>JAOYMU010000077.1:68493345-68503801 GCA_025802295.1 Psammodynastes pulverulentus
ACAGGCCTCTCTCATCTTTTTAAGTGGGAGAACTTGCACAATTGGTGGCTGACTAAATACTTTTTTGCCCCATTGTAGTAGCAGATGCAATATATACTGGAGTACATAGTTCTAATGAATTTTGGTTTATGAACATAAATACAATTCTATTTATATTTTCAAACAATTTTATTTGTCCTATGAAGGCGTGATCACCTGTTGTTGATATTACTTCCATGGCAGAAAAAAATCAGAATATTTGTTTTTTAGCAGCTTGTTGCTATCAATGTTACTTTTTGGGTGCTCATTTCCTCAAATTGAGTTTGAGAGCTGTTGCAGTGATTTAATCATGTGTTGTTCATCCTCATCTTATGCAAATAATTTGAAGACTTTCTGAAGTCTAGATAGAAAAGCAGAAAGATTTGAAGCTTTTCCTTTCAGTTTTTCTTAGCTGAAAAGTTATTTCAGTTACTCTGAAAAGCAGAGTTAGAACTTCAATTGGAAGGTACAGCAGTCTGTCACATTTCTTCTATCTTTTCACTGCTATCTTTATTTGGATATTTTGAATTCATGCAATGCTTTTAAGAGGAAAGGGATTTGAATCTATCATATTTTCCTGAAAAAATCAGGTGTAAGGTTGTTCAAAAGTTTCAGAAACTACCCCCTTTGGTTCAAGATACTTTTTTAAACCAAGTGTCTCTAAACTTGGCAACTTTATGACTTGAGGACTTCAACTCCCAGAATTTGGATTTCAACTTGTGAACTTCAACTCCTAAACTGGCTGAGGAATTCTGGGAGTTGAATTTCACAAGTCATAAAATTGCCAGGTTCGGAAACTCCTGCTTTAAATGATTCCTATTCTGTTTCAAAAAGCCTAATTTTGATCCAATCCAAACCACATTTCCATTAGCAGAGTAGAAAGGCCACATGAATAACTTTGTTTCTAGAAAATCTCTATACTGACTAGAAAAAAATGCCACAAACAGTTCTCTAAAAGCGAACTGTTTACTTGGAAGCAAATTAATAACTTACATCTTTAATATGTAACATATCAGATTTTCATTGATTAATAAATCATTACGAGGCAATGCTAAGGCTTCCATTGTCATCTTGGCATTCTGTTATTGTGAATTTATTTCATTGCATTTTTCAACACTGCAAATCTACACATTTATTTCTTTTCTAGGAATTAATAATTGCAACAGCATTTTGATTTTTTGTTTTTTTGAACTGTCAGGTGCAATTGCAAGGAGCACATGATGAGCAACATCATGTTATTGAGCTGAATGGTATACAAATACAAACAACTGATGCTTTGGAAGTTAGCCTGATGAAGTTAACTTCTTGGTGGAATACTAATGTATTCGGTGGAAGTCTCTATTCTGGCAAGTTGATAAATCTAAAGAAGGGACATTGGATTTTATATTTTCTGTAAAGTGTTCACAAAAGAAAAAGTCATTTTAAGGTCATTTATATTTTCTGGCATTTAATTTACACTCAAATAATATTCAGAAATGTCTTCAACACATTCCAGTCCTGTACTTCCACAATTATCTCTGAAGAGTGTGGAATGGAGAAGCGCAGGTCTCTGCTTCTTGGAAAGAGCCAAACTAAGACTCTTCTGGGGACAGAGCAAGAAACTGCTTCATCAGTTACTTTCCCATATCTCCCAGTTCCTGTACAGCAAATTCATCTTCCATGATAGGTTTGTCAACAAAAAGGAGATTTTAGAAAAAGTATATCCTCCTTGAAGAATCATGTTTACAAAGATGAAGTCAATAATTCAGACTGCAATTATGACCCCAAATATACTGCCATTAATTCAGAATTAAATAAAATTTGATGAACGATGCACCAGGGGTATCAGTGGAGCATTAAAATGCTGGCTCTGTGGCAGGAAGGGAAAGGAAGAATCCAATAGAATGAGTCAGTCAAACATCCAAACTCAGAATCCACTTGGCAGTTAAAATTCATCACTTTCTACTGCATGGAGTTGTGTGTCATCTGCGTCAGTCATGCTACTGGTCTGAGACTCATCTGTGCCAACTTTTGAAAAGAAAAAATACACAAGAGTAAGATTTATTTATATTATTTGCATATTTCACAAGCTATAAGAATGACATTCTATAACGGGAAGACTAGTTTTCTATTATACTTTTTATATCTTATTTATACATTGTTCCAACCGAGTTTTTGGAGAATTATCTATAATCATGCGTTCAAAATGTACCCATTTCTTTCAAGGCTCAAATACTATGTAATTCCCAAAAGTACATGCAAAATCTTAGAACATTAATTAGTTGTGTTTGAGTGAACTGGTCATATTTGAATTCAGTCTACATAGATAGCTTAGGGTCCAATTCTACTGTATAATGCAGTTTTTCAAATAATTTTGATATTAATTTGGTATGTAGTAATTAGAAGAGGCATTTAGCACTTAGGCAGCACAGGAATTATAAATGATTTTCACCATTAATTATTTTTGTTATAAACTACAGAATCAATCTGTAAAGCTGGTTAGATTCATAAGCTCCACAATGTGAACCTTGTGATGGGGGAGCTAATAGCTTGCTTAAGGCTACCTGAATGTTTAACTTATTACAGTTTTATCCCTTCCTTCTTTCTCCTCCTGCCCCATATAAATTCACAGCAGCACATTTAGAAGGTAGCATTAGATTGAGATTGGAATTACTCTATGCTTTTCTTCCCCTAACCAAGACTCTGGACATTATATTACGTCATATCAGAGAAGCCAAATTCTAATTAGTGCTTCTAGATTCATAACTGATTTAATGAGCCAGGGAAAGAAAGCCCAGCAACTGCAGTTATTTTTCTATACCTCTTACATGAAGTGAAAAAAAATACAGCCTGGTAGTCACCTATGATCTGCCATCATCCCTTTTGTACCACCAGAATCCCTCTAAAGTGGGCACAGCCAAGCATTACAACCTTTTTATTTTTCATTATAAAAGTTTAAACAGCAAAAATGTGTTTTAATTCTTGCAAATCTTAGGGTACCCATCTCATGCTTTTAAACTCTTCAACCCTCTTTCCAAGTGAGTCCTCACCAAGTCTACTTTTGAAATACCCACAGCAGAGCACAAAAAATCTTGTGCAGCTATCAGACTGTCATAAGTTACATATCCCCATTTTAAATGACCATCCCCTAATTTTTTTAAGAAGCGAATTTTTAAAGGAGAAACACTCTAGTGGTTCTAAACTTTTTCAAGGTTGATGGTATCGTGCTTGAATATTGTGTATTATTTGCTAAAGCCTTATGCAAAACTTAAGATGGGAGTTCTTTTTAGGAGATTAAATTCTGATACTTCAGACAATTCTGGTGCTCTTCTTATTTGATAGGTTCCTATTAAGCAATGATCAGATTGCTTTATTAGTCCAAAGTGTTATAATTTGCATACCGAGCTACATAGCTGTACCCAGCCAAACTTGGCTGATCTCAAAAAGCTAAACAAAGCTTATCTTAAATAACACATGAAGAGAAGACCACAGAAAACACCAAAGGCTAGACTGGAAAAGAATGTTCATTCCACTGGCAACCATTTCTGTAACATTCCCAAGATGACATCATGGATACATCCATGAAATCAGCAAGAACTGAGCTTTATTTGCCTTTTATTGTTTGCTTAAATAAATATTTACTTTACAATTGTTTTAATTAAGAATGGCAAAGAGAAGAATGACAAGAAAAAGGATGTTATGATATTCAAATATTTTTTCTGGATATATTTGGGGATGCTTGATGTTCAAAACTTCTCTTCAGACTTGAAAAAAAAATAAGGAACCATTTCCAACTATTTCCAGTTATGAGATTCAGTGACCATAAAAGGAAAAATGCATTTTTATACTTGTAAGAAACCTGCACAAAACTAGGGTTTGTGCTATATAAAATAGCAGCAGTGGTAAACTTTAGGATTGTTGCTGTGACAGTATTTTCAAATTCCCAAATAGAAAGTATCTCTTTTAACCTCAAGAGAAGAACAAATAAAACAGTCAATATAAAAAAAACAACCTGATTCATATGGACAGCATTCACTGATTTGTTCTTCTTGTGTTACAGGCTCTTCATCATCAGGTAGGTACCGCTTGTCAATGGCCTCTTTGATCTGGTTGTTGGCACCTTTGGGATCCAAGTCCATTGCCCAGGAAAAGTTCATCAGTGCAAGATGGGTCTGCCCCAACTTTTTATAAACCTAACCACCCCGAAAAAAGAAGTATACTTATGTCAACTTGTTATGAATTTTTACTTTATATATTTTATACTGGTAGTGCTTTGTAGGCAGTATTTACCAGGATATCTGTCATACCCCTAAATGGCACTTATTCCCCTCAAAGATTATAAACAATAAAACATTTAAAAAAAATCAAACATGCAAAAAATGGAGAGATTACTATATCTAGTGAGGAATACTGATACTATATACTGGTACCCAGCAACAATCAATTCTGGATGAGGTTATACTCCCCACCAACCCATTAAAATAAGGAAGGACACAGTATACATTATATATGAGATTGTCTTTAAATATTAATCATAATTCACATTTAATTTGAAAATAGAGTTGCTGTATTGCTAAATAGGGTTGAAGTAGGGCAAATATCTCACTGAAGTAGAACAGACTTAAATACTAAAATCATGAATGCTAAAACTATTTTTTATCACAGGGTTATAGTAACAGAATTTTGCAAATCTGAATATGCCTCTCTCCTTCTTTGTCTTTATCCTAAAGAGAATTAGTGAATGTTTTCTCAAACTCCATTCCCAGGCTGAGATTTATCTTACTGATAAATATCCCATGTCCCTTGCCTTGCCTTACAATAAAGATGGTGGCATTTTCTCCTCTTCTTCAGTATTATTCTCATAGTTCACTATAGATTCTTGAACAAACATCACTGTGTTCTAGTCTATTTTTACGTTCAATTTAAAACACTAAGGTTTATTTTTAAACGTCTTTCCAACTTGAAAGAATCAGGCTGTCTCAAGAATTGCCTATTACCTATTATGTGGTCCCAACTGAAAAATCAATGTGTCAATTTTCCAAACAAACCTCACCTCCCAGTCTTTTGTTTTGTAAAGCAATGCCATAGCAAGCCTATACAATCAGTCTACACAACCAGATAGGCAGTGTAAATGCCGAACCATTCCCAGACTTTCTCCACAACTGTACATGAGACTGAGAGGTGATTTCAAAGTGAGGAGATGAACTGGTTGCTCACCACAGTGGACAGTACTGCTGAAACACAGTATAGTACATTTGGTGACCCTCGCATAACATTATTATCAACATTAACGTTTTATCTTTTTCCAGCAATCATTCAGAAAATAATACTCAAAATTGTTTTTACCTTTCCTATCAAAAAGTAAACAAGAGACTCTTTGGGAACAATTTGCTTTAGTTCTTCAAGTTCTTGCAAAGCATACTGAAAGAAAGAAAAAATAACAGACTAGCTTTTTCAAGGACCTGAGGTAATAAATTTAAATACATGCATCAATGGAAAGGTGTATTCAGTACAATGAAGTCAATTTTAATTTCCATGTCTGATATTTTTTGTGGTATACAGATAGACTTCGCTTACTGACTGCCTTCTTTAGTGAAGTTGCAATGGTATAAAATTTTTTTGAGACAATCTACATGTTTATGACCATTACAGTGTCTGCAGTCATGTAACTGCCATTTTGGTGCATCACTTCACACATTTACAACCATCACTACATCCCACAATTGTATAACTGTGTAGGACTGACATTTAGGTGCTTTGCAACTGGCTTGCCATATCTAAAGTTAATAGGGAAGGTGGAATTAAAATTATAAGAGACAGTTATGTGATGTTTCATTTAAGGACAAACGAGAAAATGAGATCATAAGCCCATCATAGTATTGTGCTTTTTCTGCTGAATGACTGCAGTGCAGTTGTACTTGCTATCTGTACAATTTGAAATGTTACAATGGAATATAGAAAACCAAGCGTTTAGTCTACTGTTCAC
Source organism: Psammodynastes pulverulentus (assembly GCA_025802295.1). Lineage (NCBI taxonomy): Eukaryota > Metazoa > Chordata > Lepidosauria > Squamata > Psammodynastidae > Psammodynastes > Psammodynastes pulverulentus. Next base: position 68,499,329 of record JAOYMU010000077.1, read on the forward strand.
TCCAAAATTTGAGATATAATAATGGATCAAGGAATTCAGGAAATTCTTGAATAGAAGATATATTCCATTTGTTTATCATTTAGGTAAATCTAGAAGAAGTTGTAAAAATATTCAAAAAATGAAGTGGCAACAAATAGAAAGTTATCATGATTATAACTAAGATAGAATTAATAAATTGCTGGAAAAGTTTCAGATACTTGATCAGCTGACTAAAATCCTAATGGAATAAAAAATAATTCATCGTCTTATTATATTTTGATGGCAGGCATTTAAAATATGAATCTACTTTTTATCTAGGACCCCTATAGTACTATTCCCTTTCTCAAATTAATAATAATGTTTAACCATAAATCAATATGATATCGAGCAACACTTCTGTTGAATGAGCAGGTAGCTCTCCTGGAGCAGTGGAACAATAGGACTAGTACCTTTATTCCGCTTCACAGTGCTTTACAGCCCTCTATAAGTGGCTTACAGAGTCAGCATATTATCCCCAACAATCTGGCTCCTCAATTTATCAACCTCAGAAGGATGGAAGACTGAATCAACTTCTAGCCGGTGAGATTTGAACTGCTGAACTGCTGACAACAGGCAGTCAGCAGAAGTAGTCTGCAGTACTGCATTCTAACCACTGTGCCACATGGCTCAAAACCAAGTTTTGAATCACTAGCAGAGAAAAAGTGTTCTTACGGTCATCAAAAGCTAAGGCTCCAAAGAATCTTATGTGGAATAAATCTTACTAACTTAAGTGAAACATATTTACGATTGGTCTGTATGCATTTTATAATTGGCTTAAATGGATATGGCTAGTATTATGTTTTCCCAAAGGAAAAACCAGTTGCTTTCCAAAACTTCAAGTATAGTTCCCTTCAAATTCATTACTCACTTTGTACTTCTCATTTGCAAATAATACTGAGGCTCTGTGGAATTTGCAGAGGGGGTTCTTGGGATCAATGTTAATGGCTTTGTTCAGTGTATCCAAAGCTTTCTCAGATTTCTTCAGAGCATGCTGTACCTGAAAAAAAAAACAGGAATGTCATTTTCTACATATATTCAACTAAATGCTGGTCAATGTTCATATTATACATCAAACCTATGTTAGATGTGATTTACTTACAACTCCAATGTGGCACAACAAGACAGAACTCTGAGGATTAATATGAAGTGCTTTTTGGAAATGCATTTCTGCAAGGCTGAATTTCTCTTGCTTGTAGTAAATCATCCCCAATCCATACCTAGTATTTAAAAAAACAACAGCCCAACAATGTATATAATATTACTTACCAAAGATCAACTTTCTAGGCAAATTGACATATTTTTAACGTTTAGGAAAGCTTAATGACTTTTTTCCCCCCCACAAAATGTCTGCTATGATAGATATGGTTAAATACAAAACAAGTATGCAATTGGAACTCAATGTGGATAGTAATAATACATAAAAGATATATTAAAAACATTACTAATACACACATAGAATCAACACATCAAGTGAAAAATACAAGTATCACAGAGACCTATAATTTTCTAGCCTTCAGGAGACTTTTTCTCCTTATCTCAAGTTATTTTTTCCTGTTTATACAATAGTACTGTGACAAGCAATATTATAGAAGAGCACATGTAATACCAAACTTTCTTGGTTTTTTTTAATTAGAAAAAAATAACATTAGGAGGGACTACATGCCTTATAATCAAAAAGGGAATTTTAATGTTGACAGCAACAACATCTTAAGCAAGAATCTTATATACATAAAGATGAAAAACACAATGGAAGAACGAATGGTAATGGTGATGGAATTAGTAAAGATGGCAAAACAGTTTTAATTAAAGAGAAGAATTTAGAATTCATTAGAATTTATCTAATTTTGTTTCTACTTGGAAACTGCTTGTGGACTTTTTGCCTCAAACTGAAAAAAACAAAATTTTGATTTTAGGTTTTGATATTTAGAAAGATTTTGTTATTATAGAAATGACCTGAAATGTTAAATGTAAAGCAAAAGATTGAGGGCAACCTTTTTTTGGTGTGTGTTTTACTAGGTCCCCACTTTTTCACTTTTTTTTGCACTTTTTTCCTTTCTCTTAGTTTTCTAACTTTTGTTTTGTTTTATTATGAAACTTAATAAAAAAATTATTCAAAAAAGGAATTTTGCAGATGTAGATATATCTTAATAAGATAGTAAAATGTGGGGTAGATAACACAATGATTTGAATGAAGATGTCAAAAGGACATTTATCACGTTACAAATAACACAAAACTGGAAGGTATGAGTAATGCTTCAGAAGTAGAAAAGGAAATATATTCAAGAAAATCTAGTCTTGAGTAGTGCACTAAAATTGAATTTAAGGAAAGTTCTACATGTGGATTGGAAAATTGAGAGTGACAAATACACGATAGGAGAACAATAATACACATGGAAAGGATCTAGATATCCTTGCTGACCACAAGTTAGAAAAACAAATATCATCGTCCTCCCCCTGGAAAATCAGGGAAATGATTTCCTTGAAGGAAAGGGCCAGGACTGTTATATAAACAAAGAGGATTGAAACACTGCTTAAATTCTGGGAAAATTAGATAATGTTCTTCTCTGTTTATTGGGGTATTAGGGTATAAGAGGGAGGAAAGATAAAACATAATCAGGCCTTCAAGATTCTGCCCCTTTGGGACAGATCAGGAACCAGCTCTATAGAAACTCTTTATTATGTATTTTTTTACTGTGAAAAGCTATAATAACAGAAGCTCTATATAAATATATTAGTATACTATTTCTTCCTTAACGAGTTCATTCCTTATTAGATGTTTAACATGGCTGCAGTGCAGATTTTTCTTGATATGATCAGGGTGTCAAAATGTCCAAGATTATATATGAAATGTACCTATAGCAGCATTCCTATATAATTAAGAAATTAATTATTACCTCTTACATTAAAAGATAATAAAATGCAACTGCAATGTTATTTACCTATCATCCCTAATTCTTTCTGATCACACTCAGTCTCAACAGCCTACATCCTCTGACAATCTTATAATATAACATTTCATGTTCACACTGAAGGGAGAATGAAGCCCTAAAAGAGCTCATATAATAACTCTCATTTAAGATACAACTGTTCCTAATGGACCCGTATGAAGTTTACTAGTAAAGTAGTATAATGTCACTACCAAGGACTGTCTCCTATTTCCAAATCCTGTTGAAAGTAATGCTCCATCAATCCCTCTAAAACTATTCATTAGGCTACTCTCAACTATGAAGCCCATCATGAAGTTTGTTTCAAATGGGTCAAGATAATCTGCTTCCACCAGTACTGAGAAGAGAGCACTGCCTGAAACACTTTGCCAAAGCATGGAAAATTAGACAGTAACCTATGATGTCATTAACTGCCTCCCTTAAATAAAAATGGAAGGTACCAGTAATCACCTTCTGATTAGACATTACAGAAATGGATGGTACATACCAGCAGTCTCCATGTCAACAAATGTACAAATAGAAAGAGAAGTAATCAAATTGCCCCATGATTAATTTATTGGAAAAAATACTGCACAGTAAATGTTTAATGCATCACAACAAATCAATGAGAGTTCTATAACCAAACTCTGAGATGGTGTAGTGGAGGTAAGAGTGCTCCTTAGAATCTGAAACAATTTATCAGTTTGTGAATCTGCAGATACTTCAAGTAGCATCACCTCCAGAGGTGCAATGTAGATGTGGAGATATTTCAAGCAATATTTTTGAAGAAGCTTGTTTAAGTGCTGATCCTAATATGAGGAAAGATCACCTAACACTTTGAAAGAGTAGATGATGCCATCCTCAGTTCACCTCTAGGCTTTAGGGAGAAGGAACTCTACCAGAGTTTACTCTCACTGCATCAAAATTAATGTTTTCCCTTATCTGATGCAAGCAGGTAGTCTGTTCTGTCTGCTGTTTTATTCTATATTATGCAAATATTATTTCAATTAGATGATATATACCCCCCTCCTCCCAATAGTCCTGCTCACAAGCCTCCATTCTCTGATGACCGTTTAGTGCTGGGCCACCTGCCATGACTGACGGGATTTTTAATTGTTTTTTTTAAATTAAATATGTCCTTTCTTCAGTCCAATTAATAAGTGAAATGTCAAGTGGGGGCAGAGCCAGCTATCAGAAAGAGTGGTGGTGCGTATGGAGATCTCCGTCTCGTTAAACTACTCTCCCAGTGTCTGCAGGGCTCATTGGAGTTGGAGGCAATCCTGAAGAGACAGCTGAAGGTGTGGGAATCCCACTTATCGTGAAAGAACGGCAGCTTGGAACGGAAAGCAGGAGGAAACCTGTCACAAGCGGACCGGGAGAAGGTGGCCAGCAATGGCCAACCAACAGTACTGACAGCAGGACGTGGTGAACGGTGATCTAACGCAGGGGTCTGTAACCTTAAGCACTCAAAGAGCCATTTGGACCTGTTTCCAACAGAAAATAAAACACTGGGAGCCCCAAAAACTGGGTG
>JAOYMU010000077.1:68510212-68527504 GCA_025802295.1 Psammodynastes pulverulentus
ATTATGGTGGAATATTGAGTAATTTTTAAACCATTAAAATATTAGTGACTTAGCAAGGGACAACAAATACATATGAAGAAATGTTATTGATGTTTAAATGTATTTAAGGAGAAAGTGATAAAGAATCATAGAGAATGCTATTATTTAAAGACAAAAATGTGAATGTAGAAGAACCCCAACAAATGGGGGGAAAAAAAGAAGAGTATAAATTGGGAAAATAGTACCATGTTTCTCCGAAAACACGACCCACCCCAATAATAAGCCCAAGCCTAATTTTGGGGGTGGACCTAATATTACCCCTACCCCAAAAATAAGCCTGGAGAGGATGGCTAGCATGAATGGCAGCATAGGCGCGGGGGGTGGGGAGGGGGGAACTGCCTGGCTGCAGTTGTAGCCCACTGGCCCCTTGGGGCAGCGCAAATACCACTTTTGCCCTTCTTTTTTCTGGGCCCAGCGCTTCTGCTTGTTGGGCCACTTCCCCAAAACCAGCAGTTCTGAGGCCAGCTGCTTTGCTTTTTCCCTCTTTTTGAGAGGAAAATGGGGAGGGGGGATTTTCCTACCCGTCATCTATTCCTCAAGCTCAGCAGACTGAGAGAAGGATGTCAGGCAGAAAAATTCCCCCTCCCCATTTTCCTTCCATTTTCCAAAACGCCTCCATTCTAATGCTGAAAGTTCGGAATGGAGGCGACAATGAGTCCACAGCACATCCAGTTCACCAAGTCTGGCCTGCTGAACCTAAAAAAAAATAAGACCACCTTGAATATAAGCCCAAATGCTTATTTTCAAGTCTAAAGAAAAAAGACTCGGTCTTATTTTCTGAGAAACATGGTATTATACAAACTGATGTATAAAAGAATCTATTATAATTACAATGTGCATGTTAAGGTTAGAAGATATATATATTAAAAAAAAGAACAGGGCAAGTCGATACAATCCTACATATTATCAAATGTCATTGTATTTTTATTCTCTTATTCTTGTTCTCATTTTTGTTTGACAAATTCCAATAAATAAATAAATAAATTCAGTACAAATCCTGAAGGAATAACTGTATGATGGATTACAAGTTTCTAAAGCAAAATAATCTATTAATTAATCTACTTTATTAGAAAAAATGTTACTTGCCAATTACCTTGACTTTATAGAGGCCATCTTTACAATTGTGAAACCATAATGAAGCTGGTTTCAATTTATTATTAACTTCAGCGGTCTATATAAAAGTAGAATCATTCATTTTACGGAGCAGGAAAAATTAATAAGAATAAGACAAAATAACTTTGGTTTTACCTTAATTCTGCCACACATTAAATAGTTTTCTCTAACAGATTTTGAATACTTGCTCTGAACTCTTTTTAGCATTTTAAAAAAAGCAACATAAACATAAAAGTTTGCAAAGGATTCTATGATTTGTAAAGATAAGCAATGTAATTTAAAAATAAAAATCCTGTTTCTACATCTTGGAAAAATGTATATTAAAAATATTTCCAGATTAGCTATATAAGGTGTCTGCATATTTCCCTCTAATATTATGTTTACTAGGAAAATAATAGAGGGGAAATTCACAGAAACTAAATATCACATTGACATTTTTTTTTCTGTAAGGAACAATTAGCCATAATTTTACATTTCCTTAAGCTATTTTAGATGCATATCCATCAGCACAAGATACCTTCTTGGAAGGGGCTCCTTGAGGTGGCACATCAATTACTGAAGAAGAATTTGTGCAGTTTTGTAAATAAGATCCATCTCCAGGACTAGGAGTTTCCAATGGCAATATTCCAAAGCTGAGGAAACATACAAGAGCATTTCAATATATATACGTTCCTAAAGAAAAGTGAGGCAGGAAAAGAGAGCATTTTTGAAAACAAGAAAAATTTGCAGCCTAAGGCTTGTATATGCACGGTGAAGTATCTTTCTTTTAATAATAAGAATTTATAAAATTCCAGTTATATATGCATTAAAATATATATAACATTAAGATAATATACTATGTTATGTTAATACTATGTTCAAATATGAGAATTAGCTCCATTTTTTGTTTGTTATCAAAAAGGTATTTGTCATTTGTCATTTTTGGATTAATCATTTAAGGCTACAGAATACTTTGCAAGAAAACAACTGTTCTAATTAAATGACGAGAGCCAGTCTGGTGTAGTATAGTGATCAAGGCATCAGGCTAGAAGCTAGAAGATTATGAGTTCTAGTCCTGCCTTAGACAAAAAGCCATCTTGGTGAACTTGGTGAACTTAGGCTAATCACTTTCCTGGGAAGGAGGCAGTGACAAAACCGCAGGTACTTTTCCAGGCAGGCTCCAAATGTTGAACAGATTGGGCAGAAGATTGAATAGAAGAACAAAATGAAAAAGATGTAATATACTCATTTTAAATAAATGAAATATTAAAAAATGAAAATTATTCCAGCTCTTCAGGTTAAGAAGAGAATTCAAATAAATAGCTAATTTATTGTCATTTATCTCCAAAATAATCATATGAAGTAATTTAGCTCTGGGGAAAAGCAAAATTGAAATCTGCAAATAGTCTTTGGGTGATTATGAAGCTTGTCAGCAAGAGTTTCTGATTTCCACATTTAATCACAGCAACAACAAAAATATTTTCCCACCTAAAATAGGTTGCTGAAATGAAGAAAGCTTGGGGGAATCAGGAATGGGCTATGTGTTCAATTCAGCTCTGGTTCTGAAAACAAATTTGAAGGCTTAGAATATGCTATAATTTTTAAAATATATCCAAAAAATTAGGTTTTACTTAATAGATTTAGGCAAATTGAAGTGAATACTTGGAGGGGTGTGAATATATCTGGGTAAATTTGAATTGGGTCATACAACTATTGTGACACTTATTTTTATGTACTACAGCCCACATTAACAAATCATTAAACACATTCATAAGGTTATTTTCAGTCAATGATCTGTTTGTCATATGCAGGAGAACAATAATAATAAAAAACTGACTTTAAAGGACAATATTTAGAAAGCAGCTAAAGTATATTTTACAATTCTCTAAATATTTTACTGTTTTAGCTCCCAAGACTCATAAGAAAACTCCAAGAGGAAGTTATTTTATTAATAAATTTAATCCTATTCATTCAGGTCTCAACTGAATCCTTACATTCATCATCCATTCACAGTAAAAGATGTACATATCAAATATACTGTAAGATTATTCAATCAATTTACTGCTGTTGCAAATGGATGGTGTTCTTGTGCACATTTTAATTTTACACATAGAATTTTACACGTAGAATTTTACTGGATCTCTTACATTTCATATTCTAAAATATTAGGATGCTTCCCTGACACACTTGCACATGCATTTATGCATCTCCTAAAGTAAGTTCTCTACTATAAAAGCATATGCCAGTTTATACTTATTTGTGTACAGATTTCCCCCCACCCCGGGCCCAGGTTTCTACTCTTATTCTTCCAGCAATGCTTTCTAAGAGAAATTGGAGGAACAACTTTCAAATTCTTTACCTTGGTGTTAAAGGGCTCAGGGCAGCTGGTCCACCTAGAAGACTCCTGCCAGTTTTTGGTTTGTTCTGAGCCTGTTTTGTTAAGAAGGCAGTTCCTGATCCAAGAGATACAGCATCTGGTGAAATTACAGCCGAGTCAATATAAGAAATGGAGGAATCTGTGTTGGAGGAATATTTAGAGTTGGAGGACTCCAGGTTGAGTCTGTTTAATTCCTGAAACAGAAAACCATTTTTTAAAGACAATACATGTTTTTTTTAAAGAGCACGAACAGTATGAACTATAAAGATGGTGGTGATTAAGTACGAGTGGTATACATACAAGTGTATCCTGTGGTGTTTCCATAAGAACGGTTTCTGGCTGTCTGTGGATTATGCTGTGATTAGACACCACCGTTGTGCATGTGTTAGGCAAACAGCTGCTGAAGTTCTGTATAGAAGTTAACTTGAAAGTATGGTCAGGGTCTGGCTTCTCACCTGTAATGAAAATGAAAAGGATTGGGATGCACGAGAAGATACAAAAAAGAACGAACGGAATGTTTTAGACCGGTCCTACTTAATCCCATAGCAATGTATATGTGAAATTTATATGTGAAATTTATTGCTATTAAATATTGTAACAATCAATAGTTAAAATAAGAGAAGGTAATATAGCACCAATCAGACATTTTGGACTATAGTTCATATTACCTCCCCATTTTTGTTCATTCTAGTAGATGAGGACTGCAATGAATTTAAGGGCACAGATTGCTTACCTTTTCCCATACATATCCAATTCCGCCAAAGGTGACACAATTTGTTTAGTACAGTTTCTAATGTCTGATCCATGGTAGTTATATCACTGATAAATAGATGTGTTACTAGAGAACTTTTTAAAATAATGGCCTAATACTCAATAAAGCATTTATATTTTGGCCATTCAAATAATAGATAACTACAAATAATAATATAATTAAATATATTAAAAAACGAATATAGTCAAAAATAGTTTAAAGCATATACTATCACCAATATAACATAAAGAAAAAAAATTAAAATACGGTAAAATTAAGCTAAGAAAAATAAATAAATATCTTAATATTAGAATAAATAAATATCTTAATATTAGAATTAAGATAAAGCAGAATTAAAACCAGCAGTACTCATTAGATCACACATTCCAAATACCCTGCAGAAGAGCCAGTTTTTCCTGCCTTTATTATTTGTATAAATATTATTTTTATAAATACTAAACATATTTAGTATTCCTTTCTCTTCCTATTTTCTCCACAACAACATTGTGAGTTGAATTGGGGAAGACATTTGGCTCTTATGACTAGAATTCACACTTCCCTTCTCTACACCAAACTTTTTCTATTCAAAAGGTTTTGGAAATTTGTGAAAGTCATTCCCTTTACTAAATGGTAAGTCATTATTTTAAAAAGGTCTATTCTAATCAGATATCTACCCCAAGTAAAGATATCTAGCTACAATGATTGGTACTAGTGGACAATCTGGGGATGGGGGGATGTGTATTTAATCAAATTAATATCACAATCCTACCTATAGTTTGGGGATGCCACTCTTCCACATTGATCACAAGTTCATCAAGGTGGAAGAGTGTTTCTTCAAGAAATCCTTTGCTATTTCCCTTTCTTTCCATAACCTATGATATTAGCAATGAAACTTATCAATAATCATTATATAAGGTAGTTGCTTCAAATTCAATTGTGAATCCCATTTATTTATACTGGAGTTCAATTTGATTGCAAAAGCAAAAATATAAAAAATATTTAGTACATATAATATGTACAGTACATATATGAGACAAGAACTTTAAAAATATCGGCATACTAAGGCAACATTGCTAGTTGAATTACTGACTCTTCCACTACAGGTAATCCTCAATTTACAACTATAATTGATGTCAAAATTTCTGTTAAGTGAGACATTTGTTAAGTGAATTTTGCCCCATTTGACAACCTTCTTACCACAATTAAGTGAATCACTGCAGCTGATAAGTTAATAACCTGGTTGTTAAGTAAATAGGACATTGGATTACCCGAACGTCCATTCTCTGTAGCCGATTGGAGGATCCAAGAGAGGGTTGACAGTTGTCTTCTGCCCAGAGACCGAGTCACCAGATTTTTGGCCACACCTCCTGCTGTGACCGTTAGGCTCTCAGTTTTACACGAGACACAGCCATCTGAAACAAAACTTGACAAACATTATAACCCCGGACCAGGACGTCAAGGGTGGGATTGGATCGTCCAATCAGCTACAGAGAATGGACGTTCAGGTAATCCAACGTCCTTTCTCCAGCTTGCCAATTGGAGAATCCAAGAGAGGAACATACGTAAGCTAGAGATCCAATTGGGAGGGCAGACGGATGGTCCTGGGTCCCTAGTCCTCAATCACTCTTTGAAGCACCCTTCTTCCAAATGCCGCGTCTGATGAGGCGAAGACGTCCAGTTTGTAGTGACATATGAAGAGTGTCGGGAAAGCCCAGGTAGCTGCCCTACAGATCTCATTGATGGAGGCTTGGGTAGCCCACGCAGCTGATGCAGCAGAGCTTCTCGTGGAATGAGCAGGCAATCGCTGGGGAACTGGCAAAGATTGAGCCTCGTACGTCCTGGAAATTCATGCCTTGATCCAACGGCCCACCGAGGAAATCGATACCTTCTCTCTCACAAAGGAAGGCAGGTAAGAAACAAAGAGAGCCTCCAATTTCCGGAACCTTAGGGTTGTTTAATGTAAATACGGATAGCTCTCCGTACATCCAGCATATGCCAAGGCTTCTCTCGGGGGTGAGTTGGGTTCAGGCAAAAGTCCGGGAGAATAATCTCCTGGGCGCGGTGGAAGGATGAAAGGCCGGGTCTAGAAAGGCCGGGTCTAGGCATAGAACCACTCTGTTGGAATGGAACAGGCATAAGTCCCTCCTTACATAGAGGACAGCCAATTCAGATATCCTCCTGGCAGATTGATTGTAACCGGGAAAGCCACCTTGAGAGACAAGTATCTCAGAGATGTGATCCGGAGTGGTTCGAACGGGGAGGCAGTAAGGGCTTAAAGGACCTTAGGTAGGCTCCACGTGAGATATCTGTGAACTACAGGGGGTCTAATGTTGGTGGCACCTTTTAAGAAGACACTCACCCTGGGATGGGTAGTCAAGGGCCTCCACCCATCAATTGAGATGACCATGGCTAGAGCCGCCACCTGTCTACGTAAGGCATTAGATGCCAGGCCCTTATCCAACCCGTCCTGGAGTAATTCCAGGACTTGGGGAACGGAAGCAAAGGTGGTATCTATTAACTTGCCAGCACACCCCAGATAAGGACCTCCAAGTGGATTCGTAGATCCTGGTGATGGAGGGACGTCTGGCAGCCTGCATAGTGTCAATTACTCTTGTGGAGAATTGCTTTCAGGACAAGATGTCGCACTCACATCTCCACACGGTGAGTTGCAGTAACCTGTGAGAGGAAATTTGCCAAGGACATGCTACTGATAGCTCGACCAGGACTACGAACCAGGGATCTCAGGCAGTGGGGCGCCAACAGCACTATCTCTGACCGCTCCGCCAGCAGCTTCCTGATCACCCCTGGCCAAAAAATCTGAGTGTTCTTTGCCGTGGCAAACAGGTCTAGCACTGGATGGCCGAACCTGCATACTATGTGGTTGAAGAGCTGAATGCCCCGGATCGATAACAGGTTCACCTCTGCCTGCTAGCACAGGAATGAGTGCCCCCCTGCTGGTTTATGTGGGCCTTCGTTGCTATATTGTCTGTGAAAACCAAGATGTGATGGCCTGCAATCAATGGGAGAAACCGCTGAAGGGCTAGACTGAAGGCTCTTAGCTCTAGAAAATAGATGCTGTGTCTCAGCTCTGACTGAGTCCAGCGACCTTGAGCCACCTGCGATCGAATGTGAGCCCCCCCCCAGCCGAAGAGGCTCGTATCTCTAATGAGCACCATCTGGCTGGGCTCTTTGAGCAGACTGCATTTGGTTATGGCTGGAGACAACCACCACAGGAGGGACTGTAAGACGTCAGCAGGAACACGTATCTCGCGGTTGGAGTTGCTGCTGCCTTCCCATTGAAAGGGCAGCAGGAACCACTGTAGCGCCCTTGCATGGAGGCGAGCCCAGGGCACAATGGCAATGCAGGACACCATCTTCCCCAGCAGGCGGGACAGAAAAGATAGGGAAAACCCTTCGAACCTCTCAAATAATGCTCACCAGTGAACGGATGCTGGTCACTCAATCTGGGGAGAGGAATACCTGGCATACCTCTGTATCGATCACCTGAGACAGCGTTCTAATCCTATCTCGGGTCCCAGGCTTATCCCATTGACGGTCAGATCTCTGGGAAAGTGGCCGTTGGAGATGAAAACTCAGAATCCTGAAGTAGGAGAAACAGAAGGACTGCCTAAATGGTTAAGAGAAAGGACGGGGCTCCGCTCGTCTGACTCCGAAGAGCAGGACCATCCTGTTGTCCTTTCCCTCAACTAGAATGGGGTCCAAAACTTCTCCAAACAATAAAGAATCCTTACAGTATAAGGAGCGGATGCCAAATGCCACTTGGCCTTGACATCAGCCTGCCAGTGGCGGAGCCACATAAGGCATCTAGAACTTACGGTAGACGCCATAGCTCTAGAGGCAAATTAGTGGCATTAAGGGAGGCATCAGCTGAGAACTCCGCGGCTGCCACCAGATTATTTTAGATCCTGGTGCAGCCGGGTGTCCCCGGGATCAACCCTTTCTTGCATCTGATGTAGCCAGGGAGAGAGGCTCTCGTGAAGGAGGCTGACGTAGCTGCCTTATTGGCCCACTCAGTCGCCTGATGAGTCTTGTGAAAGGCCAACTCAGCCTTCCTGTCCTCTGCCTTCAATTATTCAATGACATCCCCAGTTAGGAGGGATGGGGTAGCCAGGGAGGCAATAGGGGAATCGACCCAAGGTACCTGCAGGAGATAACTAAAAACAGGGCCCACACTATATAACCTCCTATCCATGCTACAGGGGAGGAAGGACGACCCAGGCTGAACCCATTGCCTCTGGACCACATACAGAAATAATTTGGGAGATGGGATAACATCCTGCTCCAACACTGGACCATTCTCATCCTCCTTTGGGCCAAATGTAGATTCAGTGGGGCCTGTGTCACCAGCAATCTGGGCCACCTGTTTAGCCTTGCAGAGCAAGGTTTTGAACATCCCCGGGCGAAAGAGACCAGTGAAAGCAGGAGTGTCAGGAAGAACTCCTTCTTCATCTGATAATTTCTCTTTATCAAATAATCTGGGGAGTGGGTAGCATCAGAATAATTAGAGGCTTCCCAAAAGCCTGGCCCATAGAAATCAAAGGCATCTTCATCCCTATGATGAAGTAAAACATTCCCTTGGCCACGTGAAGGGCGAAATTGAGATGCTGCTGCGAACCTGCAGTAATGCCTCTCGAAATTGCCTCAGAAATAAGGGAATTAATCCCTGCAGGCAGAGTAGGACAGGAACCTCAGATGGAGCTAGTTTAGAATTTGGCTGAGCTCCCCAGTCCTCTGTGCTGGGCAAGGTTCATCCTCAGAAGCAACAGTATCCAATTCCTGTCGGGAGAAATGAGACTGCTCACCAGCACTCTCTGGTGACCAAGGTTCTGCTGTAGGCGAAAATCCCAAAGTATCAGGGGCTTTAGAAACTTTCCCCCTTTTTTTTTAAAGTGGATTCCTGCTCAGCCTGTCTCTTAGCCCTTGAAAGGTTTCTCCAGAGCTTAATGCCTCCTTTTAGCATCCTTGTCTTTCCATCTAGAGGAAGATCTGGCCCCTCTGGCTTTGGCCTTAATTCTGTTTACAGCCCTATGAGCTGCCTTAATTTCGCACCCTTTTTAGCCTCCAGTAAAATGGCAGTTGCTTTGCTAGCCTCCGCCCTGACAGGAGGCATGGAATCTGCCATTTTAAATGAGAGACAGGGCACCAAACGGCCAAGGGGGAACTCCTCTAACTCAGATGCTGACAGAAGGTTGCAGTCCAAGTCAAGGTCTGCTCTGTGAAAGGCAGGAACAGTCAAAGGGTTAAGGCTCTCCTCAAAGGGACCGCGCAGCCAGAAGAAATTCCAGGCTAATGGTAGCAGCAGCAGAGGCTGGCAGCAAAGGCTGGAGACAAGAGCAAGTTGCGGTGGCCACAAGAAGCCGCGGTGCCACACACGGCGGCCACCACAGAAAATGGATGCTGCGGTGGCGAGGGTGTTCGGCTGGCGAGTTGCAGTGGCCACAGGCGGTGGCGGCGCCTTATGTTGTGTCCACCGCAGCAAAAAGGACGCGGCGGCTGCGAGGGCTTTGGCAGCGGTGAGGGCCTTCAGCTGGTGAGCCGCAATGGCCGCAGGCAGCGGCAGTGGCTCGTGTTGTGTCCACCGCGGCAATATAGACGCGGCGGCTATGAGGGCTGTGGCGACGGCAGTGCCTCTCGCAATGTCCGCCATGGCAAAAAGGACGCAGCGGCAGTGAGGGCTGTCGTTGGAGAGCCACAGAAGTGGAAAGCGACGGCGGCAGCGGCTCTCGTGACATCTGCCATGGCGAAGGACATGGCGGTGGCGAAGGCAGAAGGTGGCAAGCCATGGTAGCAACAAGAGTGGCGGCAAGCCATAGAGGCAACAAGAGCAGCGGCGGCACCTTACACAGTGACTACCGTGGCCAAGGGACGCAGTGGCAGCTAAAAGAGTTGGCCATGACAGTAAAAAGGCAGTCGCGGCCCAGAGACAAGCACCACAGTCACTGTCCAGCTGGCAGCAGCTGGGAACCTTGGCCGTGCCCAGGGCAAGACAGTGGTGGCAGTGGAGAGGCGAAGGACTAACCACTGCACCCCAAAGGCAAGACCCTGTGAGTTGGGCTCAATAGTGCCCTCAACAGAAGTGGTCGTGCTGGCAGGTTAAGAAGGCCAGTTCACGAAGCCGCAAAAAAATAAGATTAAAAAATAGGAACATAAAATAAAATAAAATATTCAGGTTGCCTATTGAAGAACAAGGAGGACTGACAGAAGTCTCAAATTGTGTCTCTATAGGGCAAGACCGAGTCTAAAACTAAGAGCCTAACAGTCACAGCAGGGGGTGTGGGCAAAAATGTGGTGACTCGGTCTCTGGGCAGAAGACAACTGTCAACCCTCTCTTGGATCCTCCAATCGGCAAGCTGGAGAACTGGCTTCCCCATTGCCTTTGGTTATCAGAAAATTGCAAAAGATGATTACATAATCTTGAGATATAGCAGTGGTCATAAATATGAACCAGTTGCCAAGCATCTGAATTTTAATCACATGATTATGGGGATGCTGCAAAGGTTGTAACTGTGAAAAACCATCGTAAGTCACTTTTTAAAGTGCTGTTATAACTTTGAACGGTCCCTAAATGAATTGTTATAAAGTTGTAACTACTGTAGTTAATTCCAAAGTAATAGGAAAGCAAGAGACCTACATGCAGCAAGCAAATGATGGAACAGTAGCAAGTTTAAAACAAGCATGTATATATACATGAAACACAAAATAACCAAGAACTGAGGCATTGACTTAATTCTAGATTCTAAATCTGTATTTTCAACTTGGCAAGTATTTTCTATATAAGGCATTTTGAATTTAATGCCTGAAACATCAAACTACTTCTCTACATTTAATTATAAAACTTTGGTCCTGGAAAATGATCAATGGGGTTATATTTGTTAAGAATATAGTTCTGAATTTGGAATATAACATTAATTTTTTTTATCAAAAATTCTAATGTAGAATGGTAAAATTTTAACACTAAGCAAGGAAAGCAATATGCCCATATGAAACTCAAAAGGCCTGCTTGTCTCCAAAATTTTGAGCTGTAGCCTGGTGCTATAAATTGTCATAACAATCAAAGCCTTTTTGTTTTTATTATTATTTTGGCTTTTGCCCTGTTTTTTCCTATTTTGTTATTTAAGAAACAGTCTTACTTTATTTTCCTGGTGCCCACGAACATGCACTCTCCCCTCCTTACTCTTCTCATCCTTCCTATTACCTTTCTCTTCCCACTTACGATTATAACCGTGGTGCTTGTATCTTTACAATTTATATTGTTCTATTTATTTCCTAGTATGATTTGATTGCTTATTAGTAACCCATGACTATCACTAAGGGTTGTATCTTATGATTCTTGATGAATGTATTTTTTTCTTTATGTACACTAAAAGCATATGCACCAAAGACAAATTCCTTGTGTCCAATCACACTTGGCCAATACAGAATAAAGAATTCTATCCACAAAATATTTTCATCCCTTTTTTAGAATATATTGCAGCATATATTTATGTCCAAATTATAGATTTTTTTTACATATTATCTGTCTGAAACAGGACACAATGAGATTCTAAGTCAACAAGACAGTTAACTGCTATGATCATCTTCAGTCCTAAAAATAAATTTTGAAAGGGACAGCATCTAAACTCAAGATTCATACAGGCCAGCATGAATCACATTAATAAAAACAACTGAATGAGCCTTCATAAAAAAGGAAACCATCCAAAACAATAACTCACATTTCTGTTCAATTTTAGTTTCAAGTAAGGCAAATCTCAAAGAAAAATATTTATACACGTTTGCATTTCTTTCCAATTCATAACAGAAGACATGACATTCTCTGTCTTCCATTCCTAATCAGAATTAAGAGATGATAAAAAAAATTGAAGAATTGAACAGTACCTACCTATTTCACATAGTGATTCAAAAGGGGACCAGAGGAAGGGATTTAAACTAAGGCTCTTTTGGTAACATTCAGATCCTTTGGCAAGCCGATCTGTCTTACTGTTAATGAAAAAGAGGAGACAGATAACACAGGGAAAAGAGTTAGCAGCAGAAAAATAAGAAGAACCAACCATTTTCCAAAGACTATATTATTAATATTAGGATTTTCTCTTGTACTTGGTTAGCTAGATATTGGAGTTAAATAGATATACAAAAATCAGTACATTTTTACATACTTACTAACTTGCATATGTTACATAAAATTTATGCAAACTATTTATTCCTAAAAAAAGGAGGACAGTCAGCTAAGTGGCTATTACAGAATTTCTTAGTAAAATGACATTGGTAATCTTATAAAACAGGGTCCCCAATCCCCACTCCGTGGGCCAGCACCTATCCGTAGCAGGCCAGAAATCGGGCCACACAAACAAGGGAAGCCCTGTCCATGGGATGCAGGCAGCACATGAAACCACACCCTTTCCAGTCCGCAGAAAAACCTCTCTCCAAGGAACTGGTCCCTGGTGACAAAAGATTGGGGGCCACTATTGTAAGACATTCTATTATAGTGCTCAAACATTTTTGAAAGAGGTTTTGTGTATCAGGGAAGGAAAATTATAAAGAAGATATTTGTACTGAAATTCAAGGGATACAAACTCTTTACTATGAGTTCCATGAATATATATGCCAGTGATGAGATGAGTGAGAGCTGATCTTTTAATTCATGCTAAATATTGAAATATTTTTAAGATTTTCATAGAGCTTTTAAATTCAAGTACAAAACAAATTTGTTTCTCCCAATTTAGGAACAGCAATAAGGAGATAAGTGCATTGGACGTCAACCACAGATTATGAATACCAACAAAATGCATGGTTTCCTATCTTATCAGAGTCAAAAAAGATGACAGAGAAAATGTATATACAAGTAGTCCTCGACTTATGACCACAATTGAGCCCAAAATGTATGTTGTTGAGAAATTTCTTAAGTGAATCATTGGTCATTTTATGACTTTTCTTGCCCCATTTGTTAAGTGAATCACTGCAGTTGTTAAATTAGTAACACCATTGTTGTGAATCTGGCTTCCCCATTGACTTTGCTTGTCAGAAGGTCACAAAAGGTGACCTTCTGACCCCAGGACAATGCAATCATCCCGGGACAATGCAATCATCATAAATATGAACCAGTTGACAAACATTCGAATGTAAATTATATGACCATAGGGAAGCTGCAATGGTCATAAGTGTGAAAAATGGTTATAAGTCATTTCTTTCAATGCCATTGTAACTTCAAATGGTCACTAAATGAACTGCTGTAAGTCAAGGACTACCTATATTCTGTATATATCAGTACACATACACATGTACATATGTTGTTGGTCAAAAATTCTTGTTTTTGAAAGAACTGGAAAGTTCTACATGAGGAGTGCATGTCCACAGAATTTGAAAAAAATCTAAACATAGATTTTTAGTTTCAATGAAGGAGAATATTTGTAGTTTAGGGTTGAAATGAGGGGTCCTTCCTGAGCCCAATTGTTTTCTCAGACATTTCATTACCCCAAACTAGGTACTGTAATAAAGATGCTTCTCTTTGCTAACCAAACTGTATATCTATAAAGCATAAAAGTGAATAAACTCCATTGGCATTGGCAAATTCACTATCAACTCCAAAAGGCCACTTTACTTGGAACGTCTTACATCCTGTGACAATATCTCTAACAACATTAAATATTAACATCTGCCTATTCCAGGTGCTTTGAAGGACTCAATAAGTGGATAAAAAGGCCAAATCCAGTCTGAACATCTAACTATGCAATGAAACATAATAAAGCAAAGATTGTACCAATAGTAATAGGCAACTTGAGTGCAATCTCAAAATATCTGGCACATCAACACTGACAAAACACCAATTGCAAATGACAGCTTTAAGTGGAACAGCTTACAAAGAACAATATCTGCCTACCTCGGGTCATTAGGTGGATAAAAATGCCATATCCACTCTAATCTTGTTGGCTGACTGTGCAACAAGTCATAATAATAAATCTACAGGCGTAAGTTCACCATATTGGGTGAGGATAGCGGAACAATAATTTATCCCAAAAAAGCAGAGAAGCCATACCAGTACACATGGCCCAGAAGAGATAGTGTGAAACATGCAGAATCTCCAAATTCAGTTACAATGTCCTCATGACTTTTCTGTTTGTTAAAAACTCCACCAGACAGAATCTGTTCTCCTTCTGCGAGTCTGCTTAAATATAATAAAATAGAAATTAAGAAAAATAAACAGAAGAACAAAATGAAATAAGAGCAATGGAAATGAGATAGATAAAGATTTACTTCTCAGTTTTCTTATTGACTTAATGGAATCCTTGGCTGTAATTCCTCATTTATAGGAAATGAATAAATCCTCTCTAATGCAGTTATGAATTTATTGTTTTACATTTAAGTAAATACTTTGTCTATCCTGTATTGAGCTTGCAGTGAGCAACTTCTCTATACATTCCTTGCTAACTGTATCAGTAAGCTCTATTAATGAATGCTACATTCATTTCAAGAAGGCAATAAAGCAGTTCCGTGGTAACAGAAATTTGCTAATCATTGGATATCAAAACATAATCATTACACTTCTTCTATGCTTAATACTAGGACTATCAATTCTTTGGAGCAAGTGGAATTGCTCATTTTTCGGCAACTGGTTTTACTTTTTCTTAGCACTGTACTGCTACCCTTCACAACTCCACAGAATAGAGCTGCTCCACTTTTCCATGGAGTTGTCAACAGGTGCTGTATGAGTCGTCTCATCTTTGTTTCCTTAAAATCTGAACCACTCTATAAGCTACTTAATATTTACAGCTCACCTAAAGCGGCATTGTAGAAATGTGAGATGCATACTTTAAAATTGTATCATATTAGTTTTAGGAAAATATTTCTATTTCTTCACTTTTTTTTTACAAGAATTTTATACTTTGCTTTTACACCTCAAAGTGAATACATTCCATAATCTGAGTAACCCAACATCTGAAAAGCCACAAAATAGTGACATGTATTTTATAAAGAGAAATGCATATTACACAATGCTAGCAAACTAGGGACAACTTACTTGCCAAGATCAATGCAGCACTTGGCAAGCAAATATTTGCACTGTGGGGTGGTACAACTGTGTCCTTTAAGGAGCCTGTATGCCTTGTAAGCTTTTCCTGAGCGATAATAACAGGTTGCCAATAGGAAGAGTGCATCTTCTGAATGTACTGAAGAAATAAAAAAGAAAAAGTATCAGTTCCATGCCCCTGAACTTCTGGATGCAAACAGTTAAGGTACATAGTATTTTGTGGCAACTTTCATGCCAAACTAGTCTGAGGGTCTACTTAATGTTTGTTTTACATAGTAATTACAATAATTTTGTTGGCAAGCATCAAGTGTTCTCCATAACTTAACAATTTATGAGAATAATATAAGAGGTTATAATATGAACAATGATGAACTATAGTATGAACAATGATGAACTATTATGTTTGATGTTAGATCTTTTTCCAATGTTCTTGAAATGTTAGCCACCCAGCTTTAAGTTGCAGAAGAGTTGCCTTTTCCCTTTGCCCAGCCCTATCCTATAGCCTTTGTTTCAAATCACAACATTTAACTGACTTCTCACCCAGCTAATAGGTCAGTGATGGCAAACCTTTTCGGCACTGAGTGCCCAAACTGGAATATGCGCATGCGTGCGCACCAAAATACCAGAAACTAAATAATAGGTGATAAAGTCTAACACATTTTAAACTGGAGCTTATCTTTGAACAATAAGAGGAAAACCATTAATACTAGCACAGCTAAAAATGACAAGTTTGTAACATCCACAAATAATATCATGGGTTTAGGAATAACACTAACAAAAAATGCTGCTAGGACGTACTGTACTTGTGCTGTGCATAGATGGAAGTGAGAAAAGCCTTTAAAAACTGTACATTAACATTGACCAATGTCATGAGTAAAGAAAAATATTTTCTAGGCCAGCATCTCTGTGTATATCAAGCATCATCCTTTATTTGTGTACATGCTCTATTTTTTATTATGTAAATATGAAATAATGTGACACAATAAAGTAACATTCAACATATAACTGTACTTTCTACAGCTTTAAAATATTGTCCAGTTTTCACACATTTAAATTACAGAGTATGACCTCCTTCCAGCTGAGCTGATCTGTCAAAGAAGCCTGTATTTTGACTTTTAAAAAAATGTTTTTACTAACACTGACTATGAGTACTATAATCTACTAAAACTATTTTTTTCAAGCTTATAGGAATACTTCTATACACTACTCTGCTCTATACAGAGGCCATCTTTGCTATTAATCAAACCACATTACCATTTAGCTTTCATGGATAATGCTGGAAAAAAGCTTCAAAGTATTTTAACAATTCTGTAAATAGTGCAAATATTTACAGGTTCATACCTTCTGCATACAGTCTCTCTGCCAAAAACACAGCATCCCTATAAGCATAGTGGTTAAGTGCTTGCCAAATAGCAGCCTATGAGAAAGGGGAGAGAAGAGAAGAAAAAATATTATTGTTACTGGATGTGAGCAAACTTGAATAAAATGTATTTCCAAATATATTTATATATCAACATATTTATCTGAAATTATGTTTAACTTGATTTTAAAACTAATTCTGTATTTTTTTTAAATGCATAGCAACTAATAATTAGTTAACCTATTCTAATTTTGTTACTTTAAGCCATCTTGATGATATGGATGACAAGTAGTTTGCAAAGAGAAAGTAAAATTAAACTATTTTCTGAAATACAGAAAAATATTTCAACCAATAAACTTAATATGAAACATGCTGTTGTTGTTGTTATGTGGGTAAGACTAAGCATAGCTAAAACCATAGGCTTGTTTTAATTGCAGCCTTACAAATCTGGCCATATACAGGAAACTTAAACAAAAGCTGTTACGTTATTATTTTGTCCCACTTTTTTTGAAAGTGGCAGAAAAGTGGCAAGCAGGAATAACCAATTCTCTAGGTCAGTGATGGCAAACCTATGGCACGCGTGCCACAGGTGGCACGCAGAGCCATTTGTGAGGGCACGCGAGCTGTCGCCA
>JAOYMU010000077.1:68597067-68608325 GCA_025802295.1 Psammodynastes pulverulentus
GTCTTTATTCAATTCAATATCTTTCTTCTTAGTAAAAATCTGATATTCCAAATTTTATAATCCAAACTTGATCAATCTTTTAACTTCCAACCCAAAGGGATGTCTCCATAAATCCTCCTCCTGTTTAAATTAAATAGTATTATTTTTCGGGGGTTTTCAATAGTACCAGTTCTTATTTTTCATTGAATTCCTTCTCAGTTTAATCGCGTAGTTCGGGAGTCCACACGGCTTTTTCACTTTCAGTGACACTTTTACACCGGCTTTCCCTTTCCACCCAGTCCACCTTTCAAAATAAAAGTCCAGCTTTTAGCTTCCTTATAGTTCCCTTCAAACATCAAATTCGCCACCAATTCCACTCTTTCATGGACTCCTTTTCCATTTTTTTTTCTGGGGTTACCTTGGTAGTTCTGCTGAATTGTCCCCCAATTCACACACTATTCACATCTATCTTCGCTCCTGCACAATCTTTGTCCTGGTTGCTCCCGTCTTCATGGCAGCAATTTTTGGCTGCCCCTCCTGCCTGCCTTCAGATAAGAGGTTTTCCGTGTCAGGGAGGGGAAATTGTGATTCTCCTCTACCTGTCTAGTGGTCCCCTCTTCTTCACCACCCCTTCAGGGTGGCTTCAGTCCTGATTGGGACATTCCAGCAGGCAGAGCCCAGATCAAAGCCGTGCACAACTGCGGGCTCCGATCTGCCAGCGACAAGACACAAACTGGAAGCCCACGACTTCCTCACTTCTATTGATCTGGTGGAAGCATATTTGCATGTCCCCATTTTGCCAGCTCATCAGCAATACCTACGTTTTCACTACAGTGGCAGACACTTCCAGTACAGGGCCTTGTCACTTGGACTTTTGTCTGCCCCCAAGACTTTTATTAAATTACTGGCGGCTGTAGTGGCCCACCTGAAGGCTTGTTCCATGAGTGTCCAGTGTTATCTGGACGACATCCTCATCCAGTCTTCTTCTGGAGCCCAAATGAGGATGGATTTGGAGATCACCATTAAGGTGCCCAGGAGCATGGTTTCTCCATTAACAAGGCTAAGAGTCACTTCTTGCCTACCACTTGATTGCTCCATCTTGGAGCTATTATTGACATAGTGGAGAGCAGAGTGTTCCTATCACAGGAACGTCAGACAAGCCTGACGGACTTAATCTGTCGGGAAAGAACCATTTCCCTAGCACTATTATCTCAGCCCTGGGAAAAATGGTCTCATGTATACACATAGTTCCCTGGGCACACCTCCATGCTAGGGACCTCCAATGGTTCCTTCTCCCACACCAAAGAACAGGCAATAGCTCTTCAGCATCTAGAGTTAGAGTGACTCCTAAGGTCATCCGTTCCTTATGATGATGGCTTTCCTCAGCCTTGGCGGCTGGCACCTTATTTAAAGAGCCTAACTGCAAAACGGTGACCACAGACGCCAGTCTGCTGGGATGGGGGGCCCATGCCCAGTCTAGGATGGTACAGGAGCTTTGGTCCCTGACTGACCTAAGCCATAATATCAATTGGCTGGAACTTAGGGTGGTCTATCTAGCCCTACAACAGTTACAGGATGTGGTGTCTAACAATCACCTGCTAATCCTAACTGATAATGTGGCTATTAAGGCCCACATAAACAGACAAGGAGGCACTCACTCTAGAAGTCTCACGTCAGAGGCTGTCACCCTTTTTGCCTGGGCGGAGAAAAATCTGTTGTCCATTAAAGCAGAACACACTTCTGGAATAGACAATGTACAGGCCAACTTCCTCAGTAGAACCATAATTGACCATGTGGAATGGCGCCTTCACCCTCTCTGTTTCAGGAGCTGATGGGTCACTTTGGACAACCTTTGGTGGACCTGTTTGCTTCTCAAGCCAACGCCCAACTCGAGAGGTTCTACACGAGGTTTGTGGAGCCGGGGGCAGAAGGGATCAATGCACTTTGTTGCCAGTGGTTTTCTGGACTCCTTTATGCTTTTCCACCTTTTCCTCCCATTCTGAGGGTAATATGTTACTGGTGGAGAGGGCGGAGCTGATCTTGCTCGCACCTCACTGGCCCAGACGGCCATGGTTTGCCGACCTGGTCGCTTTGTCTGTGACCAGACCTTGGAGAATTCCATCAGACAGAATCTCCTTCAGCCAGGGAGCATTGGTCCATCCGGATCCTCAGTGGCTCCAGTTGACTGCCTGGCACTTGAGCGGACATTGCTGACCAGGGACAACTACTCTTCCAGAGTCATTACCACTATCCAGGGGTCCAGGAGTCCTTCCACAAACAGGATCTATGACGCCACCTGGAAGGCCTTCTGTGCCTGATGTTCCAGGTTGGGCCTGTAGCCGCTAACAGTATCTATTGCCCATATCCTGGATTTCCTCCAGCAGGGCTTAGACCAGGGGTTATCCCCCAATACCATCAGGTAACAGGTGGCCGCCCTGTCGTTGGTGCTATCTTTTGGAACTAGGGATTCCTTACCCCATCATCCCTCTATACATAAAGTTCCTTAAGGGCGCTGCTAACCTACGAGCCCAGTAGTCCACAGGTATCCCACATGGGACCTATCTAAGGTTCTGGGGGCACCCACTGAGGCTCCCTTTGAATCTCTGAGGCAGTCAATATTGTGGTTTCTGACATTTAAAGTGGCCTTCCTGATATCCATTATTTCAGCCCGAAAGATTTCAGAGTTGGTGGCTCTCTCGATCAGGAATTACCTTTGTATTTTCCATCCTAATGGTGGTCTTGAGGTTGGACCCATCCTTCATTCTGAAGGTAAATACCTCTTTCCACAGGGCACAGGAACTTATATTGCCTGATTTCTGCCCGAAAACTATGCATGCCCTGTAACAAAGATGATGTAAGGAGGGCACTTCAAATGTATATTAAGCAGACTTCCACAATCAGGAAATTGGAGGCCCTTTTGGTTTCATTCCAGCCCACCACCCTCGGCAGCAGGGTCACCTTGTCAACTATGGGGTGCTGGATCAGGGCCTGTATTGCGATGGCCTATGACCCTCAGGCTCTTCCCAGGCCAAGACTTATAACTGCTCACTCTACCAGAAGTGCAGCTACCTCGGCGACCTGAGCTGTGCAGGCCTCATTGGAGGATGTTTGTCATGCAGCAACTTGGTCCTCAGCTTCGCCTTTTATAAGGCAATATAAAATAGATTCCTTTACTTCAGCGGAGGCATCTTTGGCAGAAGAGTGCTCCAGAAGGTCCATCAGGATCTGGGGACTCAGGCCCAGTCTAAGGCCCACCCATAGGATTGCCATGCTTTGGTATGTCCCTTGCCTGGATGCTATCCCTATCACAATGGAGAAGGGGCATTGGTTCTTACCTGATATGCCCATTCTCGGTAGGTGGAGATAGCATCCAGCCCCACCCTGGGGATGTCTGTCCCGAATCCAGAGGTGAGAGTCTTCAATCAACAACACATCAATCTGTCACTTCCTCATCAAAAGCTGGGGATTCTGGGAAGGAGGGAGTGTACTCAGCTTTGACAGATTTGGTTCTATTGGCTAGGAGATGAGATCAACCCTTGCCTGGATGCTATCTCCACCCACCGAGAATGGGCATATCAGGTAAGAACCAATGCCCCATCTCTTTAAATTCTTCCAGTGGAGGAGAGTCCATCACCCCATGAGCTCTCTTTTCCATTATTAAAAGCTCTTGTATTTAGGAAATTTTATTTATTTGTTGATTTAAAATATATATCCGCCAATCTTCCAACCAACTCTGAGCAGCTTCCAATTCAATAACCAATCTGCTTCCATTTATCCATATTTCTATATCCATATTTATTCAGTGTAGAAAAAAATGGCCATGAAAGGATAGAAAGGGGGCGGAGTCCTTCTTGCCATCTCTCCGTTACTAAGAGAAGTTGGGGAATTGGAAGAGAGATCCATGACTTCAAATTTTCTTTGGTACTTGATGATGGCAGTGTTGTTCTTATTGTTGTAATCCTAACAAATTGGACAACCCAGAATAATCTGTGGCAAATTCATTTGTTCGATTAAAATATAATATGGTTTATTTAGTTTTGGTTTATTGAGCTGAACCATGATAACATGTCAATTGTGATGTATTGCATATCATGTTATATGAACCCAATTGTAACTTATTCAAAAATCAGGGTGAAAAAAAAACATGGTTGGGCAGGGATGCGATCACTTGTATAGATCACCTCCTTGCCGTCCATCCTGAACAATTTGGTTTGTGCTGTTCAACTGGCATGCCAACTGGCATGCCCATTTCCACAAGTAGCTGCTTGCATATTTCCTGTCTGCTGAAGCCCAAATTGAATTTTATAAACTTCCTATAAAACATGTTCTCAGCTTTTGGACCACTTCCAAAACATATGTCCATTGTTTTTGGAGACAGTGCTAAAGTGCTCTTTTAAAAAAGGAATGGAACAGCAGCAGCAAAATCAATATAAAGATGGGCAATAAGATCTACCAACATTCTAGTCGAGTGTAGCGATGGACACTGATTATAGTGATTTTTCTGTTAATCTCCGTGGCAATGTCAAAAAAGGGCTTCTGTGTAGTGGGTGAAACAGGTGAAATGGAGCTCAGCTGGAAATTTCCTTATGTCCCACCCCTGTACTGTGCCAACTCATCTAAAAGTGTTTTATTTGGGGCAATTTCCTTATGCTCCACCCTCCCCACCCCGTACTGTACCAACTTACCTATCAACCTTTTTGTTTTGGAAGATGTGTCTAACACTGTCCCAGAATAGTACTAGAAATGAGCTCAAAATTAGCTGAAGTGACAACACTGCAAGACATTTATTTTCAGTATGCTTGTTAAACTGTCAATGTAACTCTGAGAGTTTCTTTGGGAGGAAAGGTGCCAGGTCCTGGATTTACAGGCTCCTATCTACCAACCTCACTCTACCACATTAAGAAATGCATTAAGCCGATGCTTTTCCCAATTAGCAAGTGGAAGTGGGACCCCTGCAATGCAGCCTTTTGCACTAACAAACTGCACAGTAAGGACATCACCTTCTGACCTCTTTACTGAAGGATAACAGAAATCAGCTGTCAAGACAAGAGTAGATTATGGTATACTGGCCTACTTTTGTTTTTGTAGAAGGAAGCAGGTTAAAGTAGCTCCCTGGAGGAGGATTGTTTTAAAAGGTCTCTTTTCATAGCACTGCTTTGCCTCTCATGTTTTGGGTGGAATGTGTGTACCCACCTTCTTCAAGAGGCTCCAGAAGACCAGCATTCAGAGGACAGATTCTTATTACAAATGAATCTACCTGGGTAATAGAAGCTTTGGGTTTCTAGCTACATCCAAGTTTCCACATTTTTAGATGCGAGGTTTTTGCAAGGGTTACTTTTTATGCAATTGCACACACACAGCATCTTGGTATTCCTCCCTTTAATGTTTATGATTTGGGGATATGGTATTTTTCATTGTTCATCACTGAACACAATAAACATTTCAGAGAGATTGCATTTTAGAAAATAGTTTTATTCCCATGATAATGATGGGTTTGAATTATTGAAGCATTGAGGCAAAAACTTAATAAAATTTATCTTCTATTGATAATAACCTTCCTCTTTTGCTTCCCACTCAAATTAAGCAACAAAACAACCCAAAGAGGAGACTAAAACCAAGAGGTACAAATAGGTTGGGGATGAAGATGATCAATCTTAATTACTTGAAAGTTCAACAGCATATTCTTATATTCTTAAAAATATCTCCTCCACCATCTCTTTTTCTCCCCAGAAACTCCTGTTTGTAAGTCTTTTGGTGAAACCATTCATTAGAAATTTGGCCAAGTAATTTTATCTCAAGGAACATTATAATAAATAATATAAAATACACTCTCTTAAAATAATCTTATAATTTGTTCAAATCCCATTTGTAATCCTTTTGTCTACTGCAAAGAAACACTCAATTAAACAGTTAACAACTTGCTGGTAGAGAGTTAATGAATCTGCAACTTTTTATCTCCACTGAAGCAGCAGAAAAAAATTAAATCCATCTCAGCACAAACTTGAACATATTGAGAACTTTGTAGGCATGGCAAGAAGGGAAAACCCTAAAACTAATTTGGATTTATAAAACTCAGAATAACCTATTCCTATCTCTATTGTCATTTAATCAATTGGACACAAGAAGTCCAGGACTGCTGAAACTGAAGTTTGCAGAGCAGAAAAATTAAAGCAATATATGCAGCTGTGGTGTCTAATAGAACGATTATCCATTAAAGTGCTATGGGTGTGCAAAGCTCTGGAATAAGAGGCAGCAGCTTAAAATAAGGAATCAAAGATACCAATAAACCAAAGAGAACTTCAGTTTCAAGGATAGGTGGGGAAGAATTACTTAACTGGATCAAACCAGTAGCAAAGCTGTGGGGAGATTATCTGTTTT
Source organism: Psammodynastes pulverulentus (assembly GCA_025802295.1). Lineage (NCBI taxonomy): Eukaryota > Metazoa > Chordata > Lepidosauria > Squamata > Psammodynastidae > Psammodynastes > Psammodynastes pulverulentus. Next base: position 68,603,425 of record JAOYMU010000077.1, read on the forward strand.
CTTTACTTTCCTTTTCCCTACAGCAAAAAGGACCAAAAAGATATTAAGTCAATAATTCTGCCACTAACCATCAGATCAAAACCTATAAGGATCAGCCACCCCAATAATTGCAAAATCATGTCATAAATCCCCCCCCCCCCCAAAAAAAAATATGCCTCATTTTGCCAACCTGTATTTCTGGTTAACAGTTATTCCTATGCCTTGCAGTAGTTTCATTTCAATTCCTTATACTTTCTTGGTAGATTAATAGGCTGGCTGGATTTATATGCCACAATGTCCTCCCTTTTTCTTACTAGTTGAATATGCCAAAATCTTACCAGCTTTATCAAAGAAAGATGCCAGTCCTTATTTTCTTGGAGACTTTCAGATATGTTGAGCTATGACTCCCTGAATCCTTAGTCATTGGCACATTGAAAAAGATTGCCCAAATCCAAGGATATGATTTCAGCCCATTTTTTATTATTTCTCCCTCCAAATACGACCAAGTTTCCAGTATCTTCCTTTCTTGAATATTTCTACAAACACTATTCTAACAGAGCCTGGGGCATATAATTTAGAAACAAGGGCAGAGTAGTCTTCAGAAATGATATGCAAGTGCTTCAGTACTCACAGGAGAGTAAGTACAGCACTTCACTATATATTAGCCTCCCTTTTTTCCAGGCTTCCATCCAAGTCTTAATGAATCTATTCATTCAAAATTAACACGACACTTAAAAGCAGTGGCACCTTTTTTCCCCTCTATGCTCACATAGAAGCCTGAAATATCTATAGAAGGAAGGGAAACTCCTGAGATCTCTGTGTCATTTAGAAATAATAATGGTTGCTTACAGTTCCATGCCACAATAAATCTTAGTAAAGATCAATCCTTTTAAATCTAAGTAAGTACAGAATCTAGCTGATTTCAAGAAAAGTTAAGCAAAGTCGATTAAAACTACTTAGAGCGCAACAATAATAAATTACTTCCATATTGTTGCAAAATAAACCACATGGATGTATCCATGAAGTCACAATTCTTACCTGTTAAAATCCTTTTAAAGGAAGATCCTGGGGACTAGAGGCAGGAAGTAGATTTGGACCCCAAAATTTATATTCTTAAAACATTGGGCTGGGTAAGAGAGAGTCTATCACAGCATAACTGATAATGTAGGAGCAAGCAGCTACAAATTTCCCACTATGAATATAGTTAACATGTTCTGCCTTGATGATCATCCCTGGTCCTCCCCATGTTTCTGGACCTACATATGAGTAATCAATAGTAACAGATTTAGGACTCCAAGAATTGATCTATGCCAATTCTTCTTATTTCTGTTTTTGGTCCTGGAGGCCATATGTTTGTTGGTTTACCTGAAACTTATCTAGCACATTATCAGAAGAGGAAGACAAGCTAGTTTCCCAAGTTCACCAAGGAAAAAGAAATCCTCAGGAAGAAAGAAGCAATAGCAGAATGGGTCAACACACAAGCTTTCCACAAGAGAAGGCACCTCCTGCAGCAAAGACAAAGGAGACTAGCTAGCATTGCCTCCTTGTGGGCTCAGGGGAGTGAGAGAGCTGCCCTGCCTTTTATCTGCCTAATACCTCAGGCCAGGCTATCACACATGCTCGAAAGAGTTTTCCAAAGTCAGTACTAAGAGCCAGACAGCAATTTACAGGGATGTCAAAGACTTTCTCTCTGCCAGGCACATGGCACATACCACACGTACATGCATGCATTCTGTATGATCAGAATCTATTCAGCATGCAAAATACGAACAGTCGGGCCCTGAGCAGAGGCACTGGAGGGCTGAAGCATTTAAGGCAGCCTTCTCCAACATGATAACTTCCAGATGCACTGGCTGGGAATTATGCAGTTATCACAACAGGCCTGGAGGTTGTCAGAATGGAGAAGGCTGATTTAAGGTGATTTGTGTTGTAATTCTTTTCTAGGCACTGGAAAAGATCTGGCAATGAACAAATCTTGGGAGAAAAACTGAGAGTTATCTTTTTCTCCCTTTCTCCCACAGTGGTGGGCTGGTTGCAGCACCATAAGATAGCAAAGGAAGAGATCTGTGACAGTTTAAATTGAAAGAGGAAAGGAGGCCATCTTCCTCCAGAAGCTGTTTGGCTTTGGCTGGGGACCGGAAAGAAGGACTTTAGAAGAGCCAGTCTATGGTCACTGTCCACTCCAGCCATTTCCCAAACTTTTGGGGTAATTTGAGGCACCAGCGGAGACCAATCTTCTCTCTGTCCTCAGGGACTCTGTCCCCACTCTTCCAGCCCTGAAGTATAAAGAAGAATTTAAGGTCAATGTGATTCTTCATGATCTTGTGGGAAAGCCCAGGCAGTGCTGTTGGCAGGGTGAGGATGTTAAAGAAGTTGTTGGCACAAATGGCAAAGAGGGAATGGAGGGAGTCCCCAGACAAGGAGGGGCATTGAGTTACAGGCCTGGTCAATGATGGTGTGGTTTGGGGGTGCAAACACTACAGTCTCTTCCATGGGGCTGAAGGCCAATCTTTTAGGGATAGCCTCTGCCCTCAGTGACTCTCAGCTGTCACCCCCAAAGGTCTGAGTAGGAACAAGCTTCTCTCTAGATGGATAAAAACCTGCCCTTGAGGCCTTAACGGATATAAGCATCACACCCCCAGTCTTCCACATTGTTTTGGTTATGACCTAGAGCTTCCACCTCCTCCTCTTCCTCTTCCTCTTCCTGGCAATAGCGTTCCCGCCCTTTTCCCCGCCCATGCAGAGACCGATTATGGTTTTGTCGGTCAGGCTCCTCAGCTTCCAGGGAGCCTTGGTACTGGGGGGGACGATGACCGCGGCCCTGGAAGTGATGAGGCTCAGGTTCTTCAGCCTCCCAGGCGCCCTGGCGGTGACTCAGGCAAGGAGGCTCCGGCTCCTCATACGGATCAGTTTCAATGTCCATGCAGGAATCAGCTGGATCGGTGTAAGCAGAATCACGACTGCCCGGCATCTCTGAATCAAAGGTGTCTTGTCGGGAAAGGCCTCGGGCAGCCAAGTGAGAAGGAGGCACCATTGATCGGATCTGGCCATGCCCCACTGGCTGCCCTGTGTAGCTGTGAAGGCCAGGATGCTCGGGGTCATGAGGCTCCTCCCCATGCACCAAATAGGGTCCCTGATTGAAAGAAGCAGATATCGCACACCATGCAAACGAACAGAAGAAAAAGATAAAACAATATTAGTGCAGCCACCACACAGCAGCAGTAATATCCTCCAACTGGTTAGAATCAGCCATTCTTGAACTCTAGTCTTGTGAATCACCCTAGATTTAAAAAAGCAATCAGCCTTCCTCTCCCCAGGCCAAGACAGATAATTTTCCTTTGGCAGTATTTCCTCTTCTTTCTCCCCAAGCAGATGAGCAAGAAACCCCCATGCATGTTTATGCCAAAGAAACTTGCAAAGAAATACAGACGATGGACAATTGAGGGACTGGGAAATTAGGGATGTCAGGAGAGAGACAGTAGTGCTGCTGGTTAATTATAAAATCCAGGCTTAAAGGCATAAATTGTACTTTTAGGCAATAATGTATATTACTTCACTTACTTCAACAGAAAACAAACCATGCCATGCTGTATTTTGGCTCTCCAAACTAGGATCTAGAATTTTGCTCCCAAATTCTTCCCTGAATGGCATCACCAGGAAAAAGGGAAATAGCTTCAGAGAAGAATGTTAGTTCTGGCATGTTGTCAGAAATTGCTGTTTAGATGTAGTTTTGGACAAGTTATGTAGAATCATTGTGAACTAGAACAGGAATGAGAATTTTCTGGCCCTCCAATTGGATTTTTCTTACCACTACTCCTTCTTCCAGATTTGGCTATGTTTCACTCCTTGTGACATACATACATACATACATACATACATACATACATACATATGCACACATGTAGTTATTTAGAAAAAAATGAGATTTTTCTATTGTTTCTATAACATTAGAAAAACTTACCACCCAGTTTGATAACCTGCAATATTTCAGCATATATAGTTCAAGATCAAGCTGACAGCATACTGCTCTGCAGGTAGTCTTCAACTTATAGCCACAATTGAGCCCAACATTTCTGTTAATGAGGCAGTTGTTAAGTGAGTTTTGCCCCATTTTAAGACCTCTCTTGCCACAGTTGTTAAATGACACTACATTTGTTCAGTCAGTAGCACAGTTGTTAAGTGAATCTAGCTTCCACATTGATTTTGCATATCCGAATGTCACAAAAAGTGACTCTTGGACATGGCAACCATCATAAATGTGAGTCAGTTGCCAAGTGTCTGAATTTTGATCACATGATCACAGGGAGGCTGCAATGGGTATAAGGGTGAAAAATAGTCACAGGTCACTTTTTTCAGTGCTGTTTCAAATGGTCACTGAACGAATTGTTGTAAGTTGAGGACTACCTGTACCTGGATTTTGGTCAAGTTCTGACACAATGCCACTTATATAGATAATTAGTAGATCATCAGTCCATTGAGTCTCATCATGCAGACCCATAAAAAAGCAAGGGAGGCCAATTGGGAAAAGGAACTTAAGGATCAGTTTCATACATATGTTTACCACTTCAGAGCCTGCGCTGTTCTAAAACAAAAAGCATGTGACGTTTTTCATCATATACTCAAACATCTATTTGAAACAAGGAAAGCTCAAGTTTCTGAATGATAGTAACAGATTACCTTCACTCCTGAAAAAAATAAACTATTATAGTCATGGTGCAAATTCATATTTTCAACTAAAGAAAAAAACACATTAGATGAGCCCCATACCAGAAATTAATTTATGAGGTTTACTAGGTGCAAAGAGGAGGGTCCTTGTTAAAGTAAAAATATAAGACATTGCATAATGCAGTGGTTCCCAAACTTTTCCGGTCCGCGGCTCACTTACGTGCTTCCGATTTCTTCCGCGGCTCCCTTAGAAAATT
>JAOYMU010000077.1:68741629-68752734 GCA_025802295.1 Psammodynastes pulverulentus
TTAAGACTTGTGGACTTCAACTCCCAGAATTCCTGAGCTAACATGACTGGAGGAGGAATTCTGGGAGTTGAAGTCCCCAAGTCTTAAAGCTGTCAAGTTTGAAGACCCCTGGTATAGCTCAATCCCAGCCATGCTGTCAAGGTCTTGACAGTGACTAGGGTCTGGATGGGGGAAGAACAGACTCAGGCTCAACCCTAGCAACATCAAATGCCTGAGGGTATTTGCATTATGCAGAACCAGAAACTTTCATAAGTTGAGCTGAATCCAAGAAACAGGCCTTCTTTGTTGCACCACGTGGTCTTTGGAATAGCACTTCTCCCTACCTCTGAGATCAATATAATCCCTACGCTGACCTCATTTAAACCTAGCTTTTCCCCAGGCCTTGGATTGGGATGGGTAGTAGAGATGTTTTATGCTATAGGGATGTGCTTGTTTTGCTCTTCCGGGATGTTCATTGCTCTTTTCTGTTTTTTATTCTTGCAAACTGTCTTAATAGGACATGCAGCCCTGAGACATTATGGAGTTGGGCAGCCGTGCAAATTCGATAAACAAACAAATAAATAAGTGATGGGCTTTAAACAACAGAATCCCTTGCCTTTCATAAACAAGCTGCAGATGTTGTCTAAAACAGAACTAACAATTAAAAGTTCTTCTCACATTTACACAAGTTCTTATATATATAACAACTACAATATGTAGGTTACAGAGACACCAGAACCTCTATGTACTTCTTTTAATTTTTTTTTCTCAGAATAAAAGTTAAATGCTTGTTCTTTCCCTAAGCTGACATGACAGAGATCATTGAGATTTTATGCCACTGAAGCAAATTTGTGAGTAAATCCCACCAAAGTGAAAATTCCAAATGAGGATAGAGGCAACAAGAGTTTGGACCTTAATTTGATTCTTGCATCACATAAAATTTAAAATGCTCATGGTATGCTCCAATCAATAATGTCCAGAAGCCTCAGCTTGACTCTGCCCCAATTCCACATTTCTGTATCTATTCATAATTCTTCTTCTACGACAGGGGTGTCAAATTTGATTACGTAGAGGGCCGCATCAGGATTGTGTTTGACCTTGGGGGGGGGGCAGGAGCACTAATCCAGAGGCTTTGTTTTCGGCCACTATGGCCTCCTGCAGCCTCACTGCCAGTGAAAACGGAGCTCAGGGAGGCTGCGTGCAGCCCACCCAGTTCAGTTTTCAGCCATGACGGCCTCCTGCAACACTCTGCCAGCGAAAATAGAACTCGGGAAGGCTGCGCATGGCAGTCCGCTGTTTTCATGGCAGGCCCATGGACCAGATCTAAGCACCCCATGGGCCTCATCTGGCCCGTAGGCCTTGAGTTTGACATCCTGCTCTACAATAAGGAAGGTATAATATACTGGGAAAGGATGGCTCTGAAAACAAAGAGCAAAGCTAACTCTTCCTGATCTTCTTTATGGGAATGCCACGCTTGCTCCTGGCCTGCTTTTCTTCTTCTGTCAGCCTGAATAAAGTGTCACTTGTACTTTTTGAAAAACAATGGCACCTCACAAGGGAAAACCAGCCTGCTCTAGCTGCTTGGAGTAGACAGACAGGTTTTCACCTGAACATCCAGCTCAACATCTTGCAGAAAAAAGTGCAAGAGCAGCCATTTTGAAAAGGGAGGGAAGAGAACTGAATCCTGGCTGCTTTGGCTTGGCCAACATGCAAAAGAAAGTTCCTGCCTACTGCAAGAAAAAAGATTCTGGAAGATAGCTCTGGAACCTGGATCTTGGCCATGGTCCTGTTCAGTGCCAACCCCCCCAGCGAAGGCTGCCAATGTTCAGGCTGCCATTTTTCTTGACTGTGCCCCAAGCTCTTTCAGAACTGACTTAAGTGATTTCAATTCCTTTAGCAGTAGTCTGGGCTTTTAAACACAGTGCATCAACAGTCCAGTTTATTGGCTTTAAGTCTCTTGGTATAAATGTTCCTGAGATGCAACATTTTACAGGAGCCTCCTTGGCACTGACAGCTGCTATTAAGATTTGTCATCTTTTCAAGCTCCCTTCTCCTTCCTTTTTGGTGACAAAACTGTAAGAAAAGATGCTGTTGATTCAGGCCTCCAGTTCAGTTTTGTGCCATGTAATGGCCAACCAGATGCATTCAAAAAGTTAACATAGGCAAGTGTTATTATTGACCAACTGCCTGATCCTACACACATTTGTCCAATCCTTTTTAAAGCAATTTAAAGTAATAGATATATCTAACTGCAGCGTCTACTACAAGATCAAAATTAGTTCTTCTCTCTATTCTGACAGTAGTTTTAATTTCTAGTACCACTTCTTGAAATGACCCATTCATAGAAGATGACAAGGGAAAGCTGGAGAGGGAAAGACAACTAACTGTAAGGGGAACAGACTAAAGTAGTCTGTAAAAGAATTGTGCCCATTCTTTTAAATATCTTATAACCATAATTTTGTTAACATTATCCTCAATACTTCTTCACCATGAACAGAAGAGGATGAATCACAAATTTTCTCAAGTTCAAGCTGCACATTTAACTTGCAATTGCTTTTAAGTAAACTGGACAATTCATAATCCACAATTGCACTCAAAGTTCCCCAGAGAATTTGGTACATTACTCACAAAAAATCCTCCTTTGCAACCAAACACTGGGTGTAGCTTGTAAAGAATATTCTTATCACAAATGATTCAGCTCCATTACTTTTATGCCCTGCCCACAATTACATCCTGGCTTTGGTTCCAGTCTGAATGCAACCCTTGCCTGGAAAAAGATGATCAAAGGTAGTTCTTGATCAATAAAACTCTTCTCACATCTTGTTGTTAAGGAATCTAAATTTTTCATGAATGCATTCCTGGTTTAACATTTAAAACTTAAATTAAATCAGATCTCATCAGAGATGATGATTAGAATCTCTTCTGAATAAATAATCAGAGATGCATTAGGTAAATATTTTCCAGGATTCGGTGATATGAGTTTTAGGCTGAAGAAAACAATACTTGCTCTCTCCAGATTTATAAAAGCAAGATTAATCAGGCTCTTCATTCATTATCTGAAAAGGTATCAAGAACAGTCCTGGAACTAGGGACAAATGGCTTTCTGACACTGCACAAAGCACATATGGAAACCCTGAATTGGTGCTTGGGCAGGATCTGAAATGAATGAAAAAAAAACCCTCAGACTAAACCCTGCCAAAACTAAGATGTTTGGTGCCAGCAATCATCATGCATTTTTTTTAAACCTGGTAGGCACTCTTGACAGGGTAGAGTTTCTTTTCAAGGACTTGGTGCATGAACTGGGGTTTTAAAGGTAGTCCTTGCTTAGTGACTGTAGTGGGATATGCAATTCCACTTCTAAGTGAAGTGGTCACTAAGTAGAAATCACATGACCATAACTGTTGTTTCTGGCTGAAAACATACAAAACTACTCAGCCAATTTTTGCCTTCCGTTTGTTTCCTAACCGTTCTACCACTCTTTGGAATGCTCGAGAGCCTGCATGCTGTCTTGTACATATCAAAAGCAGTATGATCATGCTGCAACCCAGGGCTGGGCGTCACAGACACGCTACATGAACAGCTTACTTTTTTTAAATCCCTTTCTCTCCAATCTCTCTGGGGGTTAAGAAGGAGGGAGAAACATTTCTGAAAGCAATCTCTTCTTTGTCTGATCCTTTCCATTTCTCTTTCTCATTGTACTGCTTTCAAATGTAGGAGAACAAACAGATTATTCTCTTGAAATACTTCTCTAGTCTCTCTCTTTGGGGGGGGGGGGGGAAGAACAGGGACAAGAGGGAAGACAAAGGAGAGAGTGCCTATAGAAATCACTTTTATTTTTTACTCTCCCACCCTAGGCCGCCTCAGAGCAGAGAGGTTGAAGAAGGGATTTCAAGAGCATGCTATAAGCTGTTTGCATAGTGTCCCATGGCTACCGGGTCATTAGTACAATCACATTGCTTTTGTTGTGTAGAAGTTAACAGCTTACTTTCTTGCAATCCCTTTTTCTTCAATTTCTCTGCTCTGCAAGAAAAAACATAGATCAGGCACAGGACTGAGTGCACTGATTGTAATGGCAATCACATGATAGAAGGATGCCTCAAAGGTTCTAAAAGGGCAACCAAATTATTTTTTCAACAGCATTGTAATTTCCAATGGTCACTGAACAATAGTTGATAAGCAAGGACTAACTGTATGGATTCATGGCTTCTGCTGAAATAGGAGCTGGAAACCATAGCCAGAGGTACCTTTGCTCAGCTTTGGCCGCTGCACTTGTTATAATCCTACCTTAACCAATGTCTTGGCAATGATGACTCATTGTTACACTATTGTAATGCACTCTATGTGGTGCTGCTTTTGGAGAGATCTCAATAGCTATAGCTAATCTTAAGAGGTCTGTAAGGGGCGTGCATAAGTGCACCAATGTGCCTACCGTCCTCTGTCCTAAAGTTCTCTCTTATTTGTATTCACTTCATATATTCATAATTATGTTTATACTTATATCTATTATCCAATGTATCCTTGACAAAACAAACAAATAAACAAAGTAATTCACAGTGAAGTGGCTAGGCTCCTGACAAGACAAATCCATCAGAATAGGATTATATCCATCCTGCATTGGCCACTGGTCAGTTTCCAGATCCAATTCAAACTGCTGATCATCCTTTTTAAAAAATTTCACGGCGCTGCAACAAGATAACAGGCAACACCTTGGCAAGATCAAATCTACACTATCAGATTAAACACTTAGAAGGAATCTGTTTAGGGATTCCATCCCCCAAGTTTTTACTGTTGAAATTTCACCGCTTCTATGGTGGGGGAGGCAATGAGGAGAGAGGGAAACTTCAGGAATTAAACTCCTGGACATGTAACCATGATGGCAGCTTATGCCCTGGAGTCAGGGTCCTCCTGCCAAACATAAACCAGATTGTCTATGAGATTTGCAGAGTAATAGCAGTTCAAAGGAAAGTGCCAGTTTTCAGTGGTTTCCAATAAACTGGACTAGAGTCAGGAATAAATCAATTTCACTCCAGGAAAGAGATTATGATTCAAATTAATTCAGGTCTAAAGCAGAATGGTGCGGAAATGTCTTGGAACTTTGTTTATTATATGTTGAGAACAGTCAAGTATTACACAACTCCTTTAACCTCTACAACCCCCTCCTGCCCCACTTTCTCAAAAGTAAATTACCATATTGTGCTGGAATTTTTCAGACATTTGTTTATAAGTCTTCCTATAACCAGAATAGGGAAAAGAAAAAGAAAAAAGTACATATCAGCAGAAATCTCTCAGGTCTGCTCGACTAAGTCTTTCATCCTAGTCAATGTGCTGTTGTAAAAATCATCAGATTTTCATCACATTTCATAAATGTGCAGGACCTTTATGTACTATGCCTGTTCTGATGAGATATCTTGTCCTTAAATAACATTTTAAAAAATGGGAAAATTTGTTTTTTAGGGAGGAAGCAAACAAAGTACCATATTTTCAGAAAGTTTCCTAAAGAATCCTTGGGTTGGCTAGAAAACTCCATCAGGTTTATATAAGGCCGAACTGCCTTCCCTGGAAATGGGAAAAGCTAATCTTCGTAACGTCGGGAATATTTGGGTGCATAATCACTTTATTTCCAATGGAGATTTTTTTTTTTTGGCTGCTAAACTCTCTTCCCAATAAAACAAAATCCAGAGCTCTTTCAGAAGGAGTTGCAACCAAATCCAGATTGGTTTGACCAAGGAAAAATCTTTAAAAAGGGAGGAAAATTGGAGGAGAAAAGAAGGAAGGAAGCATATCGTTCAAAACAATTCTGCAAAGCAAGCCTAATATTTTGGCCCGAGGCTAGCACATCTTTAAGAAGTATCACTAAGAAAACTATCAAATGAACAGATACCATTTCTCTTGTTTTGCCTTGGGGTGGTATTTAGGGGATCCTTTTGAACATGATAGTTACATACATCAATCTTCCCCAACATGAAGCCCTCCAAAATAGAGAGTATCAAGTTTGAAAAAGCTGCTCTAAAAGCACAACTTAGTGTACAAATACTACAAACTTAGTAGATCTACCTGGGTCTTTAAACAAACCACCAGGCAGCTTCAGAGATGGAGCTAGAAATTCAATCGTGACTGTGGGAATGGACAAAAAATCTGAATTAACTCTTCTCTCTCCCGTCCCATAACGCTATTTTTCCCACTTCAAAATTATCAAATTCCCGTTGTGATTTCTTTCATAACAGAAATTCAGGTGGCACATTCTACATTGCTTTTTATGGAAATGAAATAGCAGGTTCACGAAATGGGATTTAGTCAGAAAAAAGGTAGAGGGAAAGTCTTCCCTAATTTATTGTAACATTTGCCCCTTATTCAGTTATAATTATTTACATTCCTAGTGACTCTTGCCCTTGTTTCTACTCAATTTTATCCAGACAATGGAATCAAGGAGCACCATTTCTGCCTGTGGACGAGTAGGGTGCATTCTTGAGGATTTCTTCTGGCTTTCTCTGTTTTTCAAATACATACTCCCATCAGCTTCTTTGTGCTATGAAATATAGCCTATCAAGGAGAAAGCTAGGTTGTGCCATTCCACTGATAAGTTTCATCATACGGAGAATGATTCTCCCACCCATCACAAAAGCATTCAAAAATGTGACTCTTTTTCTTATTAGTCCTTGAAATCGTGGGTGGCTGTGCCATTAAGCAGAATGATTGTAAGTGCCACGAAAGGGCAGCACATAGTTAATTACTAAGTAATGGTAATTACATTTCTGCTAAAGGAGGAGAGGGGTATCAGTGAGATTTTCTGCCAGTTAGTGCAGGTCAGACTCAGATGATTCCAACTCAGGCAAACCAAAATTCTTGGGTTGTGTAGCACAACCAGTCTGGTCCAGGAAAACACAGGATATTCATTTCTGTCAGCTTCTAAAGCAACAGTGGACTCACCCCACAGATTTGGCGATGGACAGCCAGCAGCTTGACTAGAGAAGGATAAGCAACTGATAATATGAGAGGAAAAGTGCCAGACATTACATAGATTTCAAAGGCATGTGGGAATTCTTCACCTACACAGGGAACCTGCATTGCATTGAATCTGTCTCCTGCCTAACAGAGGTAACTTCCTAGTGAGTAAATTGCAGAGTCAAGTAGGAACATATTCTGCTGTGCATACCAGAGACAATCATGCGCGCACACACACACACACACGCATCTTTTGTTGGTAGTACAAATTTGGCAGGGGTGGAAGCTGCAGCATCACTGTTGGAACTGCACGTGTTGCCTAGAATTTTAAAGCCACTCGAGATGTTACGTGCATTAGCAACCAACGTCACAGTTTTGACATCAGCAGGGCTCTAAACTGGCAGCAGAATGAGCCTGCACATTCCACATCACAGCATACGTTAGTAACAACTGGTGTGGGTTGAAAACACCCCTTATTTTTGATAACTGACATTCTTATTGCTTTTATCATAACCCAAATTTTGGACTGCACCTGCAGATTCATTTAACTGATCATAATGGGTCAGGCTTTGGAAATACCTTCCTCGGCCTTCCAGATATGTTAGGTTACACACTATACTCAGCCATACGGAGTTGAGGGTTATGGAACTTGTAGTCTGACATAGGTAGAGAGTGCTTGGTTAGAAAAAGTTAATCTGATTGCCTTTTAAATCTGGTTTCTAATATATATATCAAGCTTCTTTTCAATCCACACTCTTCTAGGTATAGCAGTCCCTAATGTCTATTTTTGGTTTCAGGTCTCAGGAGTGTAAGAACAGGAAAAAGAAGTGTTGACGTTGTTGAGTGCATTTTCACTCTAGCAGAGAGGGAGTAAGGTTTGGGCTGCCAAAACTAAATTCTAGAGAAGTCAACGCTTCTTTTCAATATTGCACTGGCCACATGTTCTTTCTTCAAACTGGAAATGTTAACACCTATGTAAAAAGCAAACAAACGAACAGGAACAATATGCAGGGAGAATAGGCCGATTAGCTAATTGAATTAGTGGAGCTTCCATGTACAGAAGTAATATTCCTCTGTATGCTAGAAGCATCTAGGAAATAAGCAGCAAAAAAAAGAAAATTTTGCTACCCACTGGGTGCATTGCTAGTGGCCTCCTTAGCTGCTCTTGCGATGAACTGCTGATTTAGTTCAAGCATTTTTTTCTCCATAGCAAAATAATTTTGTTCCCCATCTTCTTCCCTTTCTCCCCTCCAAAGCATGGTCCTAAGACACAAAAGAACACAACTATTATAACACAAAGCCTATAATTAAAGCATATTGAAATAAGTCACCCTGCTGCATTGAAACATGCCTATGAACAGACACACACATAGAGAACTAATTTTTACTACTGTTTTTTCCTCAAGACCGCCCTCCTTCAGAATTAGATGTTATTATGATTTCCAGATAGTAACCTTTTGAAATTCAATCTCCTCCAATCTGTGTGTGTGTGTGTGTGTGTGTGTGTGTGTGTGTGTGTGTACTGAATGGCAGTGCCCTTATCCTCAGTCTCTTGCACTTATTTCATAGATAACACTGAAGTGATATTTTAGATCCTCACAAATATGTATGTATTGTAGGATATTTCTTGGTAATCCTATTTACCTTTTAAATTGGACATTTAGGCTATCAGGCGGGGAGAATGACAATGGGGGTATACAACCATTTTTCAGCTTTGATTATGTTTTTAAAAAGCCAACTTCAAAGAGATCGCACTATTGCATTACTGTATCTTACTGTCAGCTATATAATTATCTCCCCTATAACTTGGCCTTCAGATTATAAATGGGACATAGAAAATAAATACTTAACTCAGATGCTTAAAGTAGAGTGCTCCTCTACTTAAATGTCAATAAATATGTATGTCCACTACTATATCCAGCATTCAGATTAATAAAGGGAAAAATCAGTCACCAGGCTGGGAAGATTGGGAAGTGTCTTTGGATGGTAAACAGCTCTCTCTTCTCTCTCCCCATCTGTCCACCCCATACAATTGTGACCCACCATGCCACATGCACATACATCCTAAGAGGAATCCCAGAAATACCTAGCAATGACATACATCACTCTCCAGATGGGTTGCAGACTATCGGTCCGGTAATCCAACACATCTAGAGGGCGCCCGATTAGCGAAGGGGCAACAAGAGCATGCTACCGCTTACTTCAAACGGATTATACAGTACTGCGGTTGTGATGAAACAGTCAGGAGGATGGCACGCGGCTTGGCTACTGCAGGGAGAAAAGGCGGGCGAAAGAGGAGGAAGCGCGGAGCTGAAGAGATGGGACTGGAGGAACCGGGCAAGGGGGAGACACGCGGTCGCTCGGGGCTCGTGGAGAACTAGTTATGGAGCGGGGCGGGGCGGGGCGGAAGAATGGACGAGAGGCTCTGTGGTGACAACCAAGGAGAAAACGCGGTATACAAGCGCTCGCTGCCTCCTCGATCCGGAGAGTCGCCCTGGGAAAGGAGAGCTGAGCTGAAGGACAAGACGGCGGCTCAGAAAGTGCGCCAATCAATAACTCGCTTAGTTTAGAGAGAGGGAGGGAGATGGCTACCTTTGTTTCCTGCAGGCTGGAGCCGGTGCTCGGGGTCTGCTGTGCATCCGTGCTGTGTTGGGGGTCGTTCTCCTTTTCGGTAATTTCGGTCATGGTGTGCCTAGGACGGGTCCGGCTGAGCTGGGGGTCCGGAGCTGAAGCAGATGAACACAGTTCTCCGGAAGGGTTGCGGACCGGAGCTCTTCCGCCCCTCCCCTCCCACCTTAAATCCAAAGCCGCCTCTTCTCCCGCCTCGATGGACCAAGCAGCTTTATTCTCCCGGCCCCCCGGGAGAATTTTTTGCGGATTCTCCTCCTCCGTCCACTTTAAGTTTCCTTTTAGGAAAGCAAAAAACCGACTTATTCTCTTAAGCGACCATAGACGGTCCTCACTCTAAGTAACTCTGAAGGCGATGCTGATGGGTCTCCTTACCACTCGGACCTCCCCCTTTATGCAAATCTAAACAGAATTTACAACCCCACGTAGTTACTCTCCCCTCCCCTCTGACTAGCGCTGGTGAAGCTTCCTAGTCTTTTACGCTTTGGAGGCTGTTCCTTCAAGTTTGGTTTTCAGGAGCTTGGCTTTGTTATAACTGGTTTTCTCACACACACACACACACACACACAAACACCAAATATATCATATTACTAATTTTATTACCAATGGATTCCTTAACCTCGCCCTTTTCTTTTGAAGGGGTAATAGTGAATGTTAAGATACCCTTCTCCCATAGGCCATTATGCCTCACAAAACTGAGCACACTTTATCAATAGGTGGATCCACACAAAGAAGTTATATGTGAACCTAAATTTGACAGAAAAAGAAATACGTTCTAAATCTAAAATAACAAAATGGACATTCACCCACTTTTCAGAGATACCTCTTTCATCCCTTTGAAGTAGTGAGCTATCAATCTCAGTTGTAATATCTTTTGATTTTCTCCACTCAAAGTAGCAATTTCTTTCATGGCCATGCAAGGAGTCTAGCATATACCTTTGTCTCCAGCTTGGAGCAAAGGTAACTGCAACCGGTTCTTAAAATTCTTAAGAAATGCTAGTGAAGGCAAGCTCTTTGTTCTCTTCCTTTTCAAGGTATGACATAAGAGGCTTGATTTGTTCACTTCTTAGCATGCTTGTGTCTGCATAAGTTAGCTTCAGGCACTTAGAAAAGTTTGCAGGAATCTCTCAAGCGACGCTCTTCCTTTAAATCAGTCTTTTCTGGGCTGAGAATCCCCTTTAGGAAAGAAGAGCATCAGTGGTGGTTTTCTCCCGGTGGTGCCACCTGTTTGCTGATTGTGCACATGTGCGTGTGCGCAAAACGCATGCACGTGCATGTTCCCCCTCTGCGTGCACGTGCCCTTTCACCCTTCTGCGCATGCGCCCGCACCGATCATTTGAGAGGACTCTTTGATTCAGCTGATCGGCTCACATTTTTTAACTACCAGTTCGGCCGAACCAGTAGCTAAAAACCATGCGCAGATCGTCAGAGAGGGTCGGGGAGGCCTCTCCGATGATCTGCGCATGTTTTCCAGCTACCGGTTTGGTTGAACCGGCACTTTTTGAGCTAAAAAAGTGCCAGTTCGGCCTAACCGGTCGCTGGAAAACGTGCGCAGA
>JAOYMU010000077.1:68774872-68786629 GCA_025802295.1 Psammodynastes pulverulentus
AAGACACCCTCAAGTTTACACGGGACAAGACCCGAATATGCCAAAACCTACATACCTATACCCGTGAAAATCTACGAGAGAGAGAGAGAGAGAGAGAGAAATAATATTAGTAGAAATAATAACAATAGCTATTGGGTCATAAAGTCTAAGTAATTGCTGAAGAAGCACCCCAAACATCCTTTCAAATCTCCTATCCCCTCCTCTTTTCTCAGCTAAGTCAGGTGTGCTCGCGTATAAAAAGCTTCCAGCATTGGCTATATTTAGCAGTTGATTACCATGCATGGATTTATTACCCACTGCTAAGAAGCTGCAATGCAGCTAGTTTCAGGATGAAGGGTTAGGAAAATGCGTATGCAAAAATGCTGCTGAGATGGAAATGATGGTGGTAGAAGTTTAAGAGGGACAAGGAATGATGAACCCCACCTGCTGCCCTGCTGAGCCATCTGGTACAAAAGGATTACATATTGCTTAAGACAAGTGTAACCACATTGCTAAATTTGAGGTATCCCTCTCCTCAGTGCAGAGCCATTTGAATAAGGGGCATATCTGCATAGCTGTGACATGATATGGACCACAAGTTACTTTCCGCTTGGAAGACCACACATGATTTACAGAAGTGGCAAAAATCTGGAGATTAAATGAAAAGTGCAAAACTTTCTCAGCTGATGGTTGATGAAATTACAACTATTATATTATCTTTAACCAGCAAGGAAAGTCCCTGATTGAGGAAACATTCCTGATTGGAACATCGTAACAAAAATTGAAAATATGTCAGATTATACTATACACTTGGTGAAACTTTGAAAGCCAAAATAATGGTGGACAACAGCAAAAACTAATTTAAAGCTGTAGAAAGTTAGCACCCATCCCTCCTAGAAGAAGGAAATATTCTAGGAAATGTTAAAAAGGCAGAATATTATATTTCCCTGGATGAGAAAAGGAGAAACATGTTTTTAAAGACAAAGAGCAGCTCCCTGCCCCCAGCAGATATTTGGTGCACATTAAGACTGGGCCAGCCTATCTACAAAACAATTAGACCTTAAGCTCCAGGGTGATGGGATTAACACATGAACCTCAGGACATAGGATTAGCCCTCTACCCATCTAGCAGCAGGGCTCACTGCTTGCAAAATCACCTGGGGACATTACATCACCCAGCAAGGTTCAACCAAAGTTAATTTAGGCAATCTAAAAAGTTTGCTATGACCCCTGCATAGCCCCATGGGAGTCTGACAGCAGCTAATAGAATACATTTGTTGCACAGGAACAGGAAGCTCAAGGGCAAGGCCCAAGAGAGGATATAAATATATCTCTCTCTCAACTCCATGTGTTCAGCTGCACCAGGACTTCAAACCCATATGGTCCTGTCCATCAATAAACCATCTTTCCAATCAGCCTCCATGTTTCCAGTGTCTTTCTTCCCACTTGGAACTGCACCCAGATGGATATTTCTTCCAACAACATTTTGCTTAGATTAATCTCTTAGCCCAGGGCTGATGGCTCGAGTACTTTCAGATACATAGTACATTGTGGCTACCATCATTTCTCATCCATCGTGCTGGCTACAGCTGTTTAGCATTAGAAATAAAAACAAACAGGGCTCTGTATAGCCTATCCCTGACTGTGAAGAATGACCCATTTCTCTGAAACTCAAGGCTGCATCCACCCAGAATACCTAACCTAGTTACTGAGTTAACCCATTTTCTGAATCTGCCTAATACACTGTAACACAGGCTCACCAAATGATCTTTATTCATACTACATGTTAAGCCACAAAAAAAGGTCCAAAGTTAACATTAACAACACATAGGATGTTGTATAAATGCAGTTGCTGATTTTTTAAATGATCTGGTCAAACATATGCCTAGACTAAACATATAGTTACTAGTGCTATAAATTTAATTTAATTTACTTATTTAATTCCTTCCATCTTTCTCCAAAATGATTTGAGGCCAGTGTTTTGAAGGTGCTCGATAACAGCCACAGATCTATTCTTGGTTTTGCTGACTATGCATAGAGAGCATTAGTTCACACTGAGATCATGCCAAATCAATTCAAAGAATGTCATTTTACCCAAGAATATTTTCAAGCTACAACACTAAGAATGTAATCTACAGTTGAATATGATACAGAAGAGTTATAAGTTATAATCCTTAGATCTTCTTTTGAATTCCCAGTCTAGCCTTCAAACCTGGAACTTCCTAGTTGCTTTCCCGCTAAGAACTAACAAGGGCCGGCTTTGTTTAGCTTTTCAGAAGTAGCCAAATTTGGCAAAGAACAGCCACCTGCTATGACTACATAAATCGTACATGGAATTATACTATTGCTACATTTTCTCCTCATTACTTAGCGGCCACCTGCAGTGGTCTTGTTTACAGACCAGATCAGGAGCAGTAAAGTATTGGAATTAGTGTTTATATAGAGGAGGAAAAAAACAAAAGTCAAAGTAGGTTTTGGTCACCTGATTGAAGTTGCCATTTGACATCCTCACAGATACCTTTAACTGGCTGAGTATAATGTTTTCCAACTTCAGCAACTTTAAGATGGGTGGATTTTAACTCCTATAATTCCTCATCCAGCATTCCCCTCCCCAATAGCTCTCACTTTGGCATAGATATATAATAGTATAGTAACATATACTTTCAGTTTGAAATCATTCAATGTCAGTCACATTAAAAGTAAGCCTATTTGTCACATACATTATCATCCAATTTGCAGAATTTGGCTGCAGGATTACTTTGATGCCCTTTGAACGAAGCAGCCTCTCTCATTGATTTCCTTTCAGAATTCATAGGATCACAAGTCCAATCTTTCCTGTCCAGAAAAAGTAATGTTGAGTATACTGGGACCTCATCCTAACAGGGCTTTTACGAGTTACTAGAAAAGCAAGGAAGCATTGAGAAGCGTTGATACTTCAAGATGCCACAAGCCAATCCCTCTATAAAACTTGCCTCATTATAGAAGATATAATAGGTAGCTCAGCTGGGCCCAGCCATTTCTTATTATCTACTTGTCTGTGCTCTTAGGCTCAACACATGGTGCTAATGGCATGAAATAACCCTGTTTGTGGGTCTCTCTTGGCGGATTCTCTTCATTTCCTGATTGGAAGGGTGGCAGAAAGAGCTTTCCAGAGCTTGTAATTGGGTGAGTTGGCAAAAAAGATAAAACATGGTTTATGCTTTGAAATATTTGCTATTAAAAACAAAATGGGAGCCTTATATTAACGAATGCAAAGACACTAATTTAGTTCATGGTTGAAAGAAGTTTCATTTAATGGCATGTTTTTATTCCAAAATGCATGAATTAAAGCTCAGATACCTTTCAAAATTCATATTTTCATGGATATGTAGAACAATTCAATAATTTAAAAAACTGAATGAAATCAATGTTAAATTATATAAAGATGCTCATGCTTGCAATTCACATAAATTCATGAAGTGGATATTCTTTATATTAGGCAACATTGCATGAGCAACTGTACAATTGTAAACAAAAAGATGCTTGAGAAAACTAGACAAAACACAGATGGTTTGTGAGTGTGTGTGTATATGTGTGTAAGCATGTATGTATGTTTTTAAAAAATCTCAAGCTGCTGTGTAAATGAGATGAGACATATGCGCAAATGGGAAAAATAAGAGAAACTCACTGTCAGATTTGCCCATCACTACCCAGAATCAGGCCAAGGTACGTTATTACCTGACAAGAACAATGACAGGATGCCCTGCTCCCCATTTCACATAGCAAGATTGACAGCAAGACTCTAATGCTTTCATGGCCAGCTTTCATGGCCAACCACCCTGCCAGCAAATGTTTGTGCATGTGTGTCTACATATGGTCTCTTTCTTTTTCCATTTTTTCTCTCTCTCTAATGTATATAGCTGCCCATCTAATAAGCAAGTGAAATTCTGCTACCCCACTGGCTTGTTAACCTTTTCTTCCCACAGGTAAGCCCTATGGAGGAGAATCAAAGGACAATTTGGTCTGCGCGTGAGATTCATAGAAGTTTGTTATTTGTAGATATTTGCTCATTCTTTTTATTTAAAAATGTTCAAATTATGCTTCATTCGGTGTGTATATCTTTATTACAGTATTTCTCCCTGTAGATGAAGGTGGGTAGGCTTAAACTCCCAGAATTTCTCAGGTAGCATGCTGGCTTGGGAATTCTAGAAGTCCATTCAATTTCAATTTTGCCCAGATTGAGATAAACTGCTTTATTAGGTTTCCACATATTGTCATTTTTAATTGTTTATTAGGTACAATTTCCCAAAGTCAAATCTCTCTGGATGCCCATTACAATCCTAAATATCTGGACAATGGTTGTTTAAAGAAACTATGGCTATTATATGATAATTTATCTCCCACATTAGATGTTGTATACTTCAGTTTCCATAATCCCTAATCACCATGGCCAAGGCGAGAACTGTGCTTGGTTATAGATTTTGGGGGACAATGTTCAGGTAGGTGCCCTTTGCTTTTTGTGAAAACATTGGCATTGTTGCCCATAGTGACAGGTATGGAATGCTATGAGAACCAGAGGGCAGGTTATTACAAGGAAGATGCCCTTGATGTGTAGTGTTAGTAGTGTGTTCCAGTTCCCTGAGATCATTCCCAGTTTGTAGACAAAATACCCTCAGAGGCACTGGTTCACTCCATCCTAAAAGGAAAAAAAAACCCCACTTGATCTTGTCTGCCTGGACAATTTCCATCCAGTTTCCCACCTTCCTGTTTTAGGGAAGGTGATAGAAAAGGTGGTTGCTTGGCAGTTTCAGAGGGTCCTGAATAAAAATGACTATCTTGGCCCCTTCCAGTCCAGCCTCTGTTACGGGACGGAGATAGCATGATCTCTGATGCTATCTCTGGCAAGAGCGGGATGGGGGAAGTGCAATCATCCTTGTTCTCCTTGATCTCTCAACCACCTTCTTTTGGGCTGACTGCAGGATTTGGGGCTGGGCAGCACAGTCTTGCACTGGTTCAGTTCCTTTCTCCAAGGCTGGCCCCAATCAATGTTAATAGGAAGTGAGAAATCCAGCTCGTGGCTGCTCTTTTGTGCTGTGCCGCAGAGCTTAATATTCTCTCCACTCCTTTTAACATCTATTTGAAGTCACTGGGTGAGATCATTTGTCATCATTGGTTGAAATACCTTCAGCATGCTGATGACAGTTGGTTTTATATTTTCACCCCTGGTGATCCAACTGTACTGTTGCTGCCCTCTCATGGTGCCTGGAGAATGTGGGGACCTGGATGGGGGACCACAGGCTTCGGCTGAATCCTGACTAAATCGAGTGGCTTTGGATGCATGGAGCTTCAAGATCTGGGACATTAGCATCCTTAGGTCTGGGTGGGGTGGCATTACTCTATGCAGATCTAGTCTGCAACTTGGGAATTATCCTGGACTCACAACGCTTGCTTGAAGAACAGATGACAGTTATGGCCGGGAGAGTCTTTGCACAACTTTGCATTGAGCACCAATTGCGTCCTTTGCTGGATCAAGAATCTTTCTCTTAGATATTCAGGCCTTAGCCATCTCATGCCTAGACTAATTCTATGTGCGCTACATGAAGCTACCCTTGAACAGCAACCAGAAGCTACAACTAATGCAGAGTATGCTGGCATGGGCAGTGTTTGGGGCATCTAGAGTAGCCCGTGTCACACTACTCTTCCATGAGCTGCACTGATTGCATGTTTGCCTCCGGGTTCAATACAATATGTTGATGATCACCTTTAAAGCCCTACACAACATGGGTCCAGGTTACCTAAGGAACATCTCACCCAGCCCCACCTGTGCTGGCAAAGGAAGCACACTGCAGACCCCATTGGTCAACGAATTCCAGCTTGCCGGAGACCAGGAGTAGAGCCTACTCTGCAGTGGCACCTTTCCTTGTTCCCCAAAGTAAGATCTGCCCCTACCCTCCTGGCCTTCCTGAAGAGCCTGAAGAATTGGCTCTGCCAATTGAGTTGGGGCCCCTAAACTGCAGGTGTTTGATGGACCAGTAGGAGATCTTACACCCCCTTACAAACACATGCATCCTGCTCCCTCCCCCATCTTTTAATTATAATTTGTATTTTTATTATTAGAATTGTCTATTTTTTTTAAATAAAGTTTATTCATATAATACAGTAAAAAAAACACACAAGTAAAAAGAAAAAAACAACAAAAACAAAAAAAACAAAACAAAATGAACGCTACATAAAACGTGGAATACAATGCGAAACGAATACAAATACAATATTAAGATCTCATATTATCAGCAAGAGCTGTGGATAGATTGTCTTAAAAATCGCTTAGTGACATAAATTAAGAAAACCAAATAAATTTTAATATTTAACCCTTAATTAATTATCTCTATACAAAAATCCAATAATAAGTTGAAATAATGATTAATTAATTAAGTATATCGAAAATGTAGCCAGTTATACCACTTCGACCAGATTCTGTAGTAGTCTGATTCTTTTTTATTGTTGATCTCTAAGGTCAGTTTGTACATTTCTGCACACTGAAGTATTTTCTGGATCAATAATTCGTCTTTGGGTGTCTCTTCCTTTTTCCAGAGCTGAGCATACGCTATTCTCGCCGCCGTGAAAATATGTAATAATAAATAAAAGTTTTCTTTTTTAACAGTATCCTTAATTATGCCAAGAAGGAAAGTTTCCGGCCTATATTCTAAGTTCTCCTCTGTAATAATTTTGGCCCACGTCCAAATTTTTTTCCAAAATTTTTGAGCCTCACCGCAAGTCCACCACATATGATAAAATGATCCCCAAGTTTTTTTACATTTCCAGCATGCCGGATTCATGTTGGGATACATTTTTGCCAGATTTGTTGGGGCCCTGTGCTAGCGATAAAACAGTTTATGTATATTTTCTTTGTGCGATATGGAATTGGTGATTTTATAGTTCCTGATCCAGATCTGTTCCCATTCTTCCAAAGTAATGGGATATCCAAAATTTTTAACCCAGGCGATCATACATCCCTTTGGAATTCCTTGGTCCTCAGTGCTTTCTAAGCTTAGTTGTTTTCATGCAGATGTTTCATTACCTGACTAGATAACGCTCTCCGTGCTAGACGGGAGTGGGGTTTGTTCTCTGTTCATATACTTACCATGTGCATGCCATTCAAAAAGAGACCATAAAAAAGAAAGAAAACAGAAAGACCAGAACACATCCTCTCCAGCAGCAAATATCCAGATAAGCAGGAATTAACACCAGACAAACAATCAAGCAGAAAACTACCAACTCAGACAAACAAATGGTAAGCAATCAGCCTTATTGAGGAACCACCAAGAAAACCACCAAACCCCACTCTTACCAACATTGACTGGGCAAACTAACTGCATGTAAACAAAGAGCAAACCCTACACCCTTCAAGCACTGAAGATGTTACCTTGTTGGGTAAAGAAATGCCTGCAAGAAAACAACCAAGCTCAGAGAGCACAAGAACTCAGTTCAACTCTGAGCTACGTATAAACATTTCTACTGGAGTCTTCTAAACTCCCTAACAGAATAACAGAGTTAGCAGGAACATTCAAGGTCTTCTCGTCCAACCTCTTGCTCAAGTACCATCTCAGACAAATGGTTGTCTGATCTCTTCTAAAATGCCTCCAGTGTTGGAGCCCCCACAACTTCTGGAGGCAAGTAGTTCCACTGGTTAATTGTTCTCACAGGAAATTTTCCCTTAGTTTTAGGTTGCTTCTCTCCTTGATTAGCTCCATTGCTTCTTGTCCTGCCTTCAGGTTTCCTAGCTTCCATATGTTGCTTCTTGTCCTTCCTTGGAGAATAGGTTGACTGCTTCATCTTTGTGGCAGCCTCTTAGATATTGGACCACTACTATCTTATCACCCCCCATTCTTCTTTCCATTAAACTAGACATACCCAATTCAAGCCATTGTTCTTCATATGTTTTAGCCTCCAGTCTCCTAATGATCTTTGTTGCTCTTATTTGTACCCTTTTTTTAGAGTCTGTGGAGGTTGGGGAAACTATTTTACAGTGCTTCTGCAGCTTTCTCTGTGGATGGTTTCAGCCTGTTATAGTGGAGAAGACTTCAGCCCAGTGACTGCTAGTCTTTGTCTCCCAACTTTTGAACATCTACCTGAAATTCTAGGAAGGCCATCCAATAACTCCGAGCACAGTATCTTCAGAATGCTGCTGCTATCTAGCTTTGTGTCACCAACTCAGGCTGTGGAGGAGATGCTGTTGAGGCCCTTCATTCATGCCCTAGTCACATACTCCAATGCCTTCCACATGGAGCTGCCCTTGTAGACCATCTGAAGGCTACAATTATTCCAGAATGCAACTACATTTTTGGATTAAATATTGTCATCGATCTGTCATGATCTCCCATGGCATCTTCCCTCTGGAATACCATCCTCCAGAAAGCTAATATTGGCCAATATTTATTTTCAATCCTTTCTTAGCGAGCACCTAGAAGCCAAATTTCATGCCAAATTTCAAGTTTGTAGGCCTTACAGTTCTGGAGATTTTGTGATGATGCATGAGTGGTATTTTGCTTTTATATAGGGAGATTATGTTCTATAGATTGAAGTTAAACATATGAAATTATAGGCATCTTTATTAAACAACTGGTCACTTAGTAAAGTTGGGATGTATTTCAAAAGAGGTTCTTATGACTTGGACTTGAAGCTCCAATGTCCATCCCCTCCTTTTGTCTTTTGTGTATTCAGTAACTGGCCCATGTCTAGGGTCATTTGCAATGTCCCAAGCTCAAGGGTCTGTGATTTATGGGGAGGAACATGGGCCAATCCTGGAGTCTGGGGAAGGCTCTGATAAGGGCTCTGCGTCGGAGGCAGAGATGGGGCCAGGGCCATCTGACAGTTATCAGCTGCCTTTGGAGTCATACATCAGTGAGGCAGAAGAACAGCTGGAGCCTGTTCCCAGTGTGCACATACGCAGAGCTGCCAGGAGAAAGGAACAGTTAAGGAACAAGAGCCAACTTAGGAGTAAAGGCTCAGATGGATGGTGAATGGCCCCTCCCAGAGGGAATAAAAGAGGAGTGAAAGGGGAGTGGTGTTTGCAGGAGACAATTAGTTCAATTCATTAGGGTTAAGTTCTGTTCCTGACTTCTTGCCAAGTAATTGCTGCTACAGCATGGCATTTGGAAGATACCGGCCTGGCAACTTTCCAAACCTGATAAAAATTTGTAGTTGTGGAAACTCATGAAAGACTGTTTGCCGGGACTCAATCAAGTCTGCTACACCAGTATGAAGCCAACTACCATTAAGTTTCTTGAGAAGGAGACAGCGTTAATGGTCTAGTCCTCACTCAGTTTTAAACTAGGGTTTTCTGGGCCATTTACAATAGAAAGACAATAATCATCTCTCTGCATTAGCTTATTTTCACTTTTCATGGTTGCTCCTTCCTCCTGCTTTATCTCCAAACAGCAACACCTCTGAGAAGTAGGAAGGGTAGCTA
This sequence comes from Psammodynastes pulverulentus, assembly GCA_025802295.1. Lineage (NCBI taxonomy): Eukaryota > Metazoa > Chordata > Lepidosauria > Squamata > Psammodynastidae > Psammodynastes > Psammodynastes pulverulentus. The sequence goes on from JAOYMU010000077.1 coordinate 68,784,299, forward strand.
GCCTAAGACTAGCTACCATGGCCGAGGGTGGATTTGAACCCAGGTCTCCCTGTTTCTAGCTCAACACTTTTAACTACTTCACCTTTCTCTTTCCATGTTGCCAGCAACTGGTATTCACAGATCGGGCCACGGTTTGCTGGCAGAAGAGCTATGTTTGCATGCAGAAAGTCCCAGATTTATTTCCCTGGCTTTCAAATTAGATTCCAGAACTAGGAAGAGCAATTATCTCACTCAGAATAAAATAATCTCCTGTGTTCCTTTGGCAGAAGCGGGTAATTGCCTTCCCAGGGCGATATGTCGCCCCCAAACTCTCCTTTGTATCTCTCAGAGTCTCTTCTAACAACAATTGTTGAAAATCATTGCTAGTTTCTGGCTGCTTTGTGCCAAACGCTCCCTAAAGGTATAATAGGAGCCATAAAACAAACGCACCATTGCTTAAAATAATGGAAAAAGCCCAAGCACAATGCAAGTAACCTGGAAGATAAGGGGAGATGGGTTATCCTGACTCTATGCTAGTGTGTGTGTGTGTGTGTGTGTGTGTGTGTGTATGTAATTATGTATTTATTTTATATCCTACCTTTTATTATTTTTATTAAAAAGGCAGCAAACGTACATAATATTCCTTCCTCTCCAGAGGTGGGATTCAGCAGGTTCTGACCAGTTCTGGAGAACCAGTAGTGGAAATTTTGAGTAGTTCGGAGGACCGGCAAATGCCACCTCTGACTGGCCCCTCCCCCATCTATTCTCTGCCTCCCGAGTCCCAGCTGATTGGCTGGGTCTTCTTTGGTTGCCCTGCACAGGAGAACGGAGCTGGAAGGCAGGTCAGTGGGGTGGGGAGGGAATGGGATTTTGTAATAACCTTCCCCCAGGAGTGGGGAGGGAGTGAAGATTGTACAGTATCCTTCCCCTGCCACACCCACCAAGCCACACCCACCAAGCCACGCCCACAGAACCAGTAGTAAAAAAATTTGAATCCCACCACTGCTCCTCTCCCATTTGCCTCAGTACAACAGCCCTGTGAGGTGAGTTGGGCTGAGAGAGAGGGATTGGCCCAAAGTCACCCAGCTGGCTTTCGTGGCTGAAGCAGGACTAGAACTTAACTCTCTTTAGAAAAAAAAAACCTTTCTTTTATTATCTAATATTTTCTAATGCCACAAATCATATCCATTTTTTTCCTGCTTCATGCAAAAAGTCCCTAAGGGTTTTTTTAGCCAACAGCAAAGGAAATAACTCTCTTTTCTTTAATTAAAGTAGCCAAGTTTCATCAACTTCACTAACCACTCCTCCTTTGTAGACAGTACCAAATCTTTTCACTTTTAAGCAAATAACAATCTTGCTGCATTTGTCACATAGCAAAACAAAGCTCTCCGATTTCTATTCCAGCTGTTTATCTACTCAGCTCCAAAGAAAAGTCTCTGGTTTCAATTGTACGGTAGTCTTCAAAATCTTAGAATAACAGAGTTGGAAGGGACCTTGGAGGTAATCTAGTCCAGCCCCCTTTAAAGCCTTTAAAATCTTCTGAATTAGTGTGTTTGGATCAAAAAAATTCTGGTTTTCTTGCCTCTCCATCAAACATAATATGTCCCTTCGTGTTGCTCCCATTTCCAGCATAAAGAAATTGTGATTGTGACATAAACAAAAAGGTGCACACCTCTTAAAATAACCAAGGTTGAGAAACATTGACCTAGTAGTTAGAAGAGAATAAATGCAGCTCAGGGTTGAACTAGGGAGACCTTGGTGCTCTCTGAGCTTGGTTGTTTTTGTGTAGACATTTTATTACCCAACTAGGTAATATCATCATGTTAATATGTTAGAAGGTTCTTGAGATTTCCACTCTGTTTATATACAGGTTTGGCCCCCTCCCTTCTAACACTGATGACATTACCTAGTTTGATAATGAAATGTCTGCAAAACACCCACCAAGCTCTGAGGGTACCAAGGACTTCACTGGTCTAATTGATGGGAACTCTACACTTCTATCACTCCTCAGTCCATTGCGGAAAGGGGGTAGATGAGTTACATCTTCCTTTTAGATGGTCCCTCTTTGGGTTGGAACCCCCTTTCCCCCTCCCTTTGGCATCCCCCCCCACTTTGGCACATAGAATACTGCATCCAGTTTTGGTCATGACACTATAAAAACGATGTAGAGACTTTGGAAAAAGTGCAGAGAAGAGCAAGCAAGATGATTAGGGGACTGGAGACTAAAACATACAATGAACAGTTGCAGGAACTGGGCACGGCTAGTCTAGTGAAGAGAAGGACCAGGGGAGACAGGAGAGCAGTCTTCCAGTATTTGAGGGGCTGCCACAGAGAGGAGGGGGTCAAGCTATT
>JAOYMU010000077.1:68817544-68833621 GCA_025802295.1 Psammodynastes pulverulentus
CCTCTTTCAGATTTGCTCTTTTTTCAGGTTTGACCTTTATTTTTTCAAAAAAATACGATGCATTTTTTTTTGTTCACAAGAGGCAAAATCTTCAGGGCAGAGTTGTGGCTGTCCTGTTGATTTTTATGGACCCTGCAAGACTCCCTCCCCCTTTCCTTGGAAAGGGAACTGCAGGGTTGTCAAGCCAACCATCCCCATGAAAAAGTTGAGAAGAAGGAATTTGGTTGGGGGTGGGGGGAGAGTATGGGAAACATTCTTGATTGAAGTGGGATTTCCATGGTTAATTCCATGCAGCTTCCTCTCCCGGCCCTGCCCCTCCCCTCCCCCCCCCCCCCCGATCCTTTGCTCCCTTTTCATGAGAGGGTTCTGATAGGTTTTTCCTTTTCTGGCCTGTTGTAGATATCCCCATGTCTGTGGGCATTCTGGAGCCCCACATGCCCTCCACTTTGCTCAATACTGTGGAATTCCTGTGGGACCCAACTAAGCGCACTTCAGTCTTTGTGCAGGTGGGTAGCAACCTGCTGATCAGTTGGGCTTGTCTTCGTCCCTTGGCCCTTTCATTTACTTTTATGAAAACAGTAGTGCCAATTTTACAACAGGCTTAAAAGCAATGAAAGCCCCACTCACACACCAATAATCAGGAAAAAAAGAGCCAGTTTGGTGTAGTGATTAAGGTGCTGACCCAGAAACCGGAGGACTGAATTCTAGTCCCGCCGTTGGCATGAAAGCTGGCTGGGTGAGGAATGGGACAGCTGAACTCACTTCACAGGATTGTTGTTGTGGAGAAACTAGGAGGAAGAGGGAATATTATTTTGTTCACCGCCTTGAGTTACATATAAAAATAAAGGTAGTATAAAAATCTTATTAAAAAAAGAAGAAGAAAAAAGCAGGTTTCCCACAAGACCACATCAATATTGTGATTCAGCTCTTCCTAGTTCTGTTTCCTGCATGATTTTGAAATTGTCACTGCTTTACACAACAAATAAGCCCAAATCCTGTGCCTAGAGCAACTATATACTGGACAGGTATTGGTACGACGATAGAAATTTGTAGAATATATATGAAAAAGATATGGAGGAGGGAGAATCTACAACAAAATGGGTCAGCATGGATTGTTCCTCATTTGGGATTTCAGCCATCAATTCTTCTTTGTTCTTCCTCACCAAGTTAGTGATCATTTCATGGTCAATGAACAGTAGATTATATTAGGGATCCTCCACCAATTATCCCGCTCCCAATTTTTATTATATTTTGACAACTCTGTGACTATCCTGTTCAAATGATGTTCTTGCTTCTTAAACAATGACCTTCAAATTGCAAGAATTGATTTGTATAACCCCAGCTTTTATGTACGGGGGAAGCAAAATTGGCTTCGAAAAGAAAGGCTGTAGATCAATACCAAAGTACTTGCTTTCCACACAAAAAGAACCAGGGTGATACATTAAAAAAATGTTCTTCCCTAAAACTGTGTAGAGCCTTTGCCAGTCAAGGTCAACAAGGCCAGCTAAAACAAGGCATTGGTACTCTCATTCTAGCTGATCAAAGGAAACTTCACAAGATGAGAGAGTGGTTATGAATTTCAAGGCTGCAGAAAATTGATTAGTTATGGTGATTGTGTATTACTTCCAGAAAGTTAATTGCCCCTCCACAATAATTATGGGGAACCAAGGGTGTGTGAAGGAAAGCATGCCGCCCAGGTCCTTCATTGGCCACTTGGGGACCATCTGCTGGTTAGATATGCTTATGGTCAGATCCAGCAGCATTTCTCCCAGCTGAGAGAGGCTTGTCCGTTTCCTCTTTCTTTCTTTGAAACAGGTCCACTGCATTAGTACTGAGTTCACACTTCGTAAGAATGGTGGGGAAAAAGGGGTCCCCTTTCGCATCCAAGTTGACACTTTCAAGCCCAATGAGAAGGGTGAGCACATGGAACACTTGCACTCCGCCAGCTGTCTCATCAAAGTCTTCAAGGTAATGTTGCCTGACTCAGTAGGAGCAAGGGTTGAAAGGAAGGATTCCTACTACAAGGATACTACAATTCCTATTCCCTGCCCTGGGTACAGTTTAATGAAATCAGGACAGAGTAAAAGCATCATTGCCAAGTTAAGGTGGAGGGTGTCAAAACTTAGGGGATGCCAATGCCATCCCTCTTTCCAAATCATTCTAAAAATGGAAATCTTCACATTGGCCTAAGGGCACCACATATTCTTCAGCCACCACTGCTGCCAAGCAGGCTTCTCTGTTTGGAAATGGAATGAGAGCTGAGTTAAAGGCTGATCCATATGCAGTTTTGTTGGGTGATAACAGTCTTGGGCAATATCATTCATATGTGAACATTAAGGATCTAAGGAGCAGAAAGATTATTCAGATTGTCTGGAAGATAAAATCATCAACAGAGGTTGGTCATATGATCCACTACCAGTTATCCAGCATACATTACTATATGCAGAGAAGTATCATGAGATGCATGATTAGTTGACGTGAGTCAAGTGTTGCTGAATATCTGCTATATTTTAAGTGAGGCTGTTTTTCCCCCCCAGCCCAAAGGAGCAGACCGGAAACAGAAAACAGACAGGGAGAAGATTGAAAAACAGTCCCTCCAGGAGCGGGAGAAGTACCAGCCTTCATATGACAGCACAGTATTGACAGAGGTACGTGTGTTTCTTCTCGCTTCGTTTTTTGCCATCTTGCTAAAGAGCTCTGTGTGATTTAAAAGTTTACTTTCATTAGCAACATAAGAAGTCAGTCCAAGGATAACCTCTAGAATTTATGAGGCAAAAATAACATTTAACAACATTAACTATGTTTATTTCCTAAAACAAGATGGATCGACCACATTAGCAATTGGCATTAGCGGGCCCAATTGGCAAAAAAAGAAAGAAAAGCTCAGGACTGTATTGATTGGAAACACGCGGAAGAGGCCTTCATCCTGCAATGGATACACAATGGTTAAAATAAGGATGAGGATGAGGATGAGGATGATGATACACACCCACATCTTGGTTTATTTTTAACAGTAATTTGTTGAATAAGCTACAATGGCTGAATTCATATATTTCACTAAACCATTAGTTTACACACTATGCAAACTATAATAGCTGGGATTATACAAAAAGAAAATCTGATGCACTCACACCTTTACTAATGAAGCATGCAGTAAAATGTCAGGTGGGATAATCAATTCCAACACGCCAATCAGCCATTACCTCTCCCACAATATCCTGCTTCATTTCAAAATGATAAATTTGCTTTAAATTCGGCAATTGCAGAGTGCAACTTCCAGAATCTAACAGTTCTTTCCTCCCATCTATTTCTTCCTATGCTTTTCCTTAGTGTGCCCCTTGGCCTGAAGTTTCCAGCAATCTCAATAGTCCTCCACCAACTCCTGGTCTTGTCTCTCCACATCCCTTCAAGCTTCAGACCCCTGAAAGGTACACTATGCTGAGCCATCTGTAACTGCATTCCTTCTCTATTTTGGTCTTGGGATATCTGTAAGATAAACTGCCTTTGTTACTTTTTTTGGCAGGGTCTGCTCCTCACCCAGTTATGCCTTGGACAGCTCATCGGAGAGCATGGCAGAGGTAACAAATAGTATATATGGGCATTCATGAAGTCCATATTATTAAAATAAAATAAGTGAAGTTTAAATAAAATCCAGATGGATCTTTTTGGTATTTTGAATTTGTCCAGATCCTGTTCTTAATTAAACTAAAGCAAACACTTTCAGAGAAAGTGCATTTTGTGAACCATTCTACTAGTTAACTATGAGATGATTTGATCATTTACCTCTTGCTATCCTGCCTTCCCTGCTTTAGCGCAGAATATAGCAAGCTACCAGCAGTAGACTAATATGATCAGCAGAAATGACTGTCTTTACAAAGACACTACTAGACTGATGAAGCCACACACTCTACCAATAGGTGATGTCAGCTGGGATTGACAAAAGTTTTATTCAGTCTGTGCTCACTTTGCACTCAAATAAACATAATGTAAGGTTGCCCCCTGGTGGCAACATTTTGTTTCCAGTTAATTTAAAAAAAAAAATGGATGAAATTTAGTTTATGAAATATACCCAAAGTTGGCAGCTAACTGATGTTTGGCTAATCAACATTTTAATTAAAATGTTAAGCTAAATGGTGCTGCTGTTCCCAACATTCATTTATTGGGGAGAGGAACAAACTCATAGGATATCTCATCCACTACCTACAATATATTGTCTTAAATTATGAGTGTGTAACACTTGGTGCTCCAGATGGCTTATTGCTCCAGGGTTATTGCTCCAGATGTGGCTGAATCATAACTCCCAGCATCATTAAGAAGCCTAGCCTAATTGTAAGTTATACCCAGAATTTTACATCAGCACACCAGGCGGACCCCAGGTTCACTATTTCTGCTCTACGTGATACACTTCTGCCTTAGCCAGCTTTTCTTACTACAATAGCCTCCATGTGTGTAGGGGGTCACCTGGGAATGTCAGAAGTTGTAATCCAATGCATCTGCAGGTTGGTGGCGGCTGCCCATTACTTTGCACTGAATTTATTGTACATGAAGCTGCTAAAGCACAGATTTTGAGGATTTCTTTTCATTACTTCTAACTTTTCCAACTGTTGCAATAAACGTAGGAAATTTCTGATAGTTTTCATGTGGTTTACAAAATGAAAATCTAAATATTTACCCATGTAATCTGGAGCCATAGCTATGGAGCAAGATATTAGCAGTGGGCAAACATAGTTCAAATATGAACTATTCTGTATTTGAAAATGCCTATTTTGAGTTTGAAACAGCTGCTGACTGTAAATCAAAGTATTTTTATTGCTTTGGAAGTATTTTAAGCTAGAAAAAATAGCCTGGGTTCTTTTGCACTCAAAATAACTGTTTCACATTTGAAAGGGGTCTTTAAAATTGAAACATTTGGCAAAATGTGAACTACTTATCTACCTAGTGGATATTGAAGTAAAACACTTTCTACAATTCATGTCACAGCAACACTTAACTCTTAATACATGAACCATAATTTAAAAAAGCATGTTTCCAGCATGGATTGAAGAATTTCCTAATCCCTGTGAATCAGTAATCAATTATAGTCCTCTGGATTAAGGAGGAGAGGGTTTTAATCAGAGAGTATGACTTCTTGGCAAATTTGGGGGCCAACGACTCAAAGATGCATTGGAGTTCTGACACCTATTTTTCTGTAGAAAGCAATTATTTAAAATTATTGCATATGTCAGAGGTTTTTCGAACGAGATAGCTTCTAATCCATTATATGAACATCATGAAATATGGCTACAGGATTCATAAGGGTTAATTCAGTTCCAGAGTAAATTTTCCGTGATCCAACTTGGCCCTGAAAAGAAAGCAATAGTCTAGACAAGAGCTTCTAGCCTTCCAAAGAATCTATTGTCAGAGAGAGTTTCTTATAACCTGTTTTGGTGGACTTGGTTAAAGATGCCTGTTAAATTGTCTGCCTGTTTTCAGACCCTGAGTCCAAGTGCGTCCATTTTGGAAACTCAACAGTGGTTACTCAAAAACAGGTTCTCCAATTATTCCAGAGTGTTTGCCAGCTACACAGGTGAGACTTCTTTTCTTCTCCAGGGTGAAAATGCCCATAAACTCATCCAAGACTCTGTAACCTTGCAATTTTGCATTTTTTCCCAGGCCAGGGCCTTTTACGGTCTGCTAAATCAGACCATGAAATAAACCCCACACGCATTTCTTAAATGAGGGAGAACAGCCCAGTTTTCTTTAGCATTCTTTAAATCAGGAGAATATATCTACTATTCTGAAGAGGATAAAGGAAATACCAAAACTGAATTTAAATTACAACTTTCTTATGATAGATATTTTTTCTTCTTTTTTCTTAAGTTACTCTGCAAGACACCACATATATTGATTATGCGGTAAAATATAATAATGAAAAATGGGCTCTGCCAATCTCTGATATTGTGAATATGAAGAGAAAAAAAAGAATTCTAACTACATTATGGATTGTGATGGGTCGGAATAAATATAGTAAAATAAACATTTATCCAATTCTGCCTTGGTCTCTGAAAATGATCAATTATCAGCAAATTTCAAATTCTTTTCTTCCCCCCAGGAACTGATTTGCTCAAACTGTCCCGCAATGACCTTGTACAGATCTGTGGAATGGCAGATGGGATTAGACTTTCAAATGCTCTAAAAGCGAGGTATGAAGTTATAAACAAAGGCAGCAAGATTATGGATTTTTTTTTTAAAAAACCCTCTATTAAGACATTATTAAAAAGAGAAATAAACATTGGGAAAGAATGAAACTATTGTCCCAGGAGACCGAAGAAAGAAAGTTCACAGAACAGTCCATGAAGTCACCAAAGGTCAAGCTTGAACTTTTAATATAAACACAGGGTCAAATGTAAAATCAAGTCTAGCCCACTCTCAAAGTAAGTATTGTTATGATTCAATGATTACATGAGAAGAAAACTAGAGCCAAGGCTTAACTATTAGGAAGGACTTCGGATTAGACAAACAAGGAATTTCCTGACTATTTGAGCTGCCAGCTAGTGGGACAGGCTATATATTTTGGTGAGTTTTCATGCATTAAAGGTCTTCAGAGGCGGGATGGCCTCTAGGAGACGTGCTAGTCTGGGAATCCTGCACTGAGCAATTGTTCTAGATAACCTCCAAGTATCTTTCTATTCTATGTCTTTATTAATTATTGTTATTTTAAACCTAAATATACAGTGCCTTCCCATACTGTTTCGCAACCTGTTACCTGTATTGAGTTGTCAGTATAATGGTTGGATTTGAATTTAATTCATTCAATTCCCTCTTCTCCCTGAAGTAAAACTTTTTTTAAAAATTTGGGGAAATTTTTAAAAATAGCTTAGGGAGAATAGCCAAATATAAAGGAGGATGGGCTCCTTAATCTGAGAACTGAAAAGAGATTCAAATTCTTTTTTTCTATCAGGCTATTAAACTTCCTTTTTTGTATCTGGCCATCCCAAGCTTGCAATGAAAATAGGTGTGATACTTGTGGACTTGGAAGTCAAGCTTACCCATACTATTCAGCAATCATGTCATTGAGATGTTGTGTGTGTGTGTCTCTGTGGGAAGAGTGGCCTAAAAAATTCTAGAAACGAGCCACAATTATGCAACTACCCAGCCCTTTTATAATTTAGGTAAAAGGGGCAGAACCTCAGTCACATAGAACATTTACTATGTTCTACATGACTAAGGTCCTTCTTGTTTCACCTGAATCACAAAAGGGGGCTTTAATTGTACAATTGTGGCTGTTTTCTTGACTTTATTAGGCTGCTCCTCCCACAAACCCCCTCTCACCACTGCCACCATCAAGTGATTTCACAGCTGGTAAGAACTTTGTAGCTAATCCTTGAAATCATTTCATCCTGCCAGGTCTTCGTACGTCACAGAAAGTGGCCTGACTTCCTTCTCTTTTTCCAGGACTGTGCGCCCTCGTCTCATTCTTTATGTGTCCAAGGAACTGGAAGCAAGCGGGAACAACGCTCCCCCAAATACAGCATCTGGCAAGTCAGAATTTTTTCGTACATATGATTTTGGGGCACCTGTGTGCACCTCCCAGCAAGGAATCCGAACACATCTCCATTTATTGAGGAAGGCTTTTAGCCGCACATTCAGTTGTGGTGCTGCTCTGCATTTTTAAAAAGATCCAATATTGCATACCATGCTTATGTTCTGCTTAATATAAACAGCTTTGAAAAGTGGCATTTATGTAAATTTAAGCAAAACAACAAACTGATCTGGCAAAGCGTTGAAACAAGAGGCTCTGGAATTTTCCAGCAAGTCACAGCTGTCTTGGAAGACATTTTCCCTATTCACAAATGGTTCCCAAGCAGGTGTAGCTGGTTGCAAAAACACTAATTTACCCAGAGCAAAACTGATCAAAGTCAGTACTCATTGTCCCTTCTAAGTTCTCAGCTTTTCTTGCCAGATGGGCATAGCTCTAAACAAAGCACCAAACCATTTTCTAAGAATGCTCAAGGGAGTCATTTATGGCTTTGAGGCATTCTTGGAAGTAATGAGGATGATGGAGGCTGGTGTTTTACATTGCAGCATGCCAGGTGGTTGGTTTTCTTTTCTCTGGTTTTGATGAAAGAGTCTACAAAATAAATTAAGATGAGGTGGAGTGTGGCAAGCAGCAGGGGAGGAATTTGCAGGCACAATGATGCCCAAGGGAGCTAAGTTGCTCATTTGGGAGATTACAGTCTCTCCTTCACAACTTTTAAGCACCGTTAGCATAATTTTGTTGTATAAATTGTTGTAAATCTTTTTTTTTTAATTATATTTCTTAAAACTGCACAATATTTCATGCATTGATGTTTATTTCCCAAAAGTTATATACCAAGAATTATATCTGGAGGAGCTGACTGCCACGGAGCTGACTAATAAATTGGCAGAACTGCTTAGCGTCCCAGCCAATCAGGTCCAGCAGGTTTCCAAACAGGGGCCTACAGGAATCCACATCCTTGTCAATGATCAGGTATGGTTCAGACTTATTTTAAGAATGAGCCTTATTCAGTCTTACTTCTTAAAAACACAGAAGATTGAATCCTTGTCTCCAAAGATTAAAAGATAGAGATAAGAAGATCACAATTATTATTCTTGTAACATTTTGACCATGGACTTTCAAGGAGGCGAACCCAGTGGTGGGATTCAAATAATTTAACAACCGATTCTCCGCCCTAATGACCAGCTGGGTAGGCGTGGCTGGGTGATCATGTGACTAGGGAGAGCTCAGGTGACAGTAAGTCTGGGCGTATTGCCAAGAACCTTTAGCTGTTATATGGGTTAACCAGGAGGCAGTTTTTGTAAGCGGGGCAATAAAGATTAGGCTAGAAAAAACACCAGAATGTTTCCTTCCTGCCTTCCTTACAGGATTAGTCCTGTAAAATGGAAAAACAAAACAAAAGGGGATTTTTTCCAACAACCGATTCTCCGAATTGCTTACAAAGTTAACAACTGGTTCTTGCAAATAGGTGCGAACCTGTTGGATCCCACCACTGGGCAAACCTTTGCGTAATGCTACAAGATTCTGGCTGCAAAAATCACCTCAAAGGGCCTACAGCCCTCATTCCTCTTTGTACTAGGAAAGTCCTGGCAGTTCCATAGCATCCCTGTCTCTTTCCTTACTGAGAGCATTGTGGTTGGATCTTGTGACCAATTACTATTTATCTATTTACTTGTTTTCTTGTTATGTAGCTACTCACCTCACCAAACAAGGAACTCTATCAGGAAAGTGTCTTTCATGATGTTTAGTAGTAAGTTTAGAAATGGATAAACTTTTTTCAGATATCTGTATCTCCAGCTTTTTTTCTTGAAAAACTAAGTAGGATTCAATGAGATGAGTTTTGCTATTTATATAAACATGGTAAACTGGGGAGAATAGTTTAATCCCAAATAACCAAATAGTTTAATCCCAAAGATGATAAAACCATCCATCCCTTGCCCACTGCTGACTTCGTTTAGTCCATAGCATCTTTTGTGAGCTCTGCCAGCATTTAACTTTGGCTGATACCAATGAATTGGACTCTTTTTCTTTCATAAAGTAATTTCAGCAGTTGAGAATGGATTATGATCATATATGCTTGAAAGGACATATTATAAACAGACATTGCTTGATTGGGGAAGCAAGATCAGATCACAGTTTCAGCTACTGCATTTTCCTAGATTTTCCTAGATTTCAGATTGTGAAACTTTAGAGCAATATCCACATGACATGCATTCCTGATGCTCTGGAATATAACCCCCATAATCTATAGTCAATATATCTAAAAAACACCAGGTTCAGTGACATTCCCATAGAATTAACACACACAATCCAACCTAAAATTTGCTCCCAATGGCTTAAGCAAGTGAATTAGCTGTGGGCAGAAGGGGGAAGAGAAGTTAATGCAATCTTTCTCAGCCAAACAGTTTTTTCAAATTGTCTTCTCAATAGATAATGAATTTCTGAAAGGGGTTATTGTCCTAATGCTGCCTTCTCCAATTTGGCTTCATGATGGCATGAAATTCTGGGAACTGCAAACAGAACCCATATACCTCCTTGCATTAATTTCATTTGCTTTGCATCTTAAAATAGTTAAAAACTGTAGACTCAAGCTTTATCATCTTGCGTACAGATGTAGATGGAAAAGTTCTGGGTAGCTCAAAATCCAAGTGCATAAGTAATGAGTCATTTAAAAAAAAACCTTCAATTTTATTTTGGGAACAAAATTCTTATGGACCAAAACAGCTATCAGTGATTTTTATAGATTATTTTCAGTTAAAAGAATGCCAACCATCCAGAAAGGCAAACCAGTGAAATATCCCTGCTTTGCTGCAGATTCCTGGAGCTGAAAAAAAAGTATTTCCTTGCCTAAGGCCACTTCCTCAATTCTTGACAGAAATGAGATTTGAGTTAGAGACTTTCTAAGTCGCAACCACCATGGATTATTATTATTTACTTAACCACAATTGGCAGGAGTTACACAACATTCTAAGTCACAAGAACCAACTTCATGTAACATGGAAGCCATATTATGAGCTAGTGAAACAATCACTTTGCTACTCCCCTTCTTTTTCCTGAATCTGGAAATCCCAATTTTGGGGGGTTGATGAACACACTTGAGAACATGCGGAATCTCTCTAGATTGACAGCCATGAGGCAGCTGGCTGGGAGCAGACAGAGAGACAGAGTATTCCTTCATTACAATTGGGGACCCTGCCATTGATCAATAATATTATCTCTTTTTCCTTTATTCCCATTCTTTCTTTTTTGCCTATGGAAAGAATGCATTCCCAAAGGAAGGATTTAGATTGCAACTAACCATTATTTTTATATGTAAAGAAAATTTATGGGATAAATTACTTACTTTGGAAAATAGGCTTAAGATTCAGAAGGGTCTTGACACAGGGGTGAAATTCAATTTTTTCCCCTACCAGCTCTGTGGGCGTGGCTGTGGCTGTGGCTTAATATAATAGTAATACCGATTCAAATCGTCGCTACCATCTCTCCCAAGGTGGCTGAGGTGGTTGAATTTCACCAGGCTTAAGCATTGGGCTATATCCAACAGTTCAGTGGTGAGAGAAAAGTAGGGCCCTGTGCTTAGGCAGGAAAAATGAGGTACAGGATAGGCAGTACCTGCTCAACAGTAGTAACTGTGAAAGGGATTTAAGTATTCTGGTGGACCAACACTTAAGTATGTCAGGAGTGTGCTGCAGCTGCCAAAAAGCCAGTTTATCAAGAGAAGGATAGCATCAAGAACACGGGAAATGGTAGTACCATTAGTGAGGCCATATTTGGAATATTGCATTCAGTTCTGGTCACCATGATATAGCGAAGATGCTGAGGCCCTAGAAAGCATGCAGAAAAGAGCAACAAAGATGATAAGGAGTCTGGAAGCTAAATCACATAATGAATGCTTAAGGAAACTAGGAATATTTGCCTAATAAGGAAAAGGCTTATGGGAAACCTGATAGAAGTTTTCCAATACTTGAAGGGCTATCACAGGAAAGAAGGGATCAATTTATTCTCAATAGCAGCTGAGGCAAGACAAGAAGTAATGGGTGGAACTTTGTCAGAGGAAGATCCAACCTGGAAACAAGGAGGAATTTCCTGACAATGAGAATGATTAATCAGAGTTGTGGGTGCTCCATCACTGGAAGCTTCAAGAAAAGATTGAACAACCATTTTTCTGGGGTGATATAAGGATTCCTGCCTTGAGCAGGGGGTTAAACTAGGAGCCCTCTAATGTTCTAGACTCTGTGATTTTAAGTTTGGGTACCCAAACTATTTGTTGACAAAATAATGAGACTGAAGATAGGTGTATTTGCTCTGCAACAAATCAGTCTCCTGCATTCTTTTGTAATTAAAAGATTAAAAACACAAAAAGGCAAGGTGGGTCTAAACCCGTCTTAGATTCTGAGAGGTAATTATAGCATATGCACAGTATCATAGTAGCCACAGATGCCATGCTGGAGGCCTTCAAACCACATTTGGTATTTTGGCTCTAAATAAAAAATGCAAGTTTTGGTCATTCAGCTGTTCAGAACCACTTTGCTTAAGCTAAGAAGCACTTTCACTTCAGACAATCCATTTGGAGGATTTTTACATAACAGCGTTTCAAACACCCCTCTCCTATCGACACTGCCGCTGACTTTTATACGTCTTAACAATCTCCCTTTACCATATTGCCATCTGTTGCTGAGCTCTCCCTCTCCGGCAACGCACAGTTAATTTTTTTTTTGAAAGCAGACATTTAGGAGTCTGGCAAGAACTAAACTTGCATTGTTCTCTCCTGGTTATCACAGATGGTCAGAAATCTTCCAGATGAATCCTGCTTCATAGCAGCTGTAACAAAAGGTAGGTAGATCTGCCTGTAAAAGGAGCAGTTCTGGCTTCTTCAAGACTGATAAGATTTTTTGAAGCCTGAGTGTGTGTAGACAAAAACCCCATTATTCAATTTTGGATATACTCTCAGTTGTCAAAATGTCCATGACACCGTGGACTCCAATTTCTACTCCAGAAATGTGTTTTTTTGTTTACAAGGAGACTGAAATAGTGCAAAAGAGGTTCCTTCTTCATTTCACAGACCCCACACTCTTCAACTCTGTTCTAGGAGGTTCATCAGGATATAAGGAGGAGGAATTAGTGAAAATTATTACAGGTAGTCCTCGACTTACAACAGTTCATTTAGTGATCATTCAAAATACAACCACACTGAAAAACAACTTGTGATTGTTTTTCACATTTAAAACCATTGCACATGGGATCAAAATTTAGACCCTCGGCAGCTGACTCATATTTATGACAGCTGCAGTGTCCCAGGCTCACGTGATCTTCTGACAAGCAAAGTCAATGGGGAAACTAGGTTCATTTAAAAATCATATTATTAACCTAACTGCAGTGATTCATATAATATGGGTCAATAAAGATCATAAAATGGGGCAAACCTCACTTAAAAGTCTCACTTAGCAATAGAAATATTGGGGTCAATTGTGATCATACATTGAGGACTATCTATATTCCCCTCAATACACACATCCAACCAGAGGAACCAGAAACCAGGAAGTAATGTTTTTTTCCTATCAGTATCACTTGGCACTTCACATTCTTGGGGCTCTATAATTTTCCCCACTTCCCTCTCCCACCCTACCCTCATCTTATGGAACAGGATTCAAGCAGCGACCAGACTCAAACCTGCTTAGGATTCCTGGGATTTACTGCTGAATTTTCTGTCCTTACTGCTTTGCAATATGTCACTACATAAAACAAGGCATTTCTTTAAGTTAGCAGAATATTGCACATAAAGTGGTAGGCAGCCATGTCCTGAAAAAATATTATACCTACCCAATTAAGTGTAGAAAGCACAGCAAATTCATTTAATATTGCAGCATAAACATTCCTTCAGAGGCTTTTGAAGACTGCATAAAATCTCCCTTTGAAGCCATCACCTTAATCCCCACCACCACCACTAATAAGCTATAAAAGCAGACCCCATGCTTACCTAATACTGGCCCATCCTAAGAGAGAATGAAAACTCCTTTTGTTTTTAGGAACAACTACTTAAAAAGTGACTTGATTTTGTCTTGTCTTATGTGTCACTACAGTACAGAATGCAGAAGGCTACCACTTAGTTCTAAAATAGACTAGGACCTCCTTGACGGTGTGCTGCTGGCCTGCAAGAAGATGAGGAGCTGAAAGGCGCAAAAGCAGGCGCAATAAGAATATTAATAGCAATACCCCACAAGTTGACTCTACACCAAAAAACTCAAGGCTGACATCATCTGATATGTATTTTAGAAACAGGAATCTATAGTGAAATAAACTACAGGGATTTTTTTCCCATATTTTTTTGCAAAAAGAAAGTGGCAACCATGTCACCTCACTTACATAGACTCCAAAGAATGATGTATATTATCAACCGATTATCTAATATGTTGCAAGCAAAATGACTATTTGCATAATTATCTGTTTCAAATGATATTATTTGCGCACGTCCACATTTTCTGTTAGGAGGAAGATGTTCTCAGACTTACATTTGCTGTAGTGATGAAACCTGATAAAATGCTTCTAAGAGAATGAACATATGGGTAGCTGATCCTTTACAAAGGCAATAATTCTCCCTTGCAGGAGGAATGGGGACTATCATAGACTGATTTTTCTGTAAGGGAAAGCAAGCTACAGTCAAGAGCATTTCTGTATGGGAAACGCTCATCCTCTAGCCAATTTATTTGCAAGGCCAATAGAACACTAAAAAACCCCCATGTTTTTGGGTTGGGCCCTTTCCACAACTAATGGTTGCAGCATCTGTGATGAAGGTGAACAGCCATGTTTACTGCACAGATGGCGCATCAGTCAATTACCTGGAATTGTGGAGAATGCTGCAGGGCCATCTACTTTTGCCAATTTCTTTCTCTATAAAAATGTCCAAGCAATGCAGAGCTTTGCTTTTCAAGTGCTCATTAATAGTTAGCTCAGTGTGACAATGCCGGAAAATATCAGGTTGTAAAGGAAACCTCTTTAGCTTTTGCTGCTCATCCTTCCCTCAACCAAAAGGCAGATTTGTCTGTGCACTCCTTTGTGTTGCAATTTTGTCCGTGTGGCTTTCTTTGATTTTGACATTGGATAGTTTCAGTGGGAGAAGTGCCAACTGTTTTTGTTGGCTTCTACTGGAAAATACAATTAGATATTGATG
The DNA here is from genome assembly GCA_025802295.1 of Psammodynastes pulverulentus. NCBI lineage: Eukaryota > Metazoa > Chordata > Lepidosauria > Squamata > Psammodynastidae > Psammodynastes > Psammodynastes pulverulentus. The sequence continues at coordinate 68,832,232 of JAOYMU010000077.1, forward strand.
ATTCTTGGTGGAGAAATCCAGAGAGTTAAGCTAAGATCATACAACAAACTATGTAACAATCTTCCATAAATATGAAATTATTATATATTCTAACCACCAGGGCAGGTAAAAACACTTCTTCAAACATTTGATGAGTTGTTTTTACATTTATAAAATATGGATGGATTATGGGATATTGGTTGTCAACTTTTGTCAGATTTTAATTTAAAAAGCCAAATATTGAAATGATTGGATGATCCTTAAGTAGTTTCGATGGCACTCATTCATTTGCTTATCTACGGATAACCACTAGTGATCTAAACAGTCCTGACTTTTGAGTAAATGTGCACAGAATCTTGCTATTAAATAAACTATCAAAAAAGAAGTGTCTGTAAATCATTAGCTTTTAAGTCTTTTCATAAGAATCATTTCTGGATTCATATGGCTTAAACTATGATTTCACTTAGTATTAACTGTAGTCTTTTTTAAAAATCTATTTTTATTTGGATATTGCTGTTATTTGTCTAAGCCTTTTTTATATTAAAACATGACTGTATCTTACTGCCATCTGTTACCAGCTGGGTGAGGGTGGGTTTTTTTGTAATGATTTCTAAATCCTGCACAGTAGGAAAGCAGCAGCATAATTATAAAGTAATCAAGAGTGCCTATTTTTATACCAGATAAACATAATGTATTAATACAAACACGTCTGAAGTGCTAAGTCAATAGCACAAAGCACGCCTATCCCTTTGAATAGTGATCCAGTTTGTGATACACAACTTGTTTAAAAAAACTCTTGCCTTTCCTATGCAAAGAAAATCCCATTTAAACTTGAACATTCAGAAACTTGACCTTAATATTTTAATCAATTCCTAGATATTGATGAAAGCTTTAACCTACATTACAATTTACCAACTCAAAGCTTTCTTCATGTACCGTACTCCTAAAGTTTCTGTTTTGTTGTACAGGATATGAGGAAAACAGACTTGTTTCAGGTAGGTATTGATTGGTAAATTTACTGTTGCTGACAAATCTTGCTAACAATATTGTACAATACAGTAATCTAAATCTGCCCTTTGTAAAGTGGGGGGAAAATCTACAATTACTCCAGGGGGAATTATTTGGAACATGTAAACTTACTGCCTTTTAATTAAGGTAGGTCAACTTTCCATCTTCAGACACTGATTATTTTTGGTGTGTTCCTTTTATGTTGTAATAGATGGGTAGGTTTGTTATGAAAACCATTTGATGTACCGCAAACTTAGTATTAATTTCCAAAAAGAGTTAATACTTATGATACAGTATACCATTGATTTTAGAATTCCAGTTAAATAAGTTATGCTCCTGTTCAGAGCACAAGAATTCTTTGTCTGTTAACTGTGCACCCAAACCTAAATTAATTATGGAAGAC
>JAOYMU010000077.1:68857062-68870795 GCA_025802295.1 Psammodynastes pulverulentus
AGGAGAGAATGGGATGGAAAGAGCTGCTCTCCTACTCTGGCGATCCCTGCAGCCTTGACTTGAATGGGTCTGAAGTACAGTGTTCAGAGGCTTGAAAACGCGTCGCCCTCACCTGCGCCCCTGCCCTGCTCGCGGGAGGAGGAGGAGGCTGGGGGATCCGCCGACGCTGCAGTGTTTTTTTTCCATTCGCTCCATAAGACGCAGGCACTTTTCCTCCCACTTTTTGGTGAAGAAAACATGCCTCTTATGGTCCGAAAAATACGGTATATCTCAACTCTTCCAATTGCTTATGCAATAATTAACACAAAATGTTGAACAGTTCTTCCCAATTCTCTGGTTTACCCTGTGTCATGAACAATTTTCTCAGTTTATCCTTTTCAAACTGGTCAATTAAAGCAAGATAATTTTATCCCATATCTCTAGCATATAACTGAAAACCTTGTTGGCACTCCCAAAAACCTGTAGCTGCTCCATTATTCTTGAAATCTTTTTATGAAGTTTGTTACTTGAGAAGACCCCTCACGTATCCATGCCATGAAGTGTTTAAGGTATGATTACCAACACCTTGAATTAAACCTGAAAGCACAGCGGCAACCAGTGCCATCCACAGAGCAGTGGTATTACATGGGCCACCTCTTGGGGCCGCAAAACTGATGGTACTGCTACTCTCTGTACCAGTTGTAACTTCTGAATGCTCTTCAACTGTAGCCCCTTGTACAGCATGTTGCAGTAGTCCAAATGCAAGATGACTAGGGCTTGAATGACTGAGAAAAAGGACTCCTAATCCAGGAGAGCCGTAACTGATACACAACCTGAAGTTGTGCAAAGCTCTTCTACCTGCAACTGCAACCTGCTCTTCAAGAAGGAGTTGAAAATTCAGGAAAATACCCAAATTGTGGACTGGATCTATCTGGGGCACTGCCACACTATCCAGAGCTAAAGATGTCAAAATCCTGGATTTTGGAACTCCACACACCCAAAGCCATTCAATCTTTCCAGGGTTCAGTTAAAGCCTGCTGTCCCCCATTTAGGTCCTCACAACCCCCAAGGCCCTATGAGAAATCAGAAACAGCATCCCTTGGGTCACCAGGGATAAAATATAGGATTGAATATCATCAGCATACTGAAAATACTTCAACTCGTGGTGATGGATGATCTCACCCAGCAAGTTCATGTAGATGTTAAAAAGGAGTGGAGGGAATACTGAGCCCTGCAGCATGCTACAAGCGTGGCCATGGGCTGTATATTGCACTTCCTATTAACACCAATTTCGATCAGCCTTGAATAAAGAATCTCAACCAGTACAAAAATGTGCTACCCAGCTCCAATCCCGTAGCTGGCCAAAAAGGATATCCATGTTGATAGTACTGTAGGCCGCTGAGAGATCAAAGAGAGAAAAGAGGGTTGCATTATCCCATCCTACCCTTGCCAGACATTATCAATAAGTATAACCAATGCCATTTTTGTACCATAACCAGATTTAAATCCTGACTGAAAGAGGTCCAGACAATCCGTTTCATGCAGAACCTTCTGAAGCTACAAGCAACCACCTTTTCCATTATCTTCCCTAAGAAGGGAAGATTGGAAACAGGATGAAAGTTGTTCAAGAAGATGGGATCAAATGATGTTTTTTCCAAGGATTCATTATATACAAGGACTGGAATTGGTTCAAAACAACTGACTTACTCTGACAGTTGCAGTAACTGTTCACATATTACACCATTTCAAGTTTAAACATGGTAAGTTCCATAGCTTATTGGAAAAAAATAATTTACCCTTCTCATGATTTGTGTTAGGTGACAATTAGTAGTTGTGTATTTAATATGCATGTCCTGGGAAACTCTAGCTTGTTTTGGGCTCAAAATGTTCCCAAAATACTTGAAATAGCTAATTACACACTTGAAACCCATGTTTTGCACTCAAAACTGGAGGGGGGGTGTAAAAGCTGAAATGGTTAAATTTAAAAACATTTTGTACACTCTTAATTCTGGTATTTCTAACCCTGATGAATCCTAAGGAGTTTCGAAGAATTGAGATTCAAGAAAATGTAAATAAAAAGTAAAGTATTTCCAACTATGCTGAAATACGATTGGCTTCAAGAATATGCAATATGGTGATAGTCAAAACTGAAGGGATTCAGCAGGAGCTGTACCTAGTTACAAAGTTAGGCATGAGGACACAGTATCCATCAAACAGTTCTGTAAATTCTAAAAGGTTCCAAACAGGCACACAGTCCATATGTGTGAATCTTAGACACAACAAAGAAAAAGTCTATTTACCTAAGTTTTGGACAATTTTGCCCTAATGCATTCAAAATGGCATCAGTGATGTTGGAACAGCCAGAAGCACATAGAGACTGCAACTTGTGGCATCCTCTACATATTGTAATGAGGCCGTCATCTGTTATTTGCTAGAAAAGGAAAGAAAGTCAATCATTTATAGCAAAAAGCATGATTGGGGTGATGCTGAGCTCAATTTTCTCTACAAATTCTAAAATTAAATGTTAAAAACTATTTGCTGGTAAAACAGTTGGATGAGTGACTATTTGGCAACTATCTTATGAAAAACCAGAATGCCAACTGCATACAATCACCTCAAATCAGGGGTTTTTTTTTGGATAAATGTTCCATTTTTGGCATCACCACAAACTGGTTCATTATATTTTCTTGGAAGAAAAAATGTACTTCCTCTTTCAGTTTTTTATACACACATAAAAACAGATTGTATTTTTAACACAGGTTGAAAACAAAAAAGAGACAAGACCAACAAAACATGATAGTTCAAAATAAAAGATTTTTTTCCAGCCTGTTCTACAAACAAACTTGGAAAAAAGTTCATATACAAGGCAAATGAAAGCGTGATAAATTACAATGGTTTTGGAAGATTTTCCAAGATATTAAAGTAATATTCATTATATAGAAATGTGAAGAAATAGTTGCCAATTTGAGAATTTAGAAACATTTAGTTATTGAATGGAGTCAAACAAAGTCTTCAGAGTCTAGCATGGAAAAAATGATTTTCGCTTTGTCATTACAGTGACAGTGAATACAATAGCTTTTGGAGTGATTGGTCAGAGATCAGAAACTAGGTCATAAAAGCATTTGAGCCAAAAGAGTATTTTAAAATCCCCCAATTCAAAATTCAAACTATGATAGGAAAAATGCCAGTTGATAGAAGGGATTTGGCATGGAGTACCCATTTATTATTTTAAAACAGAAAGTGCCAGAAAACAAGTCTTACAAAAACTCTCTTTTTAAATGCATTAGTAGAAAGAGGGTAATGGAGGGATAGATGCAGTTTGAAATCAAGGTAGGTAAATAACTTCAAGGGAAGGCTTATTATTGTAAAAAAGTTTCAAAATTGCATAAGCCTATATATGTGTGGACACATACACAAATATACACACTTATTAATCAGTAGATTGCTGTGAAAGCCTTGCTACCCAATAATTCTACTTCAATGTTGTTTCCACACTTGTTTTCTTATGTAAATGAGAAAAGCAGGTGAATCCAAGTGATTCAGAAAGTGTAGCATGAATCCTTAACTTTGGAAATTTGATTGACTTGTTTGAAATTTGGGGAAAACACAGGAATTGTGAAAAAGGGCTTCTAGGAGAACTTGTCCATTCCCAAAGTAGCTGTCTTGGACAATTTAATCAATTAAAAAAGATAAACGTTATCAGTCAGATACTTGCTATCTCCTTTTTATGTCACAATCTACTTTTATCCTTTTTCTGGTCAATAGATCAATTTGGAAGCAAACTAGTAGACTGCAATCATCTGTCATATTTATGGGGGGCACTGACCCCAATGTAATGTTTTTATATGCCACTATCCCTCACCCCTATACATACTTACATACATATACAAGTATATATAAAATGGTCATATGGGACAGAAACCTAGAAGGGTGTCACAGGAAAATAGAAATTGAGAGATAGTGCTAGTGTTAACCAGGCTTCCTAACAATGCAGAAGATTGGCCAATTTAAGTAAACCTATGTTTTGTTTCTAAATCTATTGTGTTTAAGGCTTGATCCATTTTTTCCTTAGTGATCCTCATAATTCAGAATATGAAGGTACAAAATCCAAAACAAAAAAAAAGTGACAAAAAATTATATCTGTTTTGATTATGGTAAAAAAATCAACTGCCTGATTCATGAAAATACTAGTTGAAGTAGGATAATCAACACATTTTGACCCACTTATTCCCTCTGGCTCATGTTATTGCTCACATTTTAAACATTTTCTTATATTCCATATTTTTATACTATAAAATAAACAGTCGTTCTGCTAAGCCAATACTGATAACATAAAACATTGAATATGATATGGAATAGGTAATTTACAACTCTGCCATAGAATAAGAAAGGTGAAAAGACTAGGTTTATAAGGTCCAACCTCTTACCAAGCATGTTTGCAAATTCAGAGTCACTAATTCGGGACAGTTTGCACCAATGTATTTGAGAGCTTCATCTTCCAGCTAAGAGAAAGACAGAAATAGAAAAAAAATAGACAATTTCCTAGGTTTCTTCATTGTACTTTTCACTTATAGCATGAGTGGACACTATTCAGACAATCATGCTTTTCTTACTCCTGCTGCCTCACTACAGATAATGATGTTGCAATTCACAACAAAACCCAGAAATTTGGTAATATATTTCAACACAACACAAAATAATTTTTCTTTCACCAACCTCCTTTAAAAAAAAAGCAACTGATCCCATCAGAAACTGCAAATGTTATTATATGGTTAACTAATTGCTATGCTTCCTGCAGCTTTCGAATTTTGAGTATATGTTGCTGAAAATAAATTATGGGTAAATCTCACTCACTTGTGAATCAACTTGTCAAAAATTACAGCAGTGCTGAAAAAATAACTTTGTGAAGATACAACTTTTACTGCTTCTCTCAATAACATATTCATTATTATGGGGAATACACATTGAAAGGACTGGCAATACTGAGTGTGTTTGGCAAATAACTGATACTACATATATGTATTTCCCATTGTGTGCCAGCTTACTCTCTTGTACAGATAGTCCTCTACTTATAACCACAGTCGAGTCCAAAATTAACACTGCTAAGCAAGAGTTGTTAAATGAGTTTTGTCCCATTTTATGACTTTTCTTGCCACAGTTATTAAGTGAACTGCTTGCAGCTATTCAGTTAGTAACAGATTTGTTAAATGAATTTGGCTTCCCCATTGTCTTTGACTGTCAGAAGATTGCAAAAGATGATCACAGGACTCCGGGACACTGTAACTATCATAAGTACATGCCAGTTGTGAAGCATCTGACTTTTGATCATATGCAACAGTTGTAAGTGTGAAAAATGATCAAAAGGCAAAGTGTTGTTTTAACTTCAAAGGGTCATTAAACAAATGGCTTTACAACTACCTGTAATCCCCTTTCTCTTCAATGACTATAAATACAAATATTAATATCCTTTTTGCAGATTACCCCAGTGCTTGAGTGAGCATTTCAAAGGGCAGGGAATGGGTAAAAAGGAAACTTATAATAATATAGCAAAAACCAAACAGTCATGTGATTTTCCACTTAATCAACATTATCTAAAGTCACCAGTCCCTATTGTAATAGCTGAATAAAGATCATCAATGTTACACAAACACCAAATAAGTGTGATCTCTGGCTGCAATCAAATTTCCCATCTGCCATATGGGTGTAACAACAAATGCTATCCCAAATTTCTTTCTCAAAAATAGTGCAGGACTTAACTATTAAGAATTTCAAGTCACATTTTATTTCCAAGGGAAAACAAAGATGTTTTCCACAAAGCCAAAAATGCACACATTATTTTTGCAATGATGAGTATGAGGATAATAATGAGAATAATGCAATTTTGAGCTACAGCCATTTATTCAACAGCCATTCAAAAATATGATGGCACTGAACAAAGGGGGATGGGGGGAACTTATGACTGATCTGCAAAGTTGCAGCGGTCAGTGTCCCTGTAGTCATGTGATTAAGATTCAGGCATTTGGAAATTGGATTGTAATTACAATAGTTCCAATGTCCTGAAGTCTCTATTTATGCCCTTCCCTGCCTGCTTCTTACAAGCAAAGTAAATGGGGAAGCCATTAGCAGGGAAGGTTGCAAGCTGCTCCTCCAACTTTTTCTTTGAGAGCCTGTTATAGAGTATGAGATCCTGGGGGATCACCTACTGCATAACACATGCACGCAGCACCAACTCTCCTTGTATTCCTTTGTACTAGCTTGCAATGGGCTCAGCATCTGCCCTCCCGCAGACTGCCCATGCTGCAGTAGCCAGAATGTGACAACTTGCCCTGGCCAACTTACCACAGCCAACTCGCCATGAGACAACTCAACATGAGACAACATGCCATGGCCAACTCACCACGTAACTTGCTGTGGGACAATTCAACAATTCAATGTAATCATTTAAAATAATTTAAATTATTTTAATTTTTGTCATTTATATTTCATTTTATCCCTCCTTTGGCATCCTTTCTGTAATGATTCTATTCCACTATTTATTCTATCTTAATGTAACTCTTATGCTGTGGCGAGTTGTTCTGCAGCAAGTTGGGCATAGTAAGTTGTCCCATGGCAAGTTGGCTGCCACTAGTTAGCTATGGCAAGTTAGAGTTGGCAGCAGTGAGTTGTCATAGACCCTTCAGTACCTGGTTGCACTCTGCAGTACCACCCCACCCCCACCTGCCAAACTCATATCCTATCACAGCACTTCTCCACCAAATTACACTTGTGCCAGAAAACCCATCTCTACCTGGCCACACATTTATCTGCCCTCTGGCCTCTTTCTGTACTGTCTGAGGAAAGACTTGTGGTGCCTGGGACTGTAACTTCCTGCCAACTTCCCTGATTTTGCATGTTGGAAGCTGGTAGGAAATTGCAAGCTGCAATCCTATAAGGTCCCTGCTTAATGATGTGCAATCCTCACTTAAAGATGGCAACAGGGAATGCTGGAATTGCTCTTACTAAACAAATGCAGTCACATGATGTTGCGCTTTAGGTCCATATCACTTGGTCCCAATTAGTGTTGCAACCCAAGGACTACCTATAATGTTCTGATTTAAAGAAAAAATTGTGAAACATTATTGAAACACTTTTAGACAGTCTAAGATGATTTTCAATGTCTCATATGTGAGTCATGAGACATTGCTTGAAACAAATCAGCCAATCCAACTTTCCAGACTACTGAACTTTCTGAACAAATCCAGCCAATCCAAATTCAGCTTTCTAGACTTCTGAATTTTCCGTGGAGACTTGTACAGTACCTGTGTACAGCCTTTAAGAAACAGAGCTTTCAGTCCACCACAGCCTCTCACCAAATTTTGGATGCCATCTTTTGTCACTTGGTCACACCACGAGATATTGAGTTGCTCTAGTAGAGGGCACCCCTCACTGAAGGGGAAAAGGGATGAACATAGAAAGAAAATGCAGGTGTATATATTAACTCTAAAGATAAATATCTTGCTTCAGGAACCAAGGTAGGTTAACCCTTGCTTACGTTTATTGCTCTAAACCGTTAACAGTTTTCTTCTCTGATGTAGCCTTAATAGACAATCCAACTGAAAGCTATAGCTGGAACAAACAGAATAGCTATAGAAATAGAGCCGGTGAAAGGGGATTGGTCTGTTTTTGCATCCTTATAAGGGATTTGAGATAAGAGAGCATCTCTGATTTGATTCATAATTCTCTGTTTGCATATTTCTTGTAACATTTCCAATGTAAATCTTGTTGATCAATGCTGCTGAGAGGTTTATCAAAAATCCAAAATTTAGGGACTGTTCTGAGATCAGAAAACCATTTAATGGCATACAAAAAGTCATCCTGTGTCCCCACTTATCTGAGTCTCACAAACTATATTAACTACAAAAGAACCACATATTTATTCCTTCAAGTTATAAACTCGGTCTACTGCACTACTATTAGTATTTTGGATAGGGAAGAGACTAATGCATGGCAAAGGCATCTGACATATTTAAATCACAGACAATCACTGTGAGTCTACTTTTATTAACCTAGTTTAGGTGGTTAGTTTTATGAACAATCTGAACACTCACCTCAATGCTTTCAGCGACAGGTTGGTTATTGATGTGCAGGAAGCTAGATCAAGATGCCGTAACTTTGAGCAAAATTTACTAAGGCTAGTACATGTACTGGAAGAAAATAGAATATCCACAGGTTTATTTTGTTTTTATTTTAAAAAATAGGAAAAAGCATTGGAGACATTTTCACATGGATGACAACAGCTAATTCTAGCAATTAAAATACTGTGCCGCTATTCCACCTTACCTTCTTCAATGATTTTCTTGTGATAAGAAATAAAAATAGAAATGGATGAAAACACTGGAAATTTACAAATGAGAGATGACACTAAACTGAGTTAAGACATAAAGAGATGAAGATGGCAGTAGTGTCTATGCAAATTTGTTGATCTGGAGGGGTTTGGTAGAAGGAAATTTTTGGAAGGTTTTTGGATGTTAAGAGTGGTTTATGGAAGTGGAGATCAAGAGCAGGGCAGGCAATATAGGCTAGATGACAGACTTGAGAATTGGTAGAGAAGTAGAAATGTGGAGAGATTGGAAAATAATGAATGAATGAATGAATGAATGAATGAATGAATGAATGAATGTATGTATGTATAGGTAAAGAGCTTAAGATGGGCCCCACCACTAATCTACTAATCCCATTCCAACATCCTTTTAAAATCATGAAATAAGAAATATAGCAATTACATGAAAATACCATATTTGAGCAAATTAACAACAACAGCAAAAAAAGGACCAGGGGGAGAGGGACAGGGAAGACCATTGGGAAGAGGAATCATAGTGCAATCTTATATATGTCTGCTCAAAAAACCAGACTAATTTCCAATGATATTTACTCTCAGTTAATTGCTATAAGACTGGCGTTTTAAAGAGCTAATGCAATGTTTCAGAACTCCAAAATAAAGATCACTTACGCATCTGTAATCTTGGTGCAGCCGTTTAGATTCAGCACTTCGATATTTCTGCAGTTTTGTGCAAATGTCCTTCATGCAAAGAAACATACATTCTTTCAGGCTTTTAATGAAATATTTTATCACAATGAATTGACTTTTAAAAAAATCTCATATGCATTGAAAAGTAAAACTAGCAACATAAACTTTAAGTAGTATTTTGACAATATCTAGGGAGAAAACCCAGTTTTTTTAGGAAGCAAAAATATCCCATAAATCACAATTCTACTGAAAATTTCTATCAGTGCTGAGCCCGTATTTTTAAATGTCACAAATGTAGGAATTCGGAGGCTATGTATCATATAACCTCTGAATAATATGTCTGCCAACCTCTAGTGCAGAGGTGGGGAATGATGGTCCTTTTATGACTTGTGAACTTCAACTCCCAGAATACCATGGGCCATTATTCCCCACTTCTGCTCTATAGGGATAAGCATCACTGGACCGATAGGTATTTATTTTAGTTACTTAAGCAATAGATTAGATATTGTATATCTTACCAGGAGTGACTTGAGGATTCATCAGACAGAAACTGAAGTCCTCAACTTACAACAGTTCACTTAGTGACCGTTCAAATTTGTAACACCAAAAAAAGTGACTTATGACCATTTTTCACTTATGATCGTTAGAGCATCCTCACAGTCATATGATTTACTCACATTTATGACAGCCACAAAGTCCCGGAGCCATGTGATTACCTTCTGTGACCTTCTGAGAAGCAAAATCAATGGGGAAACCAGATTCACCTAATAACCTTGTTACTAATTTAACAACTGCAGTGATTCACTTAACAAATGTGGCAAGAAAACTCATAAAATGGGGCAAAACGCACTTAACAAATTTTTCACTTAGCAACATAAACGTTGGGCTCAATTGTGGTTGTAAGTTGAGGACAACCTGTAATGCTATACCTGACAGCCTATGACTTAATTGGAATTTAACATTTCTCAATGTAATGTGAGAATTCTATGCTCATTGAATCGTAAGCATATCTATAGGCAGGCCAGGAAACCAAATATTTCAGTATGCTCCTAATTCATTCTTCTAGATAAAAGCTGAAGCCAGTCTGTGTTGTTGTGCAAAATGTAGTCCATTCTCCCATAATTTTGGGTTTAGATTTATATCGAATTGTTCTCAGTATTTTTTTAGATTTGTTTTTAACTGTTTTGTTATGCATTTCTCAGGCTCCTAAAAGTTTCCTCATTACATTACTGTGTACTACTGCATGGAAGTAAATCTTCTGCTTAGAGTTGTGTGGAGATAAGAAACATCTAGAGCAGGCTTACATAAAGCCCACAGCCTTGTGTATCCTACCAATATTTCTTTAAAAGTGCTGCCCCTCCCCCCCAAATATTACCAACTACCTCCAAGGTTTACTGGTATTGCTGCTGCTGCTAGTACCAGCCTTTCCGCTAATCCTCTAATCATGGAACAGTAGATTGGCACTCTTAGTATTTCTTTGAGGCCCATGAGGATTTTTACTTTATCAATACAACCCTTTCCCCTCAATGAGTTGTGCAGGACTGATCTGGAAATGGAAGCGAGAAATAATGCTTCCCTCCTATAAATAACATCAAAGTTACACTTTAGTTTGATGTTACAGATAATTATGATAACACAGAAATCAAATAATTTGAGGATGCTGCAGCCTCAATTTTTGTATCCAAAATTAGCTACCTGCCCTATCATCTCATGCCTAGTTCTCGGAGGTGTTAAATAATTTGTGTTAACCTCACTACCTCAATGCGTTGTCTCCCACACCTAGGCATCCACGTAGACTCAGCTTTCGAAGGAATCCTCCACATCTTTTAGAAATATTCTCTACTACACGCCCCTGTAAGAAGAAGACGAAGAAGAGAATCTTCTAAATTAATTCTCTTGCTTAATTTTACATGCAGCAAACAACTTTTTTTCTTTAAACCATCTTTTCCTATTTGATATATTTTTATAACATCTTGTAATCCCCCTTCATCTCTGGGCATTTAATCTATACTTAAATTATATTTCAAATGGTATTTTCTGTGGAATGCCTGAATTTATTTGGTTCATAAATAGGGGTCTTTAGGATCAATTCACAGAATCTGAAGTTTACATTGTAATGCCACATTTGTGGCATTAAGATGCTTTTCTGTGGCAAACTAATCATATGAATATTTTCAAGCATAAGTACAAAGCATAATGCAGTATGCTATCATCCAACTCATATGTTATTTATTGTGCTATATTCTTTCTCAGTTTGTGCCTGCAAAAGATCATGCAGCTAACTTAGCCACATAATTATACATTCCATGGTCATATGATTATATAGAAGTGTGTGTGTGCATGTGTGTGTGCGTGCGTGTGTGTGTGTGTAAGGCTAGTTCTCTTACAGAAAGTTGACTTTGGCTATCTGTTACAGTTTGTGATGGAGACAACAGAGGGATTTTGTTCAGTAGTATACACTTGGGTGCTAGATAGAAATTAGTTAATTTGGCTACAGGAGCCGATAAAAACAGCAAGACATATTTATAAGGGGCAAAGCATTACAACTATTTTTCAAATCCATGCAGCCTCTGTATCTTTTTTCTATTGAGGTTTATCATTGCAGCAATACTGAGGTGCATCATTGCAGCATTAGTCACATAAAGAACTACATAAAGAGAAATGCCTGGTGACCGTTTCAAAACAAAACAAAACAAAACAAAAAAACAAATAGCATCCTTACTACTTTTCATTTCTTTACTAAAAATCTAAACCCAACATCTTTTAATACACTGACTTTTAATGTTACTCTAAACCTCTATAGTTGATGCGTAACCTCATACTGTTTAATGCTAGCTATACCTCAAAAATATCATATTCATATAACTATAAGGCACAATGTTCAAATTGAAAGGATTATTACCTCCCTCAGATAATGGATTTTTCCTTTAATATTTTCAGGTTAGGGATGTAAATCTTTGTGTACAGATGATACTGAATAAAGGGTAGTTTTCTATTAAAAGCATACTATATCTTTAAAGGCTCTTTGGAATGAGGAGTAAAAATTAAAAATTTGACTCTGAAGAACTAAAAAGATGATATGGCTTGTTACTAATCTAAGACAGTACAGTGATTACAGTTTATCTAGAGACAATCTTTTGCTTGTCACTTAATTATACCTCAATGTCCCTTTGGAAATCAAACAGGTCAATGCGTTGCCAATTGCTACCATCCAAAGCTAGAACATTCCATGCCTGTAATGAAATTGATAGAAAGTTGAAAGAAGATTATCAGATATATACCTCTAAGTATAGAAAAACTGAAGGCAGATATAACCTCTGTATTCATTTGAGCCAGCCCAAAGCTTCTGTCCTCTAATAATACTATCACCAAGTTACTTCTTCATGAGAACCAGTACATTCAAGCACAAATGGTCTAAATACGCATCAATTTAAAACAATGCAGATTTGAATTAATCTTTCTGTAGCTAACCATTTTGAATCTTACATTCAGAAATTATAGAGGATACATACATGCATAAACAACTCACAAGTGTTTCCTGCACACTTCTGTTTCCCAAATAACAATGCTTTATTATGTTTTAGGAGTGAAGGCTGTAATGAATATAATAATACAATATACAACAGTTGCTTGGACCACCTTAGTTCAGTTTAATTCAGATGATAATATCATTTAAAGCCCAGATATTTAAAGCAGCAGAAAGGTTTCCTTATGAAACATGAGGAGCTGCAAAGAATCTTTAATTCAATCAGTGAGCAGATTATATTTCTGCCTCCCACTTTTTAAAAAGATGTCTATGTTGTTTGATCACACTGATCCTGTATTTGATACTATGAGAAATCCTTTGAAAGCTTTTATTATTTTTGCAATAATGCTTCTAAACAACTTATTTTTCCCAATTATGTCTCCCAATGCAGATTTTATCGATTCCAACAAGGTTGTGCAAATCCTTCAGAAGAGTTGTGATGCATTAAAGCAGTTGGGACTTTCCTGAAGCTTGTGCAGCTGTTTTAGAAGGTGTTGCAACTGGCCTCTGCACACATGCACCAAATACGGCACAATTCTAAAGGATATGCACAGCCCTAGACTGTAATATTCCAACCTTTTGACTAATTTGACTTCTTTTTTGACATTTTTTTTAAAATGGGGCAATCAGAGCAATAAACCCCTAAAAGTTAAGATAACTTCTCAACACAGTACTGTCTAGATAGGATAACTACTCCCAATATGCACATTCAGTGTTTTGTAGTCTCATTAGGAATTATGGGAAATGGAGTCTAATGCATCTAGAAGGTAGCAAGTTTGGAAAACTTGTAACAGACATGTAATAAGAATGTGCTACGGAATAAACCAAGATTATTAAATTGCATTACCCAATTCACTCTGTAAATTATAATAACTGTGCTATTCCGCTCATGGTCTGTCTATCACCATTAAACAAGATTTCTTCTGAGGTATACCATGTGTATTTATATGAAACAAATGAACCACACAGGAATATAGGAAAATGTTCTCACTAACAATCTTTGGTTTTAAAATTCTATTCCTGATGTCTAGCAAAATATGAGTCTGAACATCTTAAGACTTTTTCCCCCAGACAAGCATTTAATTATTGAGCCAAGTATAGCTCACGTAGACTCTGTATTCTCTATGAATAGTTGATTTAGAAGGAACGTTGGACTTACCTGAACGTTCTTCTAGGAAACGATGATTGGCCGATCCACTCTGAATGGGTGTTAACTCTTGT
>JAOYMU010000077.1:68887120-68899725 GCA_025802295.1 Psammodynastes pulverulentus
CTGAAATGGCGCGGCGCCCTTACAATGGTGCCGCGGCTCCCCAGGGAGCCGCGGCGCACAGATTGGGAACCACTGCTATAATTGATGATGGCTTTATAGAGGATCCTGACATTTACTATAGGCAAAGGTATGGTAGATACAGAACAAAACACTATTACGTTGGCTGTGAACTACTTTAAGGACATTCTTTTTTCATTCCCTTATGCTTTCTATTATGTTCTCCTGATGGAAATAGATACAATCCTGATTCATTGTTTGTAAATGCATAACAGGGTATGATTTGAAAAACAAGGTTAAATATAAATTAACTAAAACAGTCATTTTTAAAATCTCATCTCATTAATAAAAAGTGTTTCCAAAATACTTACAAATTCTACTACTTTAGTAAAGTCTACTTTATTATCTGTAATTTTTTTAGGCAGAATGAATGAGCAGCTGAAATGCTATTTGCATAATACTACCAGATAAATATGTTTAGATATTTAATTTTTTTCAGCAGTAGTGCATTTTGGTCCTTTGGATGTTGCTGGCTATAACTCTCATAATCTCTGACCAATAGCCAGGTTGGTTGGGGCTGATAGGAACTGGAATGTCACCTGGAAAATCAAAGCCCTGGTTTACGTACAAAATGCATGTGAACTTTCTGTTCATTGCTTATGGATTTTTTTAGTTGGGACTATGCTTTATACATCAAACAAATATGAATAGATAAAAGATTGCACATTACATTAAGCCATGTTTATTTGACCAATTCACTTAATAAGCTCAAGCTTGATTTTTTATATTATAGTATTATATGAAGTCTTATTTTTTCACCTTAGCAACTTTAACACCTCTGGACTTCAACTCCCAGAGTTCCCCAGATATCATTCAGACCTTAAAATTTGCCAAAGTTGAGAAACACTGGTCTAAGTCACTAATAGTGTTTAAATATCTCAAATGTTTTGTTCATAGAATACAACATCACAATGAAACAATCATGGGTTAATGCAATAAGGTGGTATCCTGAGACTATTGAGCAAGCATATATAATAGTAAGCTTTAGTTGACATACTTACAAATCACAATTAGCTATAATGTGGCTTGCTATAATGTGTGATGTTTGAGTCTACAACTACAGGTTACTATAGAATAATGATATGTTCAACGAACTAGTTGTGTTAATGCAGCTACAGTATTTAAAATCAGATGGACAAAATGTCACTATTTTAAAAAAAATGGTCATATTTTAATAAATACGTTTCATGTCTTTCAGAGTTGTTAAATCTTTTTTCATTAACTTTAAGAAATAAGTATTATGAAGAATATTAAAAATATTGAAGATACACAAAAGTGAATGTGATTTTCCTAAAATTAACTATAGGAGACTTTTTGTATGTTCACAACTTGGCAAGTTACTGCTATTTCTTTTTGAAATAAAGCTTTTTTTCTTACTTAGTTTGTTCAACGGACATGGGTTATACCAGGTGTGTCAAACTTGGTGTCATGTGATGTATCGGGACATCTTTCCCCTTCACTAAACCATGCATGGGCATGGCCAGCATGGGACACATCTGGCCCCATGTGCTGGAAGTTTGACAGCCCTGGTTTTACCAAATAGTAAATTCAGTGATTCTGGCCATTTCTTTTTCACTGATCCAGCGTGGATTCCAAAAGCGCTAATCACTATCACTTTTCCTTGTGCTTCCTGCAGCAAGGACAAAGGACAAACATGGAGTGAACTGCAGTGCTGTGTTACTATATTGTAAAATAAAATAAAAAATAGCTCCATGTCTTGGAAATTAAATAAATAAAATATAATCTTGTTGCAACTGCTAATGACAATATGACCCAAATATATTTGCAAAATATTAAACTAGAGAAGGCTGATTTATATCAAACAATATGGATTAGATCTTAAGTTTCATTAAAATAATTATTTTACAGTTCATTAATTTCAGATGGTTTACTCACATCAATTTCACAACATATTTTACAGAGCATGCTATGTCAGGAAAATAGCTTAATAGAAAACTGGCAAAAAAAATAACTTTGGATATTATTATGTGACTATAAGTCAATATACAATCAGAACAGAATGGATTGTAATCCACTTAGAAATTGGAAACATCTGCAACCACATTTATTATTTACCATATTTATAGACTGCTGAATCTTTAAGGACTCTCAGCAATTTACAAGATAAAATATACAAAAAGCAATGTACTGTATATTAAACAATAGGCATAAAAAAACTATAAAGAATGGAAACATAAAATAGGATTAATTAAACCAAACAGTAATCAAAAATAGATCTGGCTAGTGATAGTAAGCTGGATTTCATCAATATATTGATGACATCAAACCTCAAATCTTCAGATGGCCATTCTCAACTGAGGATGCGTGTCACTTCATCTCCTGCAGGTTCTTGGCAAACCAAGGAACCATCCAGGATTAGCAAGTGAAGAAACTATTTTGTCACTTTGTCAAGAGCTTGGTCACCTCATGATCATATGAAGAGGGATGTCAACCTATTTTCCAAAATATTTAAAGGCAGAACCAGAAGCAATGGATGGAAAGTAATCAATGAGAGAACCAACCTAGAACTAAAGAGAAATTTCCTGATAGTTAGAACAATTAATCAGTGAAATGACTTGCCTTCAGAAGTTGTGAATGCTCCAACACTGGAGGTTTTTAAGGATAGATTGGATAACTATTTGTCTGAAATGGTATATGGTCCCCTGCATGGGCAGGGGGTTGGACTAGAAGACCTCCAAGGATAGAAGACCTTCCAAGTCTGTTATTCTGTTTTGTTAAACCAGGTCCTCAATAGATTAATGTTAAGATTGTCATTAAATCCCCCAAATACTCATCAGAAACCACGAGGAGCCTGAGGCTGACTTGCTGTATGGAATTCTAATATAACAGTAAATCATGTTCAAACTGGAAAATGATCTGATCATGGCAAATGTTTGATGGTAATGTTAATTACATAGCAACTAATCTAACACAAAAGCAAGGTCCAAAGTCTATCCATATGTGCTCGTTATGCCTAAGATTACTAGACAAGCTAGGTTACCATAGGGACCATGAACCTCTGGGCCTTTCAATATGGTGTTCATTACATGGAAATTGAACTGTCCTGACACTAAATGAGAGGAGGCTTCTACCACCAAAGCAACAATCAAATCTACAAGTTTAGAGAGAGAACCTACTAGTAATAGAACAGCTGGTGAACTATTAGTATTCTCAGCTTGTCTTTATGGCCCAATTCAGAGAAAATATTCATTTTTATGCAGGAATTTTTATTCTTGGTTCAACACTCTTTGAAGATATCAAAGCTAAAACATTGGGAATTTCATGTAAATATGGGTAAATTGTTAGCATATCATTTGAATTCAATGAAATATTATTTCTGAAATGAGGGGTCCTCATCAGTGCTAGTAAGGAGCCCTGTTTGCTGTCAGGATATATTCTGGTGTCTTGCCTGAATGTGTGGGTGGGGCAATCCTAGAGATTCTTTGGTTGGGTTGTTGACTGATGGCTTTGGCAATTTCTTAATTGGGGTATTGCTTATTTGATTGTTGGTCTGAAGTTAACCTTCTGAATTTCTGAAATATTAACAAATTAAGGACTGAGACTTAAAGATACAAAATCCATTCATTGTTATAATTTGGATAATGCTGGATGAATTGTATGCAATGGATATCTTTTTTTTTTAGAATGAGTGGGGCCATTAAACCATTACTGCAAAAATGTCTTAAAAGAACCACTGAAATCAGAAAAGATATTGAAGACCAACTGATGAAACATGGGCAAACCTCTAAGCCAAATGGTATACATTTCTTATAGATGTATTGGCTCCAGTGTTGTTAGAAATAATTAATCATTTCAATGTGGCAAATTTCCTTTATCTTTTTATAACATTTATATATTATTATTTTAAAACCAGGTAAAAGTTCGTAAACAGATCACATTAATTACTATACATACCTAGATATTAGCCTCTTTTTGGCTAAGCCGGATTCTAAGACTCTTGGTGAAGAATCTTAATTTATTCCATCTCAAAAACAAACAACAGTGGAAATTTATGTTCATTAATATACATTACAGATATGTCTCAATATAGATTGAATTCTACTGTATTTATTACCTGTGGATGTTCAAAAAATATTTTGCAAAGTTGAGATTAATTTTCTAAAGCAAGTTTTGTCTAGGGATGGCCTCCCATTTTATTAAATGGATTCAAATTAATTTCTTGCAACCAATACAACAAAATAACAATTTATTTTGGATCAAATGAATCTTATCATGACAGTTGTCAGTATTGTCCATTTTCTTCACTGTTTTTTGACTTAATTTTTGAACTGTGTGCATGATCCCTGGCATTACAATGGTGGATTCAAAGTATAGAGCGCAGGTAGGCCTCAGTTAATGACGGCAATTGGGATAAGAAAATATTTTATTAAAATCGATAGAATCCTAAGGAATTGTATACGATAAGCCAGTTATTGATTAAGCTGAGATTTTTTGTTGAAGGAGATTTTAATTCACCATACCTTCAAAAATATAAACAAATGACCAATGATATCTACATGGAATGGTAACCTGGTTGAATATCAGCTCTTATGAGCTTTATTAGAAATGTATCTTCATTAAGATCTTAACAATTAGGCAGGTCAACATAAAGTAAAATGAGTCATTCCTCAGCAGCATATGCCAAGTACTGAAGACTGCTACTGTCTTTCATAATTGATTACTGGCTTCTTTGGTTGGCTGGAAGAAAGCCAAGACAATCCTCTTAGTTTTTTTTAAAAAGTCCATCTGCTGCAGATCCTACTATGGTCAATGCTACCAGGCATTATGTCTGGTTTATGAGGTACACAGTTCACAATGCCATTGCCTTTGTTTTAAGACAAGATCCCTTTATAGCAAAAAACAAAAACAAAACTATCAGACATTTTGCTATAGTACATCTACTTTTACCTTTATGAAACCAATTATATATCATAATTTATATTTACAGGTTAATTTTCACTGTCAAAATTAATCCCTTCAAACATTTTTTGCACAGTCTCTAACATATCTACATACAAATTATTGTTTTTATTAGAAACTAAATAACTCGTGCTTGGGTCATCATTTCAGAAATATTTCAATACCTAAACATAGAAGCAGAATGACCAACGGAGCAGGACTGACTTCCTGCTGGCTTTCCCATTGAGTTTGTCTGTGAGAAACTTGCAGGGACTATCAGAAATCTCAGTTCCCTTCTCAGCAGGCAGGTAAATGGCTATTGCTGGATAGGGGAGGGAGTGATTGAAGATTGGCTGAGAATGTGTTAAAGAACATTGAATATGAAGATCATGTGGCTTACAGCAGCAACAAAATAGCAGCCAATTGTACTGAAGCAGCAACAACTTTCCCAAATAGTCACAGGTCCTGGATTTTAGACATATTTTGTAAATTAGCCAACTTGAAGTATCTTGGTTCAAAATTGTTGCCATGTGATGCACCATTTTACCAGCATATTACCTTACTAAATGATACTACTGAAAGACAAAAATGTAAGATAAAACCCTCAATTTATTTAATTATTTATTAAATGTATATGCCATCCACAATTTCTGGGTATAAGCATTATGTAGGGATACTATTACTTTCATTGCAACTTATAAATCATATACATGAAGTTATTTTTCTTGTTTCTATTTATTTCCTACTTTTCTCTTCTACTCTTCATTTAATACTGATTATAATGATTATAAACCACTTTTGGAAATACCATTTCTAGACTAATAGCGTCTGGTCTGTAGAATTCTATCAATACTAAACTCATTCCTTTGTAGTTTATGTTGTATCAAAAACCTAAGAAACAGGAACTGCTAAATCTGATATAACTGATTGTTATATATGTAGCACATAATCCTAATTTCCATTACTTTTTTGGAATTATGGAGTCTGATGGATGAGAAACTCAGCTAAGTTTATAAAAAGTCAGAGGGAAGCATATAATAAGCTCATTGCTATTTATATTTTTTATTAGATTTATACCGTTTATTTTGGGCAGCTCAAGGAACTGCATATAATGCTCCCTTCTATTTTCCCCACACAACAACCCTGGAAGTAGGTTGGACTGACAATTTCCCAATTCTACAACTTATTAATTTCCTAAGACCACCCACCTATTAAAACATATTATTAATAAACTTGATGGAATGAATGTACTTTAACCAGAGAGAACGAGATCTAATTCCTTGGTTTACTGCAATTTAGGCTTCAGATAGAAAGGTTGTGTGAAAGGGACAGTCTGCAATATTTGGAGCTTCCTAGAACAGGACAGAACTGTAATCAGTAAATAAAATTAATGGAGTGTTCTGTAAAGGGAAACCAATAAGTACTGTGTACTTTGCTTCTACATTGCCTGAATAGAAAAGAAATACTCTGGAGGCAAGTTATATTTTGGAGCTCAACTAATATCTTGAAATGCTCTGCTACTAATTAAAAAATAACTTATTCTTTAATTAACTAACCATCATCCCTAAATATCTGAACAGTAAGCAGACAATTATGTAGAAGGTATATGCATATTTCACACACTTGGCACAGTCCTTTGACTATTCAAAACATTTCCAAGAACTAGCAGGCTCAACTTGACCATGGCATTGTGTTTGATAAGGGATTCCAAAAGGACGTTGCCAGAAGGACGACGCCTGACCAAGTCTGCTTCATACTCTAATCTTATTTTTCAAGCAGAATATATTAAATATAAACTTTAATGGAGGCCAAGCAAATATATTTTGCTAGCATATAGTCAGTTTGCACAAAACCAATATAGTATTTATTACCCATCTTAGAGGTATTTTTTTTAGTAGCCAGTAAAAAAAGGAGTAGCTAGTCTTTTTTTTCAGACTAGCAAGCTATTTAAGCTAAATATGGATCCTTAAATTTAGGAGCACTAATTCTAGCATATTTTAACACAGTTCCAACAGTCATTTTTGAAGGAAAATTCAGGAACATAACTTACGGTATTAAGATTGTATCCTTGTAGTGAAAGTACAATCCATTTTATTTATCAGCCAAATGACATGGATTCAGTGTCTTTGAATATAGCCAAATCTTGCTTTATTGTTTATAAAGTCATCTGAAACCAATCATATTATTTAGTTGTCTGGTTTTTTTTTTATTTTGTAAGCTTTTATTTTAAGTGGGGTACTCAGCTAGGTCTCAATAATACATGCCAAGTTAGTCTTTCATCCAATTATGACACAAGTCTTATTAGACACCAATCAGACATTAAACTTTTTGGGAGAAATTGTTGAGAAAATGATGGGGCAGCAACTCCAGAGAACCCTGCAGCGAACCCGTAGATAGCCTCTAGAGTGTGACCCTTTTGTGCTGCTTGGTCTCTCAGTGGCTTTCAATCTCATTAACCATGTATCTTTCTGGTTCTTCACTGAGAATAAGAAGCGGTAACTCTGTCCTACAGTGGTTCTACTCTGATAAATTTTTGTTGAAAGAAATAAAGATGGCTATGTATAAGAATGTGCATCTGCCAATTCTAGTAGACAAGAGTGTTGGGTATGTAAACATAAATGTAACATTTAAGTTGAATGCAACAGAACTAATTATTTGAGTGTATGCACTAAAATAAGAAGAGATGGATCAAATTGAATCGATTGAATAGCAAAGGGAATGTGCAGTATGTGAAAGAATTATATTGAGATACCGTGATCATACAAAGAGGAAAACAGATTCTAACTGCAAAACAAATTTAAGAAGGAAGGGGGGCAGTTGGCTTAAAAGAAATGGGTAGACCAAGAATGTCATGATTAAATTAAGCTGATGAGATCCTCAAAAAAGGAGAAGTAAGAAACTTAAAGAAAATAAATTCATTGAGTAGTATAGATACTTGGTAAAAGAAGGGATGGTTGGCAAAAAGAGAAAAGTAAGGAGTGTTGATGTCAACTAAATTCAGCTACCTTTCCTTTGCTTTTTTAATCTCATGCTCCAATTACTTTGGCTTACTATTTTATTTCTTTTGTTCACCTTGTTTAATGTTTTTGGGAAGAGCATGATGGGAATTTATATGTGTGAGGATTTAGTTACTGAGTTACACTCTGTCCTACTTGTTTTGCTGTAGCCAAAGTCACTTTTCCCACTGAAACTACACCATCTGGACAGACAGCATTCAGGTACAGAAAACAATTTGTTCGTTCTGCACAAAAAATATTTACTGTAATGAGCCTACTACCCCCAACAAAGTCATTAAGATATTATCAATGAAGTGATTTTAACAATGTTAATATAAAAATATTCTAGAACTCAATTTTACCACTATTTATACTGACTTTATCACTATTTAAATTCCAAGTGATTAGGGACATGAAAAGAGTTGTGTCAATTATAAGGGGCCAACATAGCTAATTTCACAGCTTTAAAAACAAAGAAGGTATCAAAGGGTGGTGGTGGTGGGGAGAATCACAGTACCCAAATATCAAAAAGGGTATTTTAAAATATGTCTATGATTCTATTATCTCCCTTTGCAGAGTTACCAAGTTATAGAGACATCATACCATACTAAACCTTAACAGGAAAGAATATAGCAGAAACAGGCAATTCGTTGAAATTGCTTTCGACTGTATGCAGCGGAAACAAGCTATAAAAAAAGAGTCCCAAACTAAAATGAATGTGTGTAGTGACAAGCATTGCAAGTTGTGACACTATGATAGTGAGAACATCTTTAAAACTTATAACCAAAAGAGTTATCTAAACCAACTAAAATATATTAAAGAATGCCAAACCATTTTGTAATCAATATAATAGTATTACTATTACAGAAATAGCAAACACTATTATTCTAGTCTAGACTAAAGATGACTATTCGGTGTCTGATGAAAGTAGTGTATTTTTTAAAGAGAGCTGATAATTGCAGCAGGACTTTCTAAATATTTTGTTCACTTTAAAGAAAATCTTTCTAGGTATATTATATTTAGAAAAAAGTTATAAACTGTAATATCTGGATTTGCATAACATGCTAAATCTAAACCAAACAAGATACACTAATGCTTGAGATTATACTTAATACAGAATAGTTTTGCTTTTTGTTGTCACTGAAAATTGATGAGAATTTTTCTCATTATTGCTCAGCAGTTTGCCAGCAATTTTTGCTGGTATGATTTCATGAGTCTACAAAAATGGATCACATGTGGCTTGAAGGTTACCCCCTTATCAGTTTTAAGTATTTCTGGTTTTAATTGTTTAGTCTGAATCTTGTATATTTCAGTTAAAGATGGAGTCAAGATAATGTAAAATACTATGATCATTTTTCAAAAGCCAAATAACTATTTCCATGAGGTCTTGACAGAATCTGTATTGAGAAAAAGAAAAACTAAGACACAAGAACAAATTGGGTGCAAGGAAGTGAAAATTAAATTTCAAGAGAAAATACCTAGACTATTCACCCTTTAAAACAATATTTTTGCCTAATGGCTTTTACCACTGAGTTTCTCTACAGTATATATGATTTCAGGAAGCTAAAGTACATCAGTTAGGATTATATCATGTGAATGTTATAAAACTTCAAGATGGAATAATTTGAAGCAACAAATTCAAGGTCCAAGGCAAAATCCAATGTTCTGTTTGATTCTTCAGAAATCAACTGTTAGCTGCTCAAATCCTGTAATTCTCTGGGGGGTTTTCAATCAAGAGAGGAAAAATTATAAATAAACAGTATCTTTCATAGTTTGTTATTGAAAAAGTTATTTCCTGCCAACATATTTCTCTGAATACTCAGAAACAACAACCTTTCAATGGTTAAGTTTTGTAGGCAAATTTAAATACCATGAAGTAACTATGAGAATTTACATATAAACGCTGTCATATTTTAATTTTATACTACATTTTTTTATCAGAAACAGTAGCTCAATAACCCAATTCATTCATACTATAACAGTTTTAAATAAATATGTTAATATGTATCAAGTATAGTGATTTAAAATTAAGTCCAATCTTTTCCATTATATTGCTCATTGGACCACTTAGTTTTTCATATTCTATTTATGAGATGCTGATCATGAAAAAAGGTCTCAGGGTATATATTTTTCATAATAACTATATAAAATTGTCTTTGCCATCTTTATCTCTTTCAAGGACTAAAAAATAAAATTCCTCAAAAATATCTATTACTACTGTATCTTGCAAAACACTTCCTTAATTTCAGGAAACATATATAAATACCTTTTTCCTTGATGAAAGTCTAGTTGTTACAGGCCAAAGTCTTCTGAAGTTCAGTCAAGAATCTGGAAATATATCAAGTTTCTACTAGCACTATGAAATGTTTCAATTTAGCACCTATGCTTGAAAATCTGTATAATTCTGAAGTTATTAGATACAAGCAACCAGTGTCACTTGTGAATAAGTAAAGTCAGTAACTATATTATCTACCACTTCTGCTACAAGAATCTCACAGACTGCTTACCTTACTCTGGGAACAAAAAGATAAGTTTCATGGATCTTGGTGGAGGTCACACTTATCACGTTTGTGACTGCGCAGACTCCAAGCTACACACCTCCTTCCAGACTGGCTGGCAATTTCCCATCAGAAGTTCACACATCATAGGATCACTTGATTTAGTTTATCCCCCCCCCCCCATCAAATAGTATTTTGTTTGCTCATCAATAATTTTCAAACGTATTAAGCTTGTTTCTATGATACATCTATGTTACTTTTTTTTCTCGGCCCCCCTACACTCAAATTTCTTCCTATTTAGCCATAATGTGGCATTCTATATGTTTATTATTATACATAATTAATAACTCCTAAAGACCAATTAAATTTTTTTTGAGGAATTATCCTTCATCGTTTTATGACTGAATTAATGCAGTTGCTTTAAGGTTGCCTTTTACTGGAATTGAGAATCTTGGTCATTATAATAGTATGCAACACTTTTATAGTCAGATTGGACATATATGAAATACTTTGTGATCAGACTACCAAGAATCTTCATATTTTATGGAAAATTCCAAAATATTTTCTGCAATTCTAAATTGATGGAGACCATTTCATATGCAATGTGTGTTTAGTATGTTATCTATTTTCCCCCAACATCTGAACTGCTTAAATGTAATTTTGATCTGAGAAGGCAATTAGAATCAATGCATTAAG
Organism: Psammodynastes pulverulentus; assembly: GCA_025802295.1. Lineage (NCBI taxonomy): Eukaryota > Metazoa > Chordata > Lepidosauria > Squamata > Psammodynastidae > Psammodynastes > Psammodynastes pulverulentus. The sequence goes on from JAOYMU010000077.1 coordinate 68,898,267, forward strand.
TATCGCTTAATGCAAAATCATACATATTCAAAGATTTATTTAGAAATTTTTTACAATGAAATGTTTGCAAAAATTGAATGGTATAGATTTAATATAGACAGAATGTTGTTTTTTTAATGGCAGCACAACTTATTGTCATACTGATGTTAGCATCATGTTGATGTTAGCATCCTTAAAGAACTGTATGCACAAATGCTTTCTCCAGAAATACAACAAATTAAATTACTTCCAATTTTTACTCCCATTTCTAGTTTCTACTCATCTATAGTATATTACTTTAGCTCTTGATATTACCCAATTTGTATTGTGCATATTCTTTATCTAACTATTGTATTCTAATTTGTAAAACTTCAATGGTCCTAGCTGTCTCAAGATGGATTCTAGAAGAAAGTGTGTTATAACTCTGATTTGATAAGTACAGGTAGTCCTTGACTTACCACCAAAATTTAACCAAAAAGTTCTGTTGCTATGTGAGACAATTAAGTGAGTTTTGCCCCATTTTATTATCTTTCTTTCCACAGTTGTTAAGTAAATTACTGCAGTTAATAAGTTAGCAACCCAGATAAGTGAATCTGGTTTTGTCAGGTCACCAAAGGTGATCACATGATCCTGGGACACTGCAACCTCAAAAATGAGTCAGTTGCCAAGCATCTGAATTTTGACATGACTATAGGGATGCTGTAATGGTCATAACTGTGAAAAATGGCTGTAAGTCACTATTTTCTGTGCTGTTGTAACTTCAAACAATCACTAACCAAATTGTTGTAAGTCAAGCATTACCTGTATTATATCCATTCTAGTTTCCTGTTTTAGCCTACACAGTGCTTATTTTATTATTACTAGGTAATTTAATGATAAAAGATATTAATGACAATGAAAAACTTTCTATGGAAAAACAAAGTAATAGAAATGTTTTCAAGATAATTTTCAATTTTTTCAACGTAATTATACAACTCAAATACTTCCTGCATAAAAAGCTTCTTTTTATACAGAGATAATTTTTCATTCTATCCTATTTTACTAAATAAATATATTGTATTTTTAATAATGTATTTTTCCCTTATAAAGTTTTTTTGATTTTTGGTAATGTTCCTTTTGTAATAAGATGAATTCATTTCACAAACTATACTGTACATATCCCTTTTTAAATAAGAATACTGTATTAGATGCAAAGCAAAATTAAAACTAATAGATTTGAATATATTTGATTTCCAAAACACTTAGGACAGAGTTGTGGAACTATAGCCTCTTTATTACTTGTGGACTGCAACTCCCAGAATTCCTGAGCCAGCATGGCTCTCTTCTCTAACTCATTTCATATTTAAAAATGCTCAAGTGGTACAGTTTAAACAGCTAAATTCTTTTTCGAAGGTTGTTAGTCCTGCTCACTTTTTTCTTTCAGGTACTGTGACTGAAACTGAACAAAATATTAAGTGTGTGTGGAGTGGTGGGGGGTGGG
>JAOYMU010000077.1:68912910-68922959 GCA_025802295.1 Psammodynastes pulverulentus
GACCTAAGATTATTTCATCGGGAGCTAAAGACCTGGCTCTTCCGGCAGGCTGGCCTGGGGTGACCAAGGGGTTTTAATGGGTGTTTTAACTGGAACGAATGTTTTAATTGTATTTTATTGTGCTGTAAACCGCCCCGAGTCTTTGGAGATGGGGCGGTATATAAATTTCATTTTAATAATAATTAATAATAATACCTGAGTATATAGTTTTGGGAAAGGAAAGCAGGGAAAAAAAATCTTACTTCAGCTTCTGCCTCCCTGCAATTTGCCTCCTTGCAGCAAGCAGCAAACAGCCTGTTTCAGTTTCATTTTCCCAGTACAGCCTAATTAGCAGGTGTCTGGGCCTCTGGAAGATCAGCTGTTTCAGGCTGCAGGGATGGCTATAACCTAATGGCAATCCCTGCAGTCTGAAACAGCTGATGTTCCGAGCCCGATTGAAATGACTGTCAGCTGCTTATGGTAATTAGGCTGTGCTGAAGCTTAAACAGTCTTTTTGCTGCTTGCTGCAAGGAGGCAAATTGCTGGTTGGTGGGGCTTCTGCAACATTCGGTGTATAAGCATCCAAATTTTCACCCACTTTTGAGGGTAGAAAAAGTGCGCCTCATACTCTGAAAACTACAGTATGCAAAACCATTCATTTTTGGTATATAATCTTCCACCATATAATGGGCTCAAGGTTTTCCGTGCTGGCACCAGAGAAATGATTGCCACATGTACCCTGGTATTGCTACAGGCTTCTAGCTATTGTTTTTGATCTTACTGATCTTATTAACTTGTGTCTCCAAATTCTGGAGTCACAGTGCTACAAAACGATGTTATATACATAATTATAATTACATGCAGACAATTCTGATGATTTCATGTAGATCCAGTACAAAAATTCTGTTGAATTGTAAGGATCTGTGCCTCAGATTCAACATTAGACCACTAGGCCACCATAAGTATGAGCTTGCCATCATGAGTAAGGATAATTACCTTCCTTACATTATAACCTGGTTCAATGGGTTATATGATCTCTTCCCACCTTAAAAAGAGCTTAAATACAATTAAATAAAATCAGAGCTTGGCATTTTAAATTACTGCCCTGTTCTCTCCCCACATGTAATCTGATATTAAGTCCTGAATAACATTGAGCATATCCAATGGTATTATTAGTAGAGTCCCTTTACCAAATGAAACAAAATAGAGATAATGAAGCTGTAGCAGGAAGCCAATTCTTAGCATGCTCTCCTAGCGATGGCTTTAAGAGCTAAAGACCCTGATGGGCTACCTCTTGTCAGGCACATTCTTCCCTTTGACCTCTGCTAAGGTTCTTTTTCTATATTGATGCATTGTATATTCCTATCTCAGCTTGTGCAATAAGTTATAAATTGCTTGCTACCTCTTATTTTGTATTAGTTGAATTTTGTTTTTACTGCATTAAATCTTATGTTATTGCCATGAGCACCCAAATAATCAAAGGAAGTAGCATTTGCAATTATATTGTGTACGATTATTAATGGGGATAAGAAAAATCTATAATTATTTACACTTTCCAGTTAATTTTAGATATTATAGATAAGTCAGGATTTCAACACTTTCCAAAATAGCATTTAATAATCAGAATTTTCTCTGCATAGGAAATATTAAAAAAATGCAATAATCAAAATGAGACAAGTATTTCTACCAAACAAATTTATTTATATGTAGAAACCAACATATACTTTAACTTTTCAAGAAGCTAAAACATTACTATACAATATATTCCTTACCCACCTGTCATAGGAAGCAGGTTTATACAAATTGTTCATAGAGTGAAAGTAAAGGTTATATATTTACATGAAAAAAAAAACCAATCTGTATGCTGCTGCAATTGAGATTTAAACATGTAGTTCTCCTATCTTAATTTCTTAATGTTTGGTTTGACAATACTGAGGGATTTGAAATATTGTGAATAAGTAAACATTCTTTTGAAAATTATTCTTTTTAGTCATATGATAGCAAAATCTAGAGTTAGCACATCGGTTCAATCTAACATATACAAAAGAAAAAAAGAAAATCCTATTCTGTGCCACATGTTTGGGCAACTCAATATATAAGGGCAATATATGATTCTGACAACATACTGGTTTTAATGCCAACTGATAAAATGGATCTAGAGCCAATACTGTTATATCTTCACTGAAACGCAGACACAATATTTAAAGCAGCGGTCCCCAACCTTTCTGGCTTTGAGGACAGGCAGTGGCAACAATGGTTCTCTGCAAGCATGGAGCAAGCACGCTGTGTGCACGTCCACCACTTGTGCATGTGGAGCTAGGCGTGCTCGCACACTATTTGTGCAGCCCAGTTCCAAACAGGCTGGGGCCCAGGGGTTGGGGGATCCTGATTTAAAGGACCTGTTGCATTTATGTTTGCTTATTACCATTCATATTTTCAAAAATTCTTGCAAATGAAAGACAATCTCTATTCTCTTTATATGATACTATGTTTGAAATTATAGCAAGCTTTTCATGAAGCTTAATTTTTGAAAATCCTATGCTGCTTTGCATTTTCAATTAGAAAGAAGACTATAGAAACTGAACACATGACAACCTGACCAATAAAAAATTGCAGGTCTGCAATATGGTGCTATATAAGGAGTATCAGTTAAATAATTCTTACTATTTCATAGATCTTGTGTGCAATTCTCAATCAACCACCTGTAAGGACACAATAATGTAACTTGCTCTAAATTTGAAAAACAAGAAAGCAAGAATGCAATTCAAAGAAAGTACAGTTAAGTGTTATCTCCATTGTATCTTACAGCAGCATTATCCAAGCTGGCACTGCCAGAAGTGTAAGGCTAAACTATCAGATTTCTTAATTAGCTGGTTGGAAATGTAAGAATTTTTATTTTGTAGGATACCAGGTTAAGTGAAAGCTGCCTCATATTTCATTAATAAACAGAATCCAAGAATAGGTAGACTAACCAGATAATACCTTGGAAAAATCAATTTATTTAGAATGCATAGTCCTAAGGCCACAGTTTAATCTATCAGTACAGATATGGCCATATACTGTCATTGCCTAATCCAGAATGCATATTGAGTGCTGAGCTGTGCAATTTTTCAAAATACTGGGCAAATGTCACTGTTAAACTATAGAAGACAGGAAGTATTGATTGGTAAACAGATGCATATGTAATGTTGGAAGTCTACGGAGTCTCAGTTCATTTCCTATGACAAAATATAACAGTGCAAACAAGAATGCTTTTCCTAGATGCTTTCAATGTTATTCCACTAACATGAAAGGAGGTAATGAGCTGGCCAAACTCTTGGTAACTAACACAACTCTTTTAAATACTGTACTATTGACTCCTATTATATGACCAAGAATATTACATTTCTAGAGTGGCTTATACATCAAAGAGGACTTATATTATCTCAGTACATCATTGTAAAAAAAATATACCCACTGAAGCAAAAGGACATGATGCTTACTATTAGAACTCTCTTTGTGGTTTGAAAAACACATACAAAATTAAAACAGACCAGAAGTATTTAAATTCTGTATTCAAGAGTTTCTAAACCCATCTCTTTCTGCTTCTCATCAAATGATAAGTCTTTACTGTGTAACTGTTACACAGAAAACAGACATGAAATCCAACACAGGTACTCTTTAAAAATTCAGTTTTATAATACGAAAAGTCAAATTACCTTACATCTACATCAAAATATTTCACCCTTTTGGATGAGTGCCAAAGTTGGTGTTATTTGTAAATTTGTATCAGATTGGGGCTTTTTTTTCATAAAAGAAAATGTGTCAGCACCTAAAAGAACTTAGAGAAATATCAGGCACTAAATTGCTTACAATAATCTGTCAATGAAAAGCTATACCTAATATGAATAATAAAAACCAAGCTCTAAATGTTACAAAAAGTTCAAAATTAAGCACCAAATAGAAATATAAAAAGTGGTGCAATGAAGATCTATTTCAGAGTTCATCCTCTGCCTAAAGGAATGCAATCTTGTGAACAAGTGACAGACTTATAACCAAACAGGGTTTTTTTGTGGAAGAGGCTCTTGGTAGACAGGTTTCCAATATAGATAGATGTGTGTCTCTGTGTATGTATCTGTCTCACACACACATACACACACAGCTCATTAGCTGTCCAAATCAGGTTTGATTTACTTGAACCCATGCTCACATTTTTAATGTTATTTAAAAAAAAAGAACATAAATTAAACATTCCACACACACACAATTTACAAATATTCTTAATTCCTTATCAGGGCAACATCCATGAGATCATCATCTTCCTCCCCAATCAAGAAATCAGGGCTGGGCCTAGATGGTCTATCTGATGTAAGGATGGCACTGCTTGTCATAGACAGGGACTGTTCTGAAGAGATGGGAGATTTAGACCAGCTTTCTGGCTTTATGCTGTGAGATTTCTTTTTGTCTCTCTCTTTGTCACGATCCCTGTCACGGTCTTTATCTTTCAGTTTCTTCTTTTCCTTTTTGTGTTTTTTATGTTTTTCTGAGCTATATTCTGGAAGAGGCCTAACTCCATCATCAGAGCTGGGGCTATTCTGATAAGATTTTTCTGCTATAGATGATCCAGATTCACTCTCACTGTCAATATTTTGGGGTGTATATGCAGGTGACTTACTGTGGCTAGGAGAACAACGCTCATGCTTTGGAGTTGATCCACTTATCAGGGGTGATCCATAGTTTTTGGAAGATGACATCTGAGGCCTTAAGCCATCCCCACTTCCTTCCCCAGGTTTCTGCAAGGTAACTTTGGCTTTAATACTAGGAGAACCGCCATCATGTTTACTGATGATGATTTTGGCCACTCCAGTGCTTCCAACACTCTTTGAATCAGATGCTTTCTTGGAAGATTCAGTGGAACCTCCTGAAGCAGGAATTTTGGATTTCTCCTTGTCACTTCGTTCTCTTTTCCCCTGCAATTCATTTCCTGACAGATTGTGCTTGGAGGACATGGAGTGGCCCGATGAACTGGAATTCTGGACCATCTGTCCATCCACTGAATCTTCCCCTGTGGGGCCACTGGTGACAACCCCATGTTTGAGTTTGTCAATGACAGCAGTCAGTGATGGCTTTTTGTTTCGGCTTGGAGACTTGCCTTTGGAACTCCCATGTTGATTCTGAGATGAAGACATGGAAGAGCTGCCAGATGAAAAGGAAGATGAAGATCCCATTGAAGAATTTGAAGAAGGAGGAGGCTTCTGGGACATGGAACTGGAAGATCCCATCCCTGAAGATGACTTCATGCTTGAACTTGATCCTGTCCCAGGAATGTGTGAACCTCCAGAACCGGAACTAATAGGGGACTTTGCTTTAGATGACGGGGGAGTACCTGGAACAGGTTTCATCGGAGAGGCCAGCTTGTCAGAACCGCCCGAGGGTCTAGAATGAGAAGGAGAAATGTTTGGTTTACTCATGGAAGGGTTCATAAGCGATGAAGGCTTCCCTTGAGGTTTGATCTTGGTACCTCCAGAGCCGCTGCTGAGACCGTGTTTTGTGATGGGGGAGGACCCAGGCTTGCCCACTGATTGGGTGGAGCTTTTGGACTGACCTGAACCAGAGCTGCCTTGGCCTGAGTAGAGGCTGCCGCTCATCTTGGACCCCGAAGATCCATCCGACTTGCTGCTCTTTATTTTGCCTGACGTCGAGGAGGAAGACGAAGAGGATGACGATGATGATGAGGACGAAGAAGAGGAGGAGGAATGACTGTGATGACTTTTGCTGCTCAAAGAAGAGACCGAGCCACTGCTTGTGTACTGCCCATGGGAAGGTTTGCCAACAGTCACTGTTCCCTTGGGAATCTGGATGGTGATTTTAGGGATGGGAGGAGTAGCTACCCCAGGGGGTGTTTGAGACCTGCCTGAACTTCCAGGAGATTTTGAGCCACCTGTGCTTGCTGGTGGGGTGAAAGGTCTGGTGGATGTACTATGAGAAGGAGATTTGCCTTCTGGCTCCACCTTCCTCCGCTTCTGGACCTTTTCTTTACTCTTTCCATCACTGGATGGGGTGCGATTGCGTTTTCCACCCTTGCCATCCAGCCCAGGGCCCGTTAAAGAACTCCCAGTTCCATTACCCTCTTTGACCCGCTTCTGTGATTTCTCTTTCCCCAATTCTCCCATACTCAGTAAGGGGCTCTGGCTTCCACTATGATGCTCCAATACATCAGAGGCTCCCAGAGCCTTGCTGGTAGCAGTGATAATACTAAAGTCGACTGTGTCCGCTTGGCTGCTTGCCTTGAACTTACTCTCCCCTCCATCTCCCCCCAGTACTTGCACACCCAGAGTACTTATCGTTTGTGGTGCAAAGCCCTTGAAGTCATCGGCGTCTCCGCTCTGGCTGCTATCATCAAAATAGTCTTCTCCAAAACCGCTTTGGCTCTGGCTGTTCAGGAGATCAGGATTGAAGTCAACTCCATCTGGGAAGAACTGATTTGAAGAGTCACTATTTGGGCTCACAGTAGCATCAGCAATCAAATCAGCTGGATCAGTGTATGGGTTTTCACTGTTATTTGACTGAAAAACATCTGGATCAAAAAGGGCACTTTGTGAATGCCCTGAACTGGATGAGTCCCTTATTGGTGTCCCAATAGGAGGACAATCTTCATTGGTATTCGGCAATTTGGATGCTTCTTCTGCTATGTCAGAAAGAATATCTGTAACATCAGCACCAATGCTGTCTGAACTGGAGAGCCGGACCATTCTCTGAATACTGGGTTGGGCATGAGGTATAGATTGTGGATAGGTTGTTGGAGGGGTGCTGCACTGACTGGGTGCTGGAGTAATATGAGGAGTATCTAAAGTGTCAGTGGTCATGTTAACATCAAATATGGGGTTCTGGGAATCAACATCCATAGAAAACAGCTCTCTCTGAAAGTCATCTTCAGTTTGATGCTTTGGTTTATCCACTAACACACGTGATTTTTTCTTTTTTTGCTTAGTGCCCCCTGGTCCCATTTCCATCCTTGGAGAGCCAGAAGAAGAGTTCTGTCTCTCAAGTGGACTGCTTCCATAAAGAGTTGAGAAATCTTGAGCAGCATTGTCCTTCAAAAGATTCATAAGCATTGGATGGTTTTTGGTGTTGCTTGCGGGAGATGACACAGGGGGAGGTGTGTGGTGTGGAGGAGTGGGACTAGAGCCAATAGTAGAGCCTACATTGCCTGTGATTTGTAGCAAACTTGTAAGAATGGGGTTCTGAGACACTTTGCTGAAGTCCTCCCCATGTCCCACTGAATCATGCCGTTCTTTGATGCCCATGCTCATACTGAATAAAGTGGAGATGGGGCCGCCAGGGAAAGTACTGGTTGGGGTGGTGGTGCCGCTCATTGGGTTGTTGCCAGTAGTCATGCCATATCCTGGGCTGCTTGCAGGAGGCAGATTTTTCTTCACCATGTCTTCAACTGTTTCAGCAATAAGGGACAAAGCTGGTGTGTCTGCTTGTATTGTCTCTGCCTTCCTCCTTATCGCTCTCATAGTCACAGGAATTGACATGCACCTGCAAGATACAATGTTGTAAAAAGCAAATTTAGTCCTACTACTTAATAGTTTTCTCGGAAAAGCACAACTACTCTTATCACAAAAGATGTGAACAATGGCAGGTCTAACTTTTTTAACCAAATATAATTCAGTTCAGATGCTTTATGAATAGTAGTATATACACTTAACTTTTCCTTGTCTAGAACAATACAAAGCAATACATAACTGCTTGAATAAAAAAATGAAGAGCAACTAAGCATTATTTTTAAGTCAGGGCAGTAGCACAGATGGAGGCCTTTCTCTAATAATCTTTCCCATCCCTTCCAACTATTTTTTTTTATTTCTCCTTCTATCAATTAACAAATGAAGACATACTGATTTGCTAAAGTAACAATAAATTATTACTGTAACAAAAATGAAGTTAAGTATGGCCCAGTAATTTTATAAAATGTGCCACAATTATTTTAGATTACGTTAACCTAAGAGACTGAATGCAGTTCAGAACACTATGTCCTCCTATTGCAATTTCTGTTTAATAATAAGCACCTGAAAATAGGTACAGATAGTCCTTGACTTACGGCAATAATTGCTGTAGAATTTTTTATTGCTAAGCAAGATTTATTAAATGATCTATACCAGACGTTGACTTTTTGTTGTTAAAATAATTATTGCAGTTGTTAAGTGAATCATGAATCCAGTTTCCCTCATTGACTTTGCTTGCCAGAAGCCCATTGGAAAGATTTCAAATGGCAATATGACCCTATGACATTGCAACTATTGTAAATACATGTTGCCAAATGCCCAAACTTTGATCACGTGATTGTGGGGTTACTACGATAGTCGTAAGTGTGAGAACTGGTTGTAAGTCACTTATTTCCATGCTGTTGAATATAGAATTGCCACTAAATTAATGATTGTAAGTTGAGAACTACGTATATGTACTTTAACTCGCCATATTATTTCTGTTTCAAAGAAAGATGCAAATCTTCCAGCCTTATCACTACAGGGAATATAACAACATAATTGCGACAATTCTTGGTTCTCGGAGGCAATTAGACAAAAATATAATTAATGTGTAGTCCCTAGCTATAGAATAAGTTGGCCAATCCTGAATAAGAAAAAAATATGGGATATTCAGATCTCATTGGTCATACACATTTTTTTCTATATGAAAGTGATTATATCTTATTAGGTTCACAAGCATGTTATAGGTAGTCTTCAACTTAAAACCATTCATTTGGTGATTGTTTAAAGTTTCAATGGCACTAAAAAAAGGGACATGACTATTTTTCACATTTATGACCTTTGTAGCATTCCCATGGTCATGTGATCAAAATTCAGACACTTGGCAACTGGTTCATATTTGTTGGTTGCAGTATCCTGGGGTAATGTGATCATCTTTTGCAACTTTCTGGCAAGCTAAGTCAAAGGAAAAATAAATTCATTTTATAACCATGTTACTAACCTCACTGCAATGATTCACTTAACTATGGCAAGAAAGATCGTAAAATGGAGCAAAACTCACTTAACAACTATCTCATTTAGCAACATAAATTTTGGGCTCAGTTGTATTCGTAAGTGGAGGACTACCTGTATGCTATCATATACTGGACAAGCTAGTGGCTCAATTCATATACACTTCGAAGCCATAAACCACTGCTTGCAAACTATATTGCCTGGATTTACAATGTGAAGACATAACAAAAAAAAAGTACATTATATCTTAATATAGTATATGAATCTAGCCAATCTTGTTGTATAGCTTTGAAAAAATAGGCAAAGTAAATTCAGAATAGTGTTGCACTGAGGGAGGCTTTTTTGCTATTGAAGTAGCATCTGAAAAATAGCAGTGTATGAAACAGAAAAACAATAAAGAATTTATGGTGAAAGCTATTTGAATATATCTTTGAATAATCAGTTTTATATTTTACTAGTTTCAAATCTTCAGTTTTCTTTTGTTTAAAAGACATACCTTTGAACAACCTTTGCAATGAAATCATCTGTACAGATGAGTGCATCAGAAAGCCCTTTGTACAATTTGCAGTTCACATGGGTAGAATCTTGTACATCCATTACCACTGAAAGACAGAATTCATAAGTAGAATGTTACTGAAATTAAGTCAACTTTGAATAAATGCCAGTTTATTTATTTATTTGTATCCTGCCTTTATTATTTTTTCAAGTAAGTCAAGGCAGCAAACATATCCAACATATCTTCCTCCTTCAATTTCTCCCAAAATAACCTTGTGAGGTGAGTTGGGTTGAGAATGTAACTGGCTCAAAATTACCCAGATGTTGTTTTTTTTAATTAAAAATTTTAATTTTATTTTATACATCCAATACATCTTCCATTAATCTGGTGTGTCGTCTGGGTACAAATATCATGTGCAGAACAATGCAATTAATACATCTTCATTTCTGTTTTAACAATACTTTATTCTTACATATTAGCTGTTATATATAATATCTCTGATTTTTAAACACAATCCATCTTAATGCATCTATTCCTCCTTCCCTTAATTATTTATTATTACCCCATCTTTTATTTTTAATTCCTATATCTAT
>JAOYMU010000077.1:68976380-68994048 GCA_025802295.1 Psammodynastes pulverulentus
CTCCTTCCTTCCTTCCTTCCTTCATTCATTCATTCATTCATTCCCTCCTTTCTTTTCTTTTTCTAAAGCCCCCTCTAGTCACAGGACTGGCCCACGGTCATCCCGGAGCAGCCCCTCCACCCGGGTGCGCTGCGGACCACCAACATTTTCTTGCGGACCACCAGCGGTCCCCGGACCGCTGGTTGGAGACCTGTGACCTAGAGGACCGCAGAGGGAGGAGAATAACCAAGGTTAAAAACCAAACAAACCAGGTTAGCCAGCAGGAGGAAATACCGTAGGAGCTGGCTAAACGTGGAGATTTCTGGCTCCCTTTTTTTCCAAGAAATTGGACCCAACTTGCAAAACTTCGGAAGGGGAGACAAGGGTTAATTGTCTCAGCGGCATTTATTACTGTTCCTTAAAATCAGATTGCTGTTGGCACAAAGGTCAGCAGATGTATGTGTTTCTGCGTGGGTGTTGTTGTGTTTGATGCAAAACACACACACACACAAAAAGGCAAACTCTAGCAATCTTGTGCCCTGGAGGCCAGTTTTCCAAGAGAAGTTTCTGCCAAGGGCCCCAGCAGGAAAGGTGAGGAGGAGGAGGAGGAGGCCTTACTCCCAGGGCCCAACTGGTTGGCTCTTGCTGGGATGCCCTAACTAAACCAGCAACTTGGAGAAAGTTTCCTTGTGCATTTTAGGGCTGGTAGCTCGGACAGGAAGGGGAAATGAGTCATGAAAGCATGAAGGCAGAAGGAGGAGAACTCCTGGCGACCACCGATGGTGCCGCCTCACCAACTGAAGACCCATCTCGGGGTCTTTTTCTTGGAGGGGTAGGTGAGATCCTGGATCCCACCTCCCTCCGTTCCTAAAAACCCAGACCTGGGGAGAACTGCTTCGCTTGTTTTCGGATGGGACTCTTTGCTATTGTTCTCCAGGCATCCTGTGTTTCTTTCAACTGTAGCCTTTTGGAAACAATGAGGCTTCCTGTCTATCCCCCAAGCTGGGTGTTTGGACAATGAAGGCTCCAGAGTCTCAAGGTGGGGAGAGAAACCGTCTTTCCTCCCACCCTCCTTGAGTTTGCAAAAGCTCGTTTTGGAAGAGACGAAGAAGCAGGAGTAGCCATGTCTGGTTGTATCTCTGGAACGGAGAGAACTTCAGCGGGAGACTGCGTGCCCTGCATGAGAATGTCTCCGTGCTTAAAAGGGGGGTGAGGAGTTGCTTCTGTTTGGTGGGAAGTTGCTCCTGTTTGGTTAGAAGATTTACAGAAGAAGTAGGACAGGGGTCGGCAACCTTAAACACTCCAAGAACCATTGGGACCCGTTTCCCACAGAAAAGGAAACACCGGGAGCCACAAAACCCTTCCCGTGCCTGACTTATTTCCTGAGTGGCCACAAAACTAGCATATGTAGATGAATTAAAGATTCTGTTTTCTTCTGAAACTTTTCTTGGATTTACCCATGGTTGGCCTACCAGGAGTCAAAAAGCTCAATAAATCATGTGCCGGTGGGTTTCACACACATTGATGGTTGTGACACATATTTTGAATGACAGAGCCAAAGCAGAGGGCTGAAAGAGCCACATGCAGCTCTGGAGCTGCAGGTTGCTGACCCCTTTGCTAAAGGAAAAAGAAATCCACCCTTGGTTTACAAGCTAGTTCAAATTTGGAGGATAGCTTAGAATTACCTACCTTGCACTTCAGTCCTGATGCCTGCTTTTTCTTTGTACATGCAAAGATGCTGCTGGCCATCCCCTTTATTCCTATGAAATGTCTGCACATAGCCATTTCCCACATTTTTTGGGATCAAGGTCCCTGTGGAATCTGTTGGAGCTACAGGTAGATGAGGCAAGGAGAAAATTGTTTAATCCAAGAAAAAAACAGGCATGTCTGGATTCAAGCCACATTTTTTCGGTGATTCCAAATTTTATTTACTGAAATGGCCCTTGATATATATGCCCTAAGCTTTGAAAAAGGAGTAGTGCAATTCTTGTGGCTTCTTTATAGCTTTAAAGCCTTTTGTGAGATCTAAGTTTATTCCTCCTATCATTCACTCACTCCAAATGACCTCCCTTTTGGCATATAAGAGTTTCTAACACATGAGAAAGGAGTTTTGTATTGGACTGTTGGAATAAACATCATCTAAAATGAGAGAAATAACAATAATCTAATATTAGAATATTAGAGTTTGCCCTTGCCATTATTGTCTCTAATGTTTGTGTATTGTCTTTCTAGCCTCCCTCATTGGCAGGATTGTCATGAACTCTGGAGCAAGAAACGCCGGCGGCAAAGGCAAAGTGGGATTGTGGTTGAGGAACCTCCTTTAGCAAAGGTTTCCCGGAAGGACACAGCCTCTGTAATAAGCACTGAAGCTATCAAGAATCATAGCAGCCCAGTACCCCCACAGCCTGCTCAGATCAAAACACAACCTGGTGCTGGAGACTCATTTGGTTAGTGCATAACCTAGGAAAATCCTTCAAAAATTTAATTTATTGGCAGGATTTTTTGCATCCTTAAATACTTGGAAATTCAAATTCAAATGTCCAAACTGACTTTAGATGTACTTAGAATAGTGACATGTACTTTTTAAAAACACCATATGCATATTAATAATAGTAATTAGTAATATATTCTTTATAGCCAATTTTGATTAAACATTTCTTAGCTTTATTCCACCTTAATTCAAGTTTCTGGGTAGTTTTTGGAAATTTATACAATAATCATTTATTAAACTTGTAGGCCACCTAGTTGTCAACGATCTTGGGTAGCTCACAACAATCAAAGAAATTATAATAAAATTAATGAAAGAGAGAAGATAATGATAAAAATTAGCAAGCACAATGAAGCAAGGGATTTTACTTTCCATTGCCAAAGCCTGTGTAAAGAGCCAGTAAATTTGCTGGATTTCAGTTTAGCAATCTTTTGATGGCAATCTTTTTACCATTTTACAAGTGGATAAATTCCTTTTCACATATGTATATAATAAATAATATGAATATAATGCATCATGTACTAACTTCAATCAATAGTATTTGTTTTTCAGACAGGTTCACTTGTGCCTGTTCAGGAACTAGGTCACTCCTCTAATATGTTTTTTATTAAACATTTAATGTATTTTGGGAGTGCTGTGGCTCTGTGGTTAAAGACATTGAGCTTGCCAGCTGGAAAGTTAACAGCCCAGCTTCGAGACCTAAGTGCTGTGCAATGGGGTGAGTTCCCTTACTTGCCCCAGCTCCCGCCCATCTAACAGTTTCAAAGCATACAAATGCAAATAAAGAAGTACCACTTTGGTGGGAAGGTAACAGCATTCCCTGCCTCTTGGTGTAGTGATACTGGCCACATAACCACGGAAATGTCTTTAGACAATGCTGGCTCCTTTGGCCAAGAAATGGAGATGAGCATCACCCCATAGAATCAGACATGATTGGATAGAGGAAATCTATAAATTTATAAATATATAAACCAAGAAGGGAAAAAATGACAGAAAAGTAAGCAAGGGATTTACAAATGTCTTAGAGATGGTAATTTACCAGAATATAATTAACTGATTGTGAATAATAGAATACATTATATCATTTTAAAAGCTTGAACATCACTCTTAAGCTCTAAGCAAAACATACATATCTAGAAACATAGTCAATGCACTATAAATCATAAAATGAAATTTGTGAATCTCAATAAATTCAGTCCATATTATTAGAAGTCTACTCTGCTTTAGAAGTCCTATAAAATTACTATGTAAGTTACATAATTACATAATTTTAATTTACAGCATAAACTTTGTAGTCCTACTGACCATTGACAGTATTTTATTCATAAAAGTATGCAGAGGTATTTAAATTTTGCGTGTGATAGAATCTATATATTGAATTATAATTGAAGAATTCAGTTTGAATTAAAATCAGTGTCAGATTTACTTTTGAGATACACATTATTTTAGTCATTGAGGCACACTCCTATAATTAATTAGCCATTCAAGGACTGAAGCATCCAGTCCTAATGTCTCCTTCTGTTCCTTACTCGGTGTATCACTGGCTTCAAAGACTTACTTACCATATCTTCTCATCCAATGACCTGGTTAGAAATCACACCAAAAACAGTCCTGCAGACTTGAAAAAAAACAGATTATAAATAACTAAAATGCTGCTTTTCACTCTCAGTTTAGAAGATCTTCCCAAAAGACTAAAGTGTTAATCATTTCTGAAGAGTTCAGTAAAATTATCAGGTTCATTTTTCTGTCTTTCCTGACATCTATCATCCACCACACTAAACTGAGTTAAATTCTGTAACCTGAAGACAGATGGGGAAAATGCACAGAGGAAGCTGAGTCTGCAATTCCAATAGGCAGTAGTGCAAATTAGCAAGTGTATAAAACTAGATCAAACAGAGGAATTTCCTTAATAGTGTAGCCATATATGCTAAATAAAGGTGAAATGTGTGTTTTCCAGTTGTGCAAATTAGTGAATGTCACTTTTCCTGAACTCCAGCTAATAACATGAAGGCTAAGTTCCAGATGACTAGAGGATACCAGACTGAGAGATGTTTCCATAGATTCAGCTCCACAAGTAGGCAGGCATACAATCCATCCTGGTATGTGAGTTGAGAAGCTGGGCTTATATGACAGTTCTCCCTCAAGCATTTTGAATGGGTCTCCTACTAGTATTTTAAATTCCTGTGGTTGACATTTCTGTTTGCTCCCATGTACGCAGCCTATGTCCTTATATTGCTGTGTCATTTACTATTCTTACATTAAATAATTTTAAAAATTATTTCCTGAAGGGAAAGAGAATAACACTAAATGTGTCTATAAGCAAGATATAGAGTTACATATAGACAATTTCCTGCTCTACTTTTGCTAAGGTCTTTTTGCTTCTTTTTCTGTTCCCTGGTGCCTTGCTTCATGTTTTCAGCAGGTCTTGGTGACATCACCCAACAGCTGAATCAGAGTGAGCTGGCTGTCTTATTGAACTTGTTGCAGAGCCAGACAGACCTAAGTGTTCCACAGATGGCCCAGCTACTCAACATTCATTCAAACCCTGAGATGCAGCAACAGCTAGAGGCTCTTAACCAGTCTATCAATGCACTCAATGAAGCCACCACCACAACCACCACTGAGCAATTGCAGGATTCCCAGAAAGTGCCTGAAGAGGAAACAGCTGTTGAGGAACCACCCCCACCAGCCCATTCCTCTGAAGAACAACCCACTCCTGAAGCAGCAGGCACTCAGGGAGACATGCAAAGCGTTCTGGCAGTTTTGCTGAGCCAGCTAATTAAAACCCAAGAGCCTGCAACAAATACAGAGCAGAATAGCAGTGAGAAGAACAGCGATCTACAGGGGCAACGGAAAACCCCCACTTTGCCTCAGGAGGAAACTGCAGGTAAATAATTGTGACACCCCCTTGCTCCTAGGACTTAAGGGGGAAAATTATATGGGTCTTTCCATGTGGTAAATAAAAAACACTTTGAATATTCTTTAACCAAGCCTGGTAGTCGTCTCTGAGTGTGTGTGGAATCTGGCGACAGTTTTGGGTTCCTGAAAATACTCGTCATAAGACCTTGAACAGATTGTGTACTCTTGGCCCTAGCTTCTCTTGTGAAAGAATTTTTAGGAGGTAAGGCTGGGAAGTCTTGGCATGTACCTTGTTCAATTGAGAAGTGATTGCTCAGATATTCTCTCATGTCAGTTTTCATGCACATGGAAGCTAGCATGGTACCGAGAAGGCTAGATCATAGTCCTCCTCATTACTGCCCTAGCTTTGTGCTTAGAAACCTTACATTTAATCTTTAGAATGTTAGAAAATTAAAACCTATAATTAATGCTACTCTAATTAAATCTTTAAGTCCTTTATGAAGGTGAACTTAAAATAGTTGCTGATCTGTGCTGAGGAAAGGAGTTCTAAAGAAGTCTGTTCTACGAATGAGAGGACACAGATTCTCCCACTGAGACCTGCCCCGTCATCTCACCCTTCTTATGAAAGAAACTATCACAGTCTAAACTGAAGTAGAAATTCCAGGTGCTTATTCTGAACTAGGCTAATATTGGTGGAGAGGGTCCATTCTTATCAGCTTCAATGGTTTGGATTATCTGATATCTATCTATGGGGAGAATCCCTACATTTTACCAAAATGGAAACGAGCAGCATATTGCTTGGTCTCTTGTTAAATTGGATCATTATACATTTCTTTCTTTTGGGTATTCCATATGGGTTTTGATTATTGGGAAGGCCTATTGTACATTCTATATGGAATTTTGTTGTTTATATGATATTCTTCATAGTGAAAATAATATTTTCATTCGTTTAAAGGAGTATATTTAGCTACTTTATTGTCAAAGATAGTATTTGAAAATACATGGGGCATGACTGCTGAAATTTAAGAAGATGAAGGAAGGGTTCAGCACCATTTTTTTTCTGGATGGGAGGGTGGGTGGGTGGCAACTTCAGTACCCTGCCTAGATCTTTGTAACCAACTATGACAATCAGATGTATAATAAACAGTAAAAAGCAGACATGATTATCTTGTACATGGGTCCCAGAATTTAGATAAATTTGATGCAGAAATTTATTTTGCTTTGGTTTACCTCTTTAAAAAAAGTTTTAAAGCATACACAGCTATTTCATGCTTAGTACTATTACCCTGACTGGCAGTGGTTCTCAAAAGATCTCAGAACGAGAATTTTTGAGTCCTGCAGTATGCAATCCTTTTTATGTCTGATAATCTGGAAGTTCTTTTATTCAAATAATGTTCTCTTCTCTAAATTTGTCCACTTCCTTTATATCTGTCTCTGAAATGTTTTAATGTTTGTTCACATGTACTTATGAGATGGTGTTTAAAAGAAGTAACCATTCCACAGCCTGTCCTCACATTCTCCCACCAGAGAAGAGACCCCCTGAGCCTCCTGGACCACCACCGCTACCACCACCCAATCTGGCTGAAGAGAACAACTCTAATGCAGCTCAGGAGTTGAACCCGGCTATGACAGCCGCTCTCCTCCAACTTTTATCCCAGCAAGAGGCAGGGCTGCTGAGCCACCCAAAGCAGGAACCCCAAGTTGGGAAGCCCTCCTCGGAATGCACCAAGTCACAAACTTCAACCAGGACTTACAGCACCGACGGGCCCGAGGGCTGCAACTTTGATGTTGATGAAAGAAATTCCATCCAGACTTTAACAGAGCCGTCATCCCCAACCACGGGGAAAAGTAGGACCTTCCTGGGTTCCACAAGCCACATCAGGGAGTCCAGCAGTTACCAGAGCACAGGATCAGTTCAGTTCCCTGGGGACCAGGACCTCCGTTTCACCCGAGTCCCCTTAGCGATACATTCTGCTGCTGGGCAGTCCTTCATCAAAACTGAGGGGAGTAACAATACACTGGTACACTCAGAGGCCAAAATTCATAACTACAATGAGGTGGGAGTAACAAATTCGAGTGACACAGGAACAAGCCACACGTGGGGAAACCCAACCCAGTCCACTGCATATGGGAAAGCATTTCGTGGGCAGAATAGAGTACCTCCAAGAGGAGGAAGAGGGGTACCTTATTAAAATGACTGAAGAGGTGGCATGAGGGGGGTAGTGTTTACTTTCTTATTGTCTTGACCTCAGAACAACTAGTTTGATGGGCAAACCATTGACCACCTACTATAGAAACGGTTGATACCCCCCTTTTGCTCACTGGGCTGCCCTGTTTCTTTTCCCCAGGGCTTTAGAGTGAAAATTCTTTAGCCTTTTTGTGACATCATTCCATCCCCCAAAATCTATTGATTTGAGTTTGATGTGATGAGTTTTGCTACATTGACAAGTGTAGGGAGTGGGAGGGAAAAGGAGGAAAGATTTCTTACGTAAAAGAATAAATTGGAGACATGAATTGAATGTGCTTGTATGACTTGCGCTGTTATTTCTGACAGCCCACTGAAGATCTGGATGAGATGAATCAGTGTCTTGGTCTATGTTTTTTTTTTTTCCCCAGAATGAAGTCTTAGAATGAGCTGTACTATTTTTCAATAGTAGATGGAGAAATCCACATGTAGAGTAAGAGACAGAAATTTTCCCCCTCGTTGATAGAAAATTCATATTATGAAGAGAGATACTAGCCCAGCATTCCCTTGGCTGTATTAATCTTTCTAAAGACAATACTGCACATTCTGGGAAGAACAATGCTTGAAAAGTGCAGTTCAGCATCATCAAGTCACTCAGCCAGCTCATTCTACGGCTCATGTAGATCTAATCTCAGTATTGCAAAGTCCATACATGTTTTGTTTTTCCCTTGCCTTCTTGAATTTCAAGATTTGTCAGATGGTGCCTACATGCCTTTTATACTGAATTAGGAAAAAAAATGCTTATGTTATGTAAGTCTTGGGATATTTTCTCTCTTCTTAGTTATTGTTTCTTTATGTGAAAAGGCAGGAGGCTACATTCTTCCAAGGGTAAGCTGTTCCCTGGTTTACTGTGAAAAGCCCTGTGCGGTTATACTTACTTCCAAACATTAGCTGAACTAAGTTTCTGTAGTGAATCCACTGAGTAGTGGATGGAATGATTTTTTTTTTAATTTTCTCTCTTAAGAATGGCAAGTGTCTTTTTGTTGAAGTTCATACAGCCTGAGTGAATGGCTAAAATAAAATAAAAACCAAAAACGTTGTAATTCTTAAATTCTTGGGGTGGAGGGTATTTAATACTAAAATGAAGGAAACCTGAATAGGTTTATTTTTTCTCAGTCTTTAAAAGATAAGTGTTGATATCTCTTATATGATAAAACTGTTTTCAGTGTTTGAGAAGACTTTTTGGAACATTCCTCAATAAAATGAGGGTACTTACTTATTTTTAATTATTCTATTTTTATTTTTTTGCTTTAGTAGTTTCACTCATACGGATTAATTTTCAATTTCAATTTTTTTTTATTCCTCTCCCCCATGTAGATCTTTGTGAAAAATTGCACTGAAGACTGTATAATGCTCCAGTATTTCAAAATGCAGAATTATGGAGAGACATAAATTCTTAGTAACATAGCTCCACTTCCTCCCACTTCCAGTTCTTTTAAATGAGGGTTTTCAAAGAGAGAAGCATGCTAGAAATTGAAAGGCATTGCGAATTTTGATAGTTGCTATAGATCATTCATAAAAAGAACCTTTCATATTATAGAGAAGAAAAACTGCAATATTTGGGGAAGCACACTGCTGCTGAATATACTTTAAACATGATGAGGGAGTGATGTCATAATTGAAATTGAAACAAAGGGATGAGAGGGAATCATTAAGTATAGTAATGTGCCACCTTATATTAGAAAAATACTGTTTTCTTTGTTCTGCAAAGCGTAGAAAGTGCAAAATTCCAAGTGTAAATTTTGTGTGTACTTTTAAATCTTCAGTTCATACTTAATGTGCAAAAAAAGTATTATATGTGCAGAATATGGTAAATAAAAGGGAGGGTTTTCTCTCTCTGATCCCCCTCCTTTATTATGCATTTTTCTTGATGTTTTTTATGTTAGCAAGCTTAAGCTGTCCTGGTATCCCAATTATGCCTTTGCTGTTCTCCATCCTTCCATATTCTTTCTATCCTTTCTTTTGTCTAAAGACAGAATTATCATTTAGCCATATGGCCATTCATTTTCTCTTGTATCCACCTGAAAGAATTTGAGCATCACAGATTCAGTCACCCGCTTCAAGATTTTTTCCCTACCATTGGACATGAAAGGCCAGATTAGGGACAGATTATCATGGAGAAAATGTGTGCTGATTTAGAATTGATATCAACTTGAAGGCACGTAATCAAACTCTACAAACGAGAATTATGCAGCATTTTGGATTCCCAAAAAAGTAGGTGCTTCAGAAAAATAACTTTTTTTCCTGAGATCTTGCAGTTGCCCTCTAGAATTGTAACTCTGTGATCCTGGGAAAAATGTATTTGGTTTAAGGAATGCTGCCATGTATGCACACTTACGTATTTCAAAGCACTTTTTTTAAACCTTTGAATTAGAAGCATAGCACAACCACTGTAGACAATTAACTTCAAGTGAAGAATTTGCTGTTGCAAATTGATTTGGAGGATAATTTTTTCCTCTTTTTTCATGCTTTTTCCTATGCAGAATAGGCTTATAGGTTTTGCAGAATACCACTACCTAGTTCGATACATTGAATGAAATAAGATATTGCTTTGAATTTTAGTACAGTTAAGGAGGGTACATTGGGAGGGAATTGAGAAAACGTTAATTAGTTCTGGAATTCTCAACAACTATCTTACAGTTTTTATATACATGGTTGCCTTGTGTGTGTGTGTTTTTAAATACATGGTTGCCTTGTTCATTTTTAACATCTTCCATCATTGAACCATATTAAGATTTCTGAATTAGTACTATTTAGCCGAGATGTAAATTGAGTTCACCTAGGACCATTACTTTATTCTACACCCACCTTCTCCTTTCTGTAGGATGGTGTCCTGATCTTGATTGCCATGATTTCTTTTAAGGAGTGCTCTCTGTATTCTTAAGGAATTAATAATATCCAATTAACTTGGGTGAAACTGCAGGATCTTTAAAAAAACAACAACAACGCTACTAAATGCTAAGTGATAGAAGAAGGTATAAATATCATGTAGGACAACTTTTTTGGGGGGGGGGAGGGTCAGTATTAAATATTTGATTAGCATAAATCCCTTATTTGGAATTTTAGATGCTTCCTGTTACAAGTAGTCCTTGACTTATGACCACAATGGAGCCCAAAATGTCTGTTGCTAAGTGAGAGAGTTGTTAAGTGAATTTTGTCTCATTTTATGACCTTTCTTGCCACAGTTAAGTGTATCAATGCAGTTGTTAAGTTAGTGACACTTATTAAGTGAATCTGGCTTCGCAAAGGAAGATCATGTGACCCCAGAACATTGCAACCATCATAAATACATGCTAGCTGCCAAGCATTTGGATTTTGATCACATGACGATGAGGATGCTGCAATGGTCATAATTTTGAAAAATGGTCGTAAGTCACTTTTTTCAGTGCCGTTGTAACTTCGAACAGTCATTAAATGAACTGTTGTAAGTCACGGACTACCTGTATTTCCTTGGAAACAATTACTTGCATATATGAAGGAGCCATCACATACTAAGTACCTTCATTCTTTGGATTTAATACTTTTCAGAATAGTTGGAAAACTAACACATACATACCTTTTGACAAAATAATATGGCAGAATATCTCTAATAAAATAGTAATTACGTTTATCAAAGCTGGAGTTTTCTTGTCTGTTACAATTTCAGAACTACAGTACTCCTGTAACAGAACATTAGCTTTTCTTATCAAGTGCATTAGCAATAGCACTTTCAGGGATCATTGTAAAACTCCTTACTTACAACATTTTCTACAAAACACCCCCTCCCCACCCCCACAAAAAAGGAAAAATAAATCTAGTGATTCATCATGCTAATACTAGCCTGGTAGGGTTAAGACCATATCTATTTTTGGTGTTGGAAAAATGCAATGAAAACGAGTTGCTGCCTGCAAATTCCAGCGTACAAAAATGAGAGTACGTCTATCTGTAATCTGACAAATTCATTGAAAGTTCAGATTTGGGATTTTATGGCAGGTCTTCTATAAAGAACAGTCGGTTCACTGATCTTTCCTATGCAATATGTAGTATAGGCAAATAATAAGATTGTTTTCCAACTCTGTTCAAAGCAAATGCAAGACACAGACCTGGACAATATCAAGTGTGAACAGCATCTGAGATCTTAAAAATACTTTGTGCTCATAATCATCTGAGAAAGGGTTGCTCAAGGATGAAAAATGAAGGGAAAACAAAAATGAAATATCAGTGCTACTGGTACTGGTCTGTGCCTCTGTCCTGTAAGTTGTTCGTTATTCTGTTTGTAAATCTTCACGATCCATCATTTACCTGTAACTCATATTATTGCAGTGCAAGCAATACATAAGAAAAAGCTATAACTTCAAGAGTAAAGAATGCAAAGTGAGAAATTGCAAGCTACATTGGGGCCTTGGTCCTGTTTAAATACTCCAGTGGTAGTTGATTAGTTGCCTGTACAGTTTCAGTATTATAAAGCATATTTGCAACTCATGGACAAGAGCTGTATTCTGTATATTTATAAAAATTCTGCACCGAAAAAAATAATCCAGATTAGTCCAAACCATATGGTTGAAACAGTGTTGGCGTATTTTACTTTTCATCCGTTTCAATTGTATGGTTTCCATTTTGCTAGTCATAAGAGTAGAGCAAAGGACAGTGCATTAGTTCCCCTTTCTAATTAGTGGAAATATTGTTCAAAACCTCTCATCTCTTTTGAAAAGTTGTCAGCTATGGCCATCTCTCATATATCTAAGGTCATTTAAAAAATCATCAAAAGAGGAGAAAGGTACAGTGGGGGTGGGCAGACTTACATAGAGCAGTTCTGTGTGTATTCACTTCAAAATATCTTGCCTGTACAAATGCAGGCTGCTTTTATTTGTTTAGAATTCACAATTCCATCAGTTTTGAGAGTTTCTAATTTATAAGTAATCCTTGACTTACGACCAAAATTGAGCCCAGGTTTCTTTAACTAAGCAAGACAGTTGTTAAATGAATTTTGCCCCATTGTATGACCTTTCTTGCCACAACTGCTAAAGAATCACTGCAACTTTTATTAAATAAATCTGCTTTCCCATTGACTTTGCTAGTCAGAAATGTCACAAAAAGTGATCACGTATGCCTGGGACGCTGTAGTTGTCAAATACATGCTAATTGTCCACCATTCGAATTTAGATCACATGGGCACAGGGATACTGAAAGTGTGGAAAAATGGACAAAAGTCACTTTTTCAGTGCCACTGTAACTTCAAACTGTCATTAAATGAATGGTTCTAACTTGAGGACTTATCTGTACAGCACAATCATATATGTATTTGGACAGAAGCCACATTGAGTTTAATAGAATTCCAGCCTTTGATCTTCAGGTTTGTGAATACTAAAATGCAATTAGCATTCTAGTAGCAGTTAATACACTGCAAACTAATTCACAATATTTAAGTGTCTCCATTGAAATACCAAACAGAATATTCAGAAAATTGAAATGCAGAAGTTAATCTAGCTATTTGAATATATGATATTTCTTTTTGTGGTTTCATATATTCAAATAGCTAGATTAGGAATCTGCTCTTTTAATTGTGGAGAAACAGTTTTAAGAAGCCTCAAATCTGCATTCATGATTTTAATTCCAGGGAAAGCCTTTCCTGGACCTTTCACATCTTATCACTCTACAATGATACTCAGTTGCTGTTACCACAGCATCCTGCTGTTGCTGCTTCAGTATTGGGTCATTGTGCATATTAGTATCATATTTCATTAGCAAGTTTAATTCAAATTTCCTGCTATCAAATTTGCTTCCTTTTTATAGGCTTCTTTGATTCAGTGTAAGGAAAGCTATATGCTGTACATTTTGGTATGATGAACTTTTCTGAATGATCTTCCTTTAAACAATATTTCATTTTTAAGGTGAAGATTTCCATGATATACCCCACATGCTCATGTGCACACACATTTGTATATATGGATACCTCTATATAAACATACAAATATAAATATAAGTAGCAGAAAGTCATTTGTCCTTTGCTATTTTATGTAGAATTATTTTTATAGGAAATGGGCGATATAGGGATTCATGTATTTCCAATAGAATTCTATAGCTCAGGGTTGAACTGTGGAGTCCTTGGTGCTCTCTGAGATTGGTATGCTTGGAAACATTTCACTACCCAACTAGGTAGCAGTGCACATCATCAAAGCATTGTTGATGTTACCTATCAGGTAAAGAAACACCTGCAAGAAAACAACCAAGCTAAGAGAGCATCAAGGTCTCCATAGTAATGAAGTCAGCACTTCCAACTTTCCATGGACTTAGCTGACATCAACAAATTATTGTCATTTATAGATTTGAACTGCAAAACTAATATAGCTGTAATGAAACTATAGAGCACACTAACACCACGAGGCATCCACTAACAAAGGATTAACCAGTGTTCCTCTTTTTAAATATGCATTACAACATTAATTACACATAGATTTCTTTCTTCTGTTTGATAGAATGTCTATTCAACTCCCTCTAAGAAGATGGCTTCCATGTTTCTTGTCTTTTCTGCATAGGTATATGTGATTGTTTCTTCTCAAAAGACTAGAATAATTCATTTCTCCATGATATAAACATGGGTGAAAGTAGGGCCTATTTGGTGGTAGTGAAAAAGACAGTAGTATGCATACTTGGGTTTGTGCTATGAGGTCATTTTTCCTACACTCTGCTATAGTGACAAAGTACACTCATAAAATTAATTGTATAGGGAAAATCCACATTTCCATACAGAACAGGCCCCAATTTTAAAATAACAAACAGGTTCAGCTCTATCATATTTGGATGAAAAACATTTATTTAGTCAGTTTCCATCCTGACAGCTATAACTAAAGCACATTACTCCAAATCTTGTATACTTTGTGTTTTGTGAGCACCAGTTCCATAATTTCCAACTAGAATTGGATTGTTGTTATGAGAGATATAACCCATCATATCTGAAGGGCACCAGGCTAGGGAATGCTATTTCAAGTCCAAACAGCAATCCTCCCCAACACTGAAGCAAACTGGTTCATCTTCAGTATTTCAAATATGAAGATAAGCACAATCCCTTAAAGATACGTGAACAAATAAGGTATAATTTGTTTAGCAGAAGTTGCTTTTAGGTTTAAAGAGTTTTGTAGAAAAAGCAATACATATATACCACATTTAAGAAGGCTATACAGGTTTGTAGGTGGGCATGGGCCTAATAATCATATGCCCCTTTATTCCACTTAACTGTTTTTAAGGCACAATTCAATTAACAGTCCTAATAGACCACACAAATGTGCTGATTTTACCCCCAGAATGAAGTTTGCCTAAACAAACACTTATATCTGTTTCTGTTACTGGACCGGTTCACACATATGCATATTGCTTGAGAGTTGTATTACTTAGTGCTGCCAGTACACAAGGACTAACTTCACTAACAAGTATGAAAGTGTTATTTCATACTTGTGCCAAATTATTTGCACATCTAAATTAAGCAAACCTGGGACCTTCCAGTGGCAAGTTCCATGTATGATTCAGCCAGCCTATGGCACCTTAAGTTTTCTATAGACATAGAATTTACAGGGATCTAGTTCAGAATGCTTTGCCATTAGAATCCAAGCACTTGTTTGACTGCAGACTGTGACGTACAAATCTGAATGCTTGAAGAAGTTTTAAAACAGTTCTGATCTCTGCAGTAGAAAATTATTTACAGTATCACAGCTCTATAAAACTTAGTATTTATTTTTCTGATTTTTTTTTTTAAATTATTTATTAATTTGTTTATAAAACAACAGATAAATATAACAGAAGTAACAAAACCGTACAAAATGCCATCCTAAATCTATGTGGTGTTTATATTTTAAACAATATAATTATTAATCCTTATTAATTATACCTTAACTTTATTTCTACTATTAAACCATTTATACCATCTCTCCCAAATAGCGTAATATTCCGATTCATTTTTGTCCTTTAACTCCATCGTGAGTGTGTCCATCTCTGCACATTTCTGATTTTTTAAATAGTACAAAACAATGACATTTCAGTAATAGATTCTGCAGTCATTAAGGTTTTCTTGTATTCTTTGCTCACAACTGGCTAACAAATGTCCAGCTGACTGGGAGGTGGAGCCTTGGAGCAAGGGGTGGAGCATGCTAGCATAAAAAAAGAATACGACCTGGCTTTTTTTGAGCCAAATATAAAAATATTAATATGGTCCTTGGTTTTGACCCCTTACTCTGAGATTTCTCTTAGAGACCAGGGAAGGAGGCTCAGATCTTGAAATTTCTGACCGGACCCTGAAGGCTGAAAGAACACAGCTTGTGGAAGGCCTCCAAGTGAGTTTTTGGTGAACTTTGCCTGAAATTGGGACTAGGTTGAGCAAATATCTGGATGGGTGGGATGGTGGCTGGCTCCTAAATCATGCTTTTAATCATTATGCTACATGAATTCTCTTGACTGCATCTATCTGAATTAAACTGCTTTAATAACAACAGCAAAAATATTTTTCCCAACTACAGGTTAAATTCTGGATATTGGTTAAAAGAGGTCTACTTTCAGCCCAGGAAACAGCCCAGGAAGCATGCTCTTCAGGGAAAGGAGAACCAAAGTTTGTAAGTAATTGCATTGTATAAGCTGTTATCCCCAATATATTACTTTTCGATATTACCTACAGTGATTACTGCATTAGCTCCACATCAGTGAGATTTTATTTTTCTGCCTTGCAACACTTTCTGGGTTATTGATGGTATTCTGGTATACAAACGTCCCCTAGCTGAATCAATAATTCTAGGTCAAGCTGTTGAGGCAAGCTATACACTGTGTAAGGAAGTTGCCAGTTACGTTTAATCATAACTTCAGAACAAACACAGTCAGTGGCATTGTTGGGTGAAGTTTTACAGAAGCATATATTATTAATATAGTATTTTTATACCATGTATAGTATCTACAGGGTCAGAAAATAAATCTAGAGAGTCTGCCAGTTTTTTTTTAATAATGCTTTTTGCATCAGCCACATATTGAACAAAATAAGAGTGCATCCCAGTTTTTTTCTGCAATTCCATGCTATGTCTCCTAAATTAATATATTTTGAACTGGGTTGTTCTTTGAAACTAGTTAAGAGTAATGATTAAGAAATGTAAACAAGATTCCTTGCTGAGATATTGTTTCTGCCATAAACCTGTGAATAACCCATGACAATAATCATTCTTCATTCCTTATCTCATTTATAGTAAAACAAACACCTTTGTTGTCATAATTTTTATTTTTATTTTTTTAATTATTTCAGTTGTGTACTGGTGGCTCTATCAGGGATTCCCTGTAATATACAATATACAATTACAATTGCAACATCCACCATCAATGCAGATGAAACATCCATAGTAAAAATTAAGTAACTTAATGACATAAAGTATGATCATTCATACAATATTCACCCATCGCCTACAAACAAACAAATAAACAAACTTCCCCACAGTAATATTCTTTCCCTGGTTTTGGCTCTGTGAACTGAAACATTCTGGTTTTACCACACATATACCAGGATCCTATAGTTCGTTTAGTAACTGAACTTTAAAACAACCATGCCTTAATAGATTAGATAAATCCCATCAGTGATTTTAGAAAGATATATCATAGTATTAGTGGCAGGAAAACCAACATTTTGCAAAAGAAAGAGCAAGAGTACCTCAGCACTGTCCCTGCATTTGCCCTTCCAGATGGTGCAGAAATGCCATGTTCCAATTCCCAATCTAAAGAATATTATTAGAGGCATATTAAAGTCCAGTGTGAAGAATGTGTTTAAGCAGATAGAGACATGCGAAGATGTCATTTCTGACATTCCAGACATTTCTCAATGTCTGCCTGATAGAAAAGGGCGTTTTGGAGGAATAGTGCTTAGTGTTGGAGCCATTTCAGCATTTGGCAGAGAAGAGAAGTAGTAAATAACCTGACGTCTTCTGGATGTTTTGAACCACAATCCTCAGAAACCTGTACCATGCTGACTGGGTCTAATAGTTCACATTTGAACAACTTCCTGTTGGTCAGTAGAGTTAGATGAAATTAAAGCAGGAATTTAGAGTTTCAGGACTTCTCTTAGCCCCGTGCACTAATTGGAATTCCCTCCCTCCCTC
>JAOYMU010000077.1:69136867-69149739 GCA_025802295.1 Psammodynastes pulverulentus
CCATTACCCAGGTCATTAGCACACAAAAGGTCATTAGCACACAAAAGACTGACAAGCACTCAGGAAGCCACAGTACTAGAGCTCAGGAAGTTACCACGCAGCCCATTACCTCCCCACCAGTATTTATAGAGAGACGGCAGCTCCGATCGCGCTTTGCTCACACAGGCATGAAGCTACAACCACCAGCCTGAAGATGACGAGTGGGACCTCATCGAAACGTCGCCAAAATACTTTCAATCCAACACGGGAAAAGACCCGAATACACCAAGACTTGCATACATATATATATACATACATACATACAGTACATACATATATATATATCCTTTCACAAATGAAAGGGGATAGCTAGCTACCTAGCTAGATATCCTTTCTAAGCAATATTTCCAAGCAACTGCTTTTAGAATGGATAGGTATTCAGACAAACTCCTGCTGAAACAAAAGGGGACTTAATTTGTCTGAATACTTACTTATTCTAAAGAAAACTTGCTTAGAAAGGAATTCTCTATTACCTCATTGATTTCAAAGATTCTTTGGAGTAATTTAGTCTGTTACTCCATAATAACAATAACAGTTTTGAAGTATAGCAGTAGAAGAAAGCAGCAGAGTTGAATGTTCATAGAGGCTCAAATAAGTTAAACCAGTGGCAGCTTACAATAGAGCTATTGGTTTGTTATTATATAGATCATCTTCACCAAAGTCCAAAACCAACCAGACTCTTTTCTTTATTAACTTAATAATGAAATTAATAGCTAAAATTGAAATATTGTGTTCATCTAATTATAGATATATTTTTCAACTCGCTAAATATTTGAACAGCATATATTTAAGTAACTACAAAATAGCTTTTTCGAAAGCTATATTAAATGTATTGCCATCAAACATGCTACATGGTAGATTACAAAAATTTCCCATCTCTCAAAGATTTTGTTCCTAATAACGGTACTTATTTTTAAAGAGTGGCTCATATTTTATTGTATTATGAATTTTATAAGAGTCCTTGGCAGGAAACTATCTGGCCTATTTCAGAATCCAAATCAGGACATACTTTTGGGCATGTAAATATTTTACTTGTAGATGAAAACCCAAGATTACAGTGATAAGAGCCAGATTTTTAATTATGGCTATAAAAACAAGGCTTCTAATAACAAATCAATTAATGGAAGTTTTAAGTATTGTGTAATATTTATTCAATATTTTACTATTAAACTTTTTTATTCAGTACCAAGGTTAGATTATATTTGTAACTTGCTTTTGCACGTTTTGCCTGAAAATTGGATATATTTTTTTTTAAAAAAATATTTTAATCCAAAATAAGGATCAGTTCCTTAAAATACAGAGTAGGTGAAAGTTCCAGGCCTTTTCTACCAGTTCCAACATGAAGCCAACTGGACTGGCATTTTATTGGCTGAGAAAAAAAATGCCAAATGTCTGTCCTCCCTGATCCAAGGAAGATTGCACCCCAGCCAGCAGTCAGCATATTTTTGCACCTGAGACAAAAACAGCACAAGGATTTTTCCTCTTCTTTACCTGTTGGTAGAATTATAGTTGTAATAAATGAATAATAATTTACTGTCCTTGTGGGACACACAGAATCCTCTGTCTGAGGAACTGGGGCTTATTCTGTTTCTGAATGGGGCCATCTCTATATTGGAAGCTGAGTAGCTTGTGTGTTCTGAGAAAGCCATCCAGAAATACTCCTGGTCATTTTCCCCTTAGAAAAGAGCTTTCCAATTATAAGCTACACCTGGCTGACATAGTTTCCTGCCCTTTTAGAAGGGACAGATGCTTACAGATATCTATACAGGCAGTCCTCATTTAGCAACTGCCTTGTTCAGCGACCACAGTTATGATAATGATGAAAAAAGAACGTTACAGCCAACCCTCGCATTTGTGACCTTTACAGGTCCATAAAGCAAAGGAGAACTGAAATAAGAGCATAAGCACAGTCGCAGTTTCACATAATGACCACTTTGCTTAACAATCAAGCCCTATTATGGTCACTAAATGAGGACTACATGTCTTGAAAAGACTCTCCCATTGTCAGTTCCTGTGTGTCTTTTTCATAGCAGCTCTCATAGCCATAAAATATCACTAGCCTAGTCCCCCAGGGAGTCTGCTGAGACAGTCTCCCCCAACTCCAGGTGTGCAGGACAGCAATTCTCACCATAATGCACACATTTCAGAGAAGGAGAGTTGCAATCCAACATATCTGGGAGGTGTCCAGTGTGTGCGTAAGGGTGAGTGAGGGTAGGAGATTGCTCTACAAAATGCCATGCCCTACTCTACTTCATTCCACATTAATAGTGGTTGTCAACACAAAACAGGAATGCCAGCCCCGGGATACCTAAACTCTTGGGTTGCACCTGCCAATGAAAATAGTTTAAATCACAGAGTCCTTGAAGGCACACAGAGGAGGGTGCATGAGAAATTAATCCCAGTGGTAAGCAGTAACACAATTTACTTGGCATGGTTGTAGGTAGAACACTTCTGTTCTTTTTCTGAGTCACTACAGAACCCCTTACCAGCCACAGGGCCAGCTGAATTATTAGGCAGAGCGAGGCATGGCATCACTTAAGGCAACAGAAGTTTAGAAATGGCAAATGGTGAGAAGTTGGAGAGCAGTGGATGGTGTGGCCTGCCCTCCTCACTTTAAGATATCCTGCTACCTTTACAAGTGATGGCGGTGTGTGTGTGTTTGTGTGCCATCACCAGTGCTGAAGATAGATCGCGGGCCACCTACTTAGCTTTTGGGAATAGGAGAGGAGAAAGAGCACTATTTTCTTCAAGTAGCCTGCATTTTGGGCAAGCCCCTTTTCAGCAAGTGACACCTGTACCTCTTGCCTGGATGTTCAAGTTCCAGATCTGGATTCAGAGACAGCCTCCACTGCTCTGCTCTGGCCTTGGTGCCCCTTCCATCCTTTTTTCTTTCTTAGAGGGCCAGGCGAGAGCCATCTAATTCTGGCAATCACAACAAAAAAGAAGGGAAAAGAAGAGAGAGAGAGAGAGAGAGAGAGAGAGAGAGGAAAACCTCATCTTCTCACAACCCAGAATGAAAGCTGCATCTTTTAATCATGTTATGCAAATCTCCC
Source organism: Psammodynastes pulverulentus (assembly GCA_025802295.1). Lineage (NCBI taxonomy): Eukaryota > Metazoa > Chordata > Lepidosauria > Squamata > Psammodynastidae > Psammodynastes > Psammodynastes pulverulentus. The sequence goes on from JAOYMU010000077.1 coordinate 69,139,960, forward strand.
TGGTTTACATAATTAATTCTGATTGCAAGAAATAGATGCTGCAGGGGTGGGTTTAAGGGTACAGGCAGGAGGGCAAGGGCAGTGAGTGCAGGATTTTTGCCTTGGCCCATCAGGACAAACGGATGGACCCATGCCGAGAACGCTGGAAAGGAAGAGTGTGATAGTCAGATTGGGAAAAGGGTAGATTTCTCAGCCCAAATGCATGCTTGGCACCCAAACTGCCACAGTATGTCATGGATTAACAAGAGCTCTTTTGGCACTTGCCAGAGCCAGTCTGCAGGGAGAGAGAACAAGTGCTAAAAAAACCCACCTACCCCCTCCCATTGCCCAGATGGTGTCGGCTTAGTCCCATTTCGGAGGACGCTGTGCAAACGAGCTTGGTTGGCACTGCCAGTTTCAGAAAATGCAGAAGCTGGGGAAAGCGCTCTCTCTCTCTCTCTGTCTCTCTCTCTCTCTCTCTCTCTCTCTCTCTCTCTCTCCCTTCCTCCCCCCCTCCCTCCCTCCCTCCCTCTCTCCCTCTCTCTCTCAGTGTGTGTGTGTGTGTGTGTGTGTGTGTGTGTGTGTGTTGACCCCATTTTCTATGGCAGCACTGCCAGATTGGTGATGGTCTCTTTTTCCCTCAGCTACCCCCATGGGATGGGCAATAACCCTTCTCTTCTTTGTGCCACTTGCTCCAGGCCCTCACAATCCACACCTCCTTTTTCTTTCTCCTTTGCTAAATCCAAGCTGCAGCAGTGGTGGCGTATGGAATATTACAGGGTTGGCTGCTTGCCACAACATTTTACACAGAATGAATATCTGCCTGTCTGTCTGCCTATCTGCCCATCTATCATCTATCTTCTTATCTGATTTATTTTGCTCAGCATAATTTGGGTTTTCCATCTTTGTTTCAGTTTGAACAGTCTTTGCTGTTTCACTCTATACTGTATACCTTCACTGTATACCTTTATTTTATTTCTTTTGAATACAGATATGCAGATATACAGATAGATATGGATAGAGATGATATCATGTAGTTATTGTTTCAATTGAAAGATTCTAAGCACTGTACAAGAGCAAGAAAGCCAAGGCAACAATAAAATAATATATAATAAAACCTAGTATATTAAAATCACTTGCTAATCAGCATGCATAATTACTGTTCCTGGTCCAGGAAATTCCAAAACAGTCCAGTCCCTAAAGCCTTCTGAAACAGCTAAGCTTTTGCAAGCTTCAAAAAGCCCATGACAGTGGGGGGGTCCCTTGCTCTGAGAGCAAACTCTTTCAAAGAAGGGGAGCGAACTCTTTCAAAGAAGGGGAAAATTTGGGGATTTCTTCTTACAGCATCTGCTGGGGACCTTCAGGAAGTATCCTCTTTCTGAATAGGCGCCCAAGCCCTGAGCAATTTAAGGTTTTATAGGAGATCATCAGTCCCTTGAATTGGATTTGGAAACAAAGCAAGTGTAGCTCCTGAAGTGATGGTATCACAACTGCCCACCGAACTTGTGGGCGTTTGCATTTTGCATCAGTTGAGATGCTCTGAGACTTTCTAGGGCAGGGGCCTCCAACCTTGGCAACTTTTAGACTTCTGGACTTCAACTCCTAGAGTCCTGGGAAAAGCTTGGTGAGGAACTCTGGGAGTTGAAGTCCACAAGTTGCCCTGTTCTAGAACAGCATCACCTAATGCAACTTATACAAATCCCTAACAGATAGGACAAAAATGTGAATAAGGCTAGTGTAGTATCATATGGGAAAGTAGATCAGGATTTACTAGCAGATCACTGACTGATCTGCAGCAGAAACACAATGATAATCTGATCTCCAATTATTCAACAGTAACAGACACAATATGAGTTCCCCAAACTATGAAAGGGTTTCAGAGGGAAGATATTGGAAGTTTTATTCAGATTCAATTTCGAGAGGAAAACATACAGAAAGAATTCCAGAAAATCCATCCAATTCTATTTGTCCACAGGAGCTAATGGATAGGATATATACCTGAAGTTTTAATGAAAAAAATATAAGGTCTGCCAACTTCAGACTCTATGGGTATTGCAGTGTGTCTCAACCTTGAACAACACTATGCATGAGAATCTATGTATTTCATGCTTTTCAGTTAACTGAGCTACAATTCTTCTCACCCCTAGTTAGCAGAGCCATTGCTCATGTTGCTTAGGAATAACAGGAATTATAATCAAACATTCTTGGAGAATGCCAAGCCATGAAATACTCCAAGAACATTTATTGTATATTTAAAGGTCTTCTGAGTGATTGCCTGAGCCTCAAAATCTTTTATTTAGAAAGAAGATCCTATTCTGGTTGATTTCAAAGTGTCATGAAGATTTTCTCAATGAGTTATATGGTTTGATTTAAAGCAGGGATTAGGTTTATAACTAGTATTCTACTCTACCATTACATCTGGTCCATAGAGCAGTGTTTCTCAACCTTGGCAACATTGAGATATTTGGACTTCAACTCCCAGAATTCACCAGCCATCCTTCCTGTTGAAGTATACATTCTTAAAATTGCCAAAGTTGACGAACATCAATATAGAAGATACTGCCAATCAGATCTTCATTAAACTGGGGACTCTCATCCATATAAAGAAATTACCAACATGCAAGTTGATACTGTGGGCCTTAGATTTATTATTTGGAGAAAACATATCAAGGCTTTTAAAAAAAAACAGTATACTTTAACAAGTCTGTTTAAATTTTGCACAGATATTTTAGACTTCATAAATGTTTACCTGCAACGAGCCCTTGTTCTGAAGTCAGGATTATATGAAATTAAATAAATATGTCCCAAACAATGTATTCTACATATTCAACACCATTATATGTATCATAATGGGGCAATTCTATGTATGTTGTAAAAAAAACCACCCTGCCTCTGGAAATGTAATACAAAGAAGCCATATGATTACACTTAGATTTTCATATGCAAAGACTGATTGCCTGATAAAGATAAATCTCCAATCCTATGAAATATGATATTCGTGCCTGCTCTTGAAATGATACAGTTCAGATGAAAACAGTGTATCACGTGATGGAAGCTGCAAGGGGCAAAAACACCACAAATCCATCAGAGATCATTGTGTTGGGCTTGAAATACTACAACACAACCTTTATTCATTTATACACAAAGAGAAAGGAGAAAAAAGAAAAAAGGGAGGCATGGCTTTGTCTCAGAATAACCTTTTGACAATTAAAGTTTGTAAAACATCACTGCTGCCTTAGAAGATCATCCCAGTTTTTGAGGTCTAAGTGAAAGGCTGGCTTATAACATTGACATCAATTATAGAATACACAATGTTTTATAAAAAGATCATTCTCTTGTCCCTATCAGAAAAGATTCCATCATGATCAAAGCACAGAGAAGGATCTTAAGATGAAGATTCTTTGGCAAGAGAGATAGCAACAAGAAATCTGGGTTTGCATATAAATGGACACCTGAATGAGAGCTCTCACTAATTCTGGTTCTGATACTTACAAAATATCCATATGTTAAACTGAATGTCACCATACTTCACCCAAAAAATACTTCAAGGAGAATCTTTAGTATGAATGAGAATTTAGAAAATGTGATTCTATTAAATTCAAATTAGGATTGGCAATGGACAGCTTGTTTGAGATTCCAGTTTTCATGTATAGCATCAAACATTATTTGGGGAATTTTTTTAAAATGGGAGAGTTCCAAATGACATATTTTGTATGCATAATGTCACTTGGGGACAGTAGCTCTCAAAGAAGAAAATGAAAGATTCCAATATGAGCCATAGCAAATTGCCATTTATAAATTTAACATGCCAAAGAAAAACAGTTGCAGGTGAAATAGAACTACATTTATAGACCTATATAATATTTGCAAGAAACAGAAATATACAAAGCAATTTCACCAAATAGGAGATGCAGAGAAAGTTGTTATAATTTCATTGTTCATGGCATCATTGAATTTAATCAGGAATAAGGGGTATTACATGCTAAGTCTGTTTGCATGTCAGAAGGGTAAAGCTTCACATAGTCAACCACAGCAGATGAAAAGTCATCAAGAACAGGAACTTAACATTAAATGACTTTTGTATAAAGAGATGGGCAATATGTTCCTCTGTTCGGGGTTGTATTCTCTTCAAATTACCCTTCTGGGAGGCTCCATGGTACGTGGGGTTGAAGAAAACAGTGGGTGGGACCTCAATATACTGATGATGATGATGATGATGATGATGATGATGATGATGCACCCTTTCTTTTTTTTTCCTTTCCTAACATCCTTTTCTTCTTTAACCCTAGAAGAAAGGGATGTATTATATGTGAGAGGTCATGAGTGATATCTTGGACAGAACTGCCAGAGATTAAGTCAAGGTTGTTCACAATTGACCTATAGTAACTAGCCACTTTATTCTGCATGAAAGCTTTTAGCACATGCTTTAAAAAATGGCATATTATGTTTATAATCAACCCCCCTCCCCCACCAAAAAACTCTTGATGAAAAAGCTCCCACTCAGTTCAGAAAACAATATAACCTTCCAGTGAGTGGGACAAATTCAGATTCCAAACCAAGTAACTGTGAAATTCATTAGAAGATCATGATTTATTTTCTCTGATTACATACTTTATATCAAATTAACTTAAGATAGACAGGAAGATACTGCCAAAGATCACAAGTGTACTGTTGTAGTTCCAGAATGTTTTAGATTTCTTGAGCTTATTTTTGAGTTTTTTTGTCTCCTACTTTTTGTCACCCTACCAATATGTGTATGTGTACACACACACACACACACATACATACACACACACACACACACACACACACTATGAATAGCTCTGGATAATTAAATATTCCACTATGGAATTGCAAGCATTTAAACTGCTTTAAGAGGTTTAATGGTTATTTTGCTACAACAGACTAGTCTCCATTAGCCATTTAGAATGCATATGTTTCATATCATATATATGATATATTTCTTAATATTTTTGATATCTTAAAAACATTTTCACTATCATTCAAGATGTTCAAATTACAGGATCCAGAATTTCCACGGCTAAGATTTTTTGGGAGGCGGAGGGAGGGGGAACTGACGTAACAGGAAAACGAAGATAATCTAGATCTGGCTGCACCATTGGACAGACGTTGCATTTATCTTTTGGTGGCCTTAAGAGGGTTCTAGGAAGCAGCTAAACACAGTTTGCTAAAGAAGCTTGTTCATGGCTGCCTGCTGTATCTTGGCCACAAGATGGAGCCTTAATAAGAACACCAGTCTTAATAAGAATACCATGGATATATAGCCTCAGAAGAAGTCACCATGGAGATCGGCCTTGATGGAGACAGGCAATGTAGAGATGATGGCACACATCAACAGCCATTGCCATAGCAACAATACATAATGATGGTGGTTGCCACAGAGACAGCACATGGCAATAAATAAATAAAAAAATAGAATATGGCACGATCCATCAATGAAGGCGAGTTGTATCTATAGAAATTGAGTCTGAAGTTAATTTTAGTGAGCAACTCAATGAGTAACTCATTATGGCAGATAGCAGGACTTTTGGAGCCAAAATAGTAGATGAATAGAGACTTTCAAGGACCAAGGTTGCACGTTGCTATTTGCCTAGTGGGCCTGATGGGGGCTCTGAGACCCAAATACACATACACTAAAATAACTCCTTGGATGGAGACATTGCTGCTTTGAGGAATTTACTTATTAAAGCTAAATACAAGCAATAGCATCTTTTCCACAGGTTTTCCCAGAAACTGAAACAAGTTGGGCCGCTTTACTCAATAGCACATAATTGCTGCATTCATGCAAAATCCAAATAACTTTTTCTAAATTATTTTCAAAGGATGCATACAACCCTGAACTGCAGTATGTGGGTGTGTGAGCTGCATCACAAAATATAGATATTACATTCTGGTTTGCATATGAATTTAAGAAGTGTGAATTTGACACATTCTCAATAAAATATGAACAAGTGATTTCTTCCCTATTCTTAATTTGGAAGCTGGTGATAGAATGGAATGGAACGGAATGGAATAGAACACTCTAATTGACCAGGTACGGTTAGGCTTGTACTCTGGTACAAGCATTCAGTGTACTAAGATTATTTTAGGTGGCCTAAAGGTGGTACCATCGACAATGTTTAAGGGCCTGTTGAGATGAAACTTTACAGAATGTGAATGGGTGCTGAAGAGAGATGGCCAGCAGAAACAGAAGTGAGAATAACTGGAGAAATCCCAGTTTTTCATCACATATTTATTTATTGCATAGAGGATTTTAATCTCAGCTACCCACTTGACCTATTACCAGACAGCCCATATGCTTCTTGTGCTGTGACACATATAAAGGTAGAAAAATGATGTTGCAGGGGAGGCAAAAAGTAGCCCAGCAACAGACAGAGCTAATCCATGAACTTGCTTTGTTCTAGGCAGGCTACCAATTATTGGCATGTTTGATAACATTTCTGCTGTAAAATATAGAGCCTGAGCAGATGTGTATTCATGGTCTCCTACTTACCCTGGCTGAACGGGGAATTTATTGGTATGATGGTGTTCATTGCACATGTATTTTACATATATTACACATAGGTTTTTGCATGTGTGCACACACACACTCACTCCACCTTCAATCCAATGATGATTCTTGATGATTTGACAGGGAATGTAGCTATAAAACATGTCCCTACTTTCCTTACAGCGTTTGCTGTGCACCTGGAGAAAAAGATCCGAAAGACATTCTGTGTCATTAAGATCAAACAAACAAAAGCTTTAGAATATTACGAAATAAACATCTCCCAAAATAAAGATCTTGAAGTCTGGAAGTGACAATTACTGAGCAGTGCTAGTGTCCGAATAAGACGTTCAAGAATTAGATGGATGCCAAGCTAGATTGGTAAAGGTTGGATCTGCCACGGGACATCCTGAAACAATAGATTGTAGGAGTAGTAGTAGCCATTACTTTGCAGCAGCAGCAGCATCAGTCAACCTATTTCCTGCATACAGTTTCCCCCATGAATCTGCTATGTTCTTGCTTCTTGGGAACAGGAGGAAGAAATGGAAAGACAGATGGCCTTCTGAATACAATTGGGAATGTCTAAACAATGGGCAAAGGGTTACTTCCAGCACCAAGCTCTGCCAGAGCTAATAAGCATTCAAAAGTATTACAGAACGGAATTGCACAATTATTAGCCATGCTAGCTAAGCAAACCTCCATCTTTAGAGGCAGTTTATGCTCAAATGTAAAGTGTAGCGAGATAGCAGCATCTAGCCAATCCTAGCTGATTTTAAAAAGCTAAGCAAGGTCAGAATGGATTAGTACTGCAATGAAAAATCATCAGGAAATGCCAGGGTAGAATGCAATGGAAGATGAAACTTACAAATCATTATCGTCATGTTACCATCACTATCTTTTACACAGACATGTCAATAAAATCACTACTGTTTGGTGAGTTTGGCCAGAATTGCCCAAACTAGTCTCTCTCCCACCCCCAATGATCCCTCCCAGCATAGGTGTACATTATGAAGGGCACCAGGCAGGATTACAATCAGTATTTGAATCTATTATTATGCTGTGTCTAGGAGCCATTGCCCCTAATCATTGACGACCTTAGCTGGGAATGATAAGTAGAAGACAGTCCTGTAGTTCAGAATATCATAGGACTAAGTGGACACCTGAACTGGCAATGCAAGGATCTTCTTAGATTTCTACTAACTATGCAATATGCACTATATGATATTTCCTCAGGACTCCAAAACAAATAAAAACTATGCGATAGTTAACAAGATAGTTGGATAGGAAGCCAGAGTTTCGAATGTAAGAAATATCAGAAAAGTATCAGAATATGGCCTCCCACTCTTAAGTAAAAAAATGATTTTAGCAGCGAAGACATAAAAGTACTACATTTTGTTACAGATAGGATAACATCTTCAGTGCTCACTGAAGATTTCACCTACTCTGATAACATAAGGTTTACAAAAAAACCAAACAAGATCAGAGAGCACTAAAGAATCTACAATAAAGCCCTGAGATATTCTCTTCTGTTGGTATTAAAGCCACTGCCTAGTTTATTGATCATAAATCTATGATATCTGGAAAGTAAGCCTGAAATATATATAAACAAGTCAGAGATTATGCTTTACCGTCTATGAAACTTAAAGTACTAGTTGGCTTCTTAGATACTTATTTCAGGTTTAGAGAATCCAGAACCCAACTGCCACCTCTGATATTACACTTCCTTTGTTCTCGAACATGGGTGTAGCACAGGCGTTTGCACAAGATAATACACGAGCTTGGATGTTATAAGCTATTTGCTAGCAGATTTTTTTTAACAAGGATTTTGTGCACTGTACAATTATCTTGCTGCTAGTCACTGGAGAGAGTGCAATGAAAGTATTGAAACCACAGGACATTGGTTTTCAAAAGTGCAAGTTCTTTCATGTTTAATTTTGCAGCACCTAGACCTCTAAAAACAACAGCTACAGAAAGCTAATACAGGCATTGAATTTTGTGCCTCATTCACATTTCAGCTTTAGGATGGCATGAGGAACCCTAGAAACAAGAGAAAGAAGCAATGCCTAGCACAACTGGATACGTGTGAATCCTCCTGATAAACATAAGGGCCTTTTTTGGGTAAACATTCAGCAACATGGAAGCTAATGGCAGAAGTGGAGATACGGTGATAATTGTCTGCATATATAGGACTTATTTCCACCATCAAATAGCACAATTGTCAGCATAGCATACAAAGCATGCTTGCATTATGCACATAGGTTTATGTGATTTTTCTATTAATCAGAAAACAAAACAAAATGAAATGTTAAAAAACAAACTAAAATCATCCACACTTAATTGTATAAGTTGGAAGATTTTGCAATCTGCAAGTGAGGAAAATGGTAGATATTCCCAAAGAGATGTTGAAGAAGTAAGTATGAATATAGTCCAGCACCTTAAAGGTGCCACCACTACAATTCTAGACCCGGGTTGGAAAACAGCTTGCGCCATCCCATTACACATAGCTTAGCTAGTAAAGGAAAGCACAATGCATGACAATAAGGTTGGATCTCGGCAAAGTTGGAGCTGTGCCATAGAAAGAAATGCATGAATAAAACGGACCCTTTTCTTTCTAGTAGAAAGTGGGGGGGGAAGAGTTTTTCTTTATAACATCGACAGCTTTGATGTAGCACATACCTAAGTTTGCAGAGCAGGAGAGTAGTGCCAAGCATGTGTTCATGCAAAGTGTAAATGTGCCTCACCCTTCCTTGTATGCGTGCACACACATACACATCCAAACACACACACAAAGAGTCTAATCCTTTTTCCTTTTCTTCTTCTGTTTTTCTCCTAATCAAGGTCTTTTTTCTATTTGTCTCCATGTGTGTGTGTGTGTGTGTGTGTGTGTGTGTGTGTGTGTGTCTCCTTTGCTTGGCGTGCGAGGCTGTTTAAAGTTCATTTGCACACCCCTTTCCAGTCCAGTTCACACCAACATCTGACAAGCCCAAGTTTCTCATTTTCAGAGTAATCACTCCACTGCGCTAATTGCACATGCAAATATGCAAATTCGTATTAATTAATTACTATACTAATTAGTTCTGTGGTATTTGCGAGTAATAAATCATTCGATGGGAGCGAGGAAGCTGGAGACTTGCCCCATTTACACTTCGCATAAAATTTTAATAGGCGCTTGGGCTGATCCAGGACAACGGCAGCATCTTAAAGGGACAGAGGCCTTCTTGAAGATTAGATAGATAGATAGATAGATAGATAGATAGATAGATAGATAGATAGATAGATAGATAGATAGATAG
>JAOYMU010000077.1:69157123-69171735 GCA_025802295.1 Psammodynastes pulverulentus
ACAGATGGGAGAGGACATGAAACCAGTAGTGAAGACACAAACCTAGATGCTTAACTAATATTCTAATCTGACATAACTCCATAGCTTAATTTCAGTAACTGTTTTAAAATAGAAAAAAAATGTCGTTTCCTCAGTACAGCTCATATGATTTCCCCCCACTACTTACTTATTAGTTAAATAATCTATTGTAATCTGCTATACACTGATATAATCATCCAACTTCCACAACATTAATAACTTAATTGCCTCTTTCTTCTACCCATGTATATAAAATAACCCCACCCTTTCTGAAGTGTTGACATCAGTATATTTGCCCTTCTGCATGGTCTTCAGACTCTCCTGTTTAAATTAACCTGTTGATAAATTACAAGTGGAGATGCTTCTTAATTCCATCCATCAATACAACGGTCAAATAAGCAACTCAAGGGATTGAACAAGGCTCTTCAAAAAGTAGTGGATGGCCTTCAGGCACATGGAAGGTCAAAATGCATTGTTATCATAGTACATACTCCATGCAAGACAGAGCAGAGCAACAATAATTGTCCAATGTAATATACTGCAATTGTACCCATAGAAAAGCCAAGATCTTCCTGCTGTAATTGGAAATCAGGCCAGTTTCTGCATCTATATGGACCTTTCCCCCAGTTTTTATTTTATGATTACTACAGTCTTGGGATGTGACTTAATTTTAGACATAGTAAAGAATGAATGTTAACACCTGCTCAGAGCCCATTCCTGGCAAGAAATCATGCCTAAATATTGTAACTTCAAACACTGCTAACAAAGCAAATTCATAAGCCCTGTTTAGCGAGGGCTGCAGTGACATCTTCAGCCAGGGTGGCAAGCTGAGGAGATTCAAGCAGGTTGATACTGCCAGAGGAGGACACATTGCTGAGCCTCCGAGGGGAAGCCACACTTGATCGGCCAGGAGATTGGGTGATGATTTCAGCGCCATGGTCCACACGGGCCTTTGCGTGCTCTCGGAAATTGAGTTTCTGACTGTCAATCTGTGCAAGGAAGAAAGGTGCAAACATAAAATGCAGGAACTATAGAGGTGTGAAGCTCCCCTAAGACCAATTTCACTTTAATTTCCTTTGAAAAATTCTTTCAATATTTTCTTGGGTGGAAATCTTCCCTGGTCAAACTTTAAAAGCAGATTACAATTGTGTCCTTAGCCCAGCTTCTTTATGAAGATGTCCTAATTTCATCACCAGAAATCTCTTACTGCAGAACTGTCTACAGTCATTTCATATTTCTCTTTAAATAAATTTAAATGAAAATGAAGATATTTGCAAGAATTGTGTGGGAAATGTTGGAGTATAAGTTTAGTTTTGTTGATCAGATCTTTCCAAATTAATTGAACAACAGATTCATTCCCTAGGCTAAAATAATTTTTTTAAAGATAATTTGTATTCTTTGGGCATTCTGTATACTCCTTTTAAAAAGATTGAAACATTGATTTAAATAATACTTTAACTTTTTTATTTAAATCATAAAGCAAATACTCCAGCTTATACAATGTAGTTAATGAGAACCATATAGTTCAGCTTTGTAGGGATCAAAAAAATCAATGAGGTTCATATGAACAAAAAAAATAAATATGTAAAATGTTTCCTCTCCTGGGGAGATTTAAAAGAGGGAGGAGTAAATCAAATTCTGTTAAATTTCTGTATTTAACATATGAATTTTTTTTAAATGGGAATATTCAAAAAAGAATTGTAATGATTTCAGGAACAAAAAAGAAACTGTCAAACCTGACGTGACTCAATAGTTGTCTGTACCTGTTGCTTTTCCTCAAACAGTGACTGGGGTGGGGAAGAGTGTGAATCAGAGGTGGTATTCAGCAGGTTCTGACCAGTTCTGGAGAACCAGTTGCGGAAATTTTGAGTAGTTCGGAGAACCGGTGGTAACCTTCCCTCAGGAGTGGGGAGGGAATGGAGATTTTGCAGTATCCTTCCCCTGGAGTGGGGTGGGAATGGAGATTTTACAGTATCCTTTCCCTGCCATGCCCACCAAGACATGCCCACCAAGCCACACCATGCCCACCAAGCCACACCCACAGAACTGGTAGTATTTTTTTTTAATTCCACCACTGGACTGCATGGGATGGGGTTACATATAGGGGCTGTAAAAATCCGAATGTTCACTAAATGTCAATGAAGAGAGGCTCACAGTAACCAAATAACAATGTTGGAAGGGATCTTGGAGTTTTCTAGTCCAACTCCTTGCTCAAGCAGGAGATCCCATGTCATTTCAGACAAGTGGTTGTCCAATCCTCTTCTTAAAACTTCCAGTTATGGAGCACCCACAACTTCAGAAGGCAAGCTGTTCCACTGATTAATTGTTCTGTCAGGAAATTTTTTTCTTATTTCTAGGTCGATTAATTTCCACCCATTGCTTCTTGTTCTGCCTTCAACTGCTTTGGAGAATAGGTTGACTCCCCATTCTCTGTGGCAGCCCCTGAAATATTGGAACACTGCTATCATGTCACCCCTAATCCTTCTTTTCAACAGTGCAAAAGTAACAATTGACCAAGTGAGCCATGGCTGTTCCTACTACAACTTCCTACTCCACCACCCTTCCCAAGTCATCTGTTGCTTCAGGATGAGCCCGTACTGGAAGCAGAGCCATTGAAAGCACCCTGGTGATCTCTGCTGGCTGCTCTATTCCTCTTCCTGCTCTCCTTTTTTTCCTGCTTTTTCTGCTTGTGAAGGAATGAGAAGAGAGAGGGGATAGCCAAGTGATAAAGATGATAAAGTCTTTGCTCAGAGGTTTGTCTTGAAGTCCAGAAAGCTCTATTGATGCCCCTGATGGCAAGCCAGATATGATCCCATGCATGGTGTAAGAAGGCAGCCTTGACCTTGAGATGCAAGACTGGCTTTGCTAATTCTTTCTAAATGAAGTCATTATGGACTTGGTTAACCTTTATGCTTTGGGAAAGTACTGGAAAGAAATGCATAAACAAAATCTTACTGTGGAGAATTGAAAACTGTGCAGTATTACCTCAGTGAATTTTAAGATGACACTTACAGAGCTTCAACAAATCCTTTGAGAAAGTCCCTGGCAATGTTTCCTCACCCTGCAACATTAAGTAGTCCTTCATTTCTTCTAATGAGAGAAATATTTTCTGTGGATTTATAGGGGCAAGAAGCAGGATAATATCAAATCAGCTTGAGTTTGTGATAGCTTTAAAAAAAATACTTTACAGTTAATGACAGAAAGCCAGAGAAAGAACTTCCTTGTATGTTCCAAAGTTGTCACTTTACATAGTCACAAGACACAATTAGCTTGTACCCATTTAATTTGGCTATTTTAAAGCTAGGTAGAAAGATGATTTACAGATCTCTTAATAAAACAAATTAAGAGAATGGAGTACGCAGTGTGCTTCAAAGTGTGAACTACACACTTTTCCAGTTAAAGATTTATTATGGCTGTGAAGTAACATAAACATAACTCCAAAAATTAAATATTAATACAGCAATCTCACCATAATTTTGGAGAGCTCTGATGTTGGAGCCTTGCTGATATCTAAAGTCCTAAGAACATGAGCCTAAGAGAAAAATCCTTTATGTCAGCTCCCCAAAGAGCATAAATTCTTTACTATGTTAGGTGAATATTTTGGAACAGAGAGAATATTGCATTCTGCAGATCTAAAATCTCTTTTAACTCAAACCATAAGCAGTGGTGTTCATACAGTCAGTGGTAGCACTTTGGCTTATAGGCACAAAGGTCCTGCCTGGGCCTTCAGTCTTAAAACAACAACAACAACCCAAAACACAAAAACTACACAAAGTCTGCTGCAGGGAGGGGGGTATACCTGGCAGATAACTTTGGTGCATATTGAGTAGATAGTAGCAAAGAAATAAAGGAAAGTTTAACTATTTGCTGCCTTATAGAGGTTGCCTGAAATTTTGTAGTCTGATGGGCTTAGATAAAGCATATCCCATCCTGCAATTTACAATTTTAACAGTGCAATTTTGTGATGTTCTTTTTCTTTAATTTTTCACCAGGCCATAATCCTTTCAAAAAAGTTAAAAAAAAAACCCTTCTCCTCAGTCAGAAGGAGGATTTTTGGGGGGTTTCCTTTAATTAAATTAGAAGAATTAGCTGTGTCTGAAATTGTGGCATATACATGCAGTCTAATTACACAACACTAGTAGATCACAAGTATATTTCATCCAACAGCACTAACACCACAATAAGCTAATTTTTTCCTCACAAAGATAGAAATCCCAATATTATTTCATTTTTCATATTTATATAGCTATTCATATCACACAAGAATATATTTGGTGTCATACAACACATAATTAGAAAAAATAAATAAAAATCAGTCACAATTAGAAATAACTATAAAATTATATTTACAAACCATATACTTCCATATACAAATAGGATGTTGGTCACCATGAACAGGGACGCTTGGTATATATAAGAGTTTTGGCAACTAGACAGCAATTACTAATTGTGTGTCTTTTTGGGGGGGAGGGTAAGTTCTACTTGTAGCAATTCAAATAGATTTCAGATTTCAGGTAAGTCTGCAGCTTTGTTAGCTGCCATTTTGTTCTGTATTCTGTTCTCTTCAGCTGGTTAATGTGTAGGGTTTCAATGCAAGAAGCTTGTTCAAGTTCTTTATCCTGAACACTTTTTCACAAATTAGGTTTGTGAAGGTCCAGTCTTGAATAGTGGGTGTAAACTTAGAACATTGTTGGTTGTTTTTGGTTTTGGATGGAGGGGTGTATATCATATGTTGCACTGTGATATGTGAATAGAAAATATGAAAGGTTTAGTCTTTTCTATGGATGAAACTTTCTTGAAACTTTGACCAAATCTTTTAGCTGATCCATTTATAGTTGGGTGATAAGGTGCTGATGCTCTGTGTCTGATAACAAACTTTTTCAAGAAGGTCTGGAACTGTTCGACTCCAGCAACAGAGTTGTTAGTGTCTGGAATGCACTACCTGCCTCTGTAGTCTCTTCCCCTCACCCCAAAAACTTTAACCATAGATTGTCTACTGTTGACCTAACCCCATTTCTAAGAGGTCTGTAATGGGCATGCATAAGTACACCAATGTGCCTACCATCCCCGTCCTAATGTTTCTTTTATTCGTACTCACTTATATGTTTATATGTTATGTTCATATATACTTGTTTTTCTCATATATGCTTGACAAAATAAATAAAATAAATAAAAATAAATAAAGTGGAACACAACCTACTCCTTGGTAAACTAGAAAAATGTGGGATAGACAGCATCCCAATCAGATGGATTTTTAACTGACTGTACTCAGTGAGTAATCCTTAATGGCACTACATCGATATGGGAGGCAATAAGCAATGGGGTACCACAATGTTCCATGTTAGGCCCAATACTCTTCAATATCTTCATAAATGATTTAGATGAGGGAATAGAAAGGGAACCCATTAAATTTGCAGATGATGGCAGGAATAGACAACAACCCAAAAGACAAGCTCAGGATCCAAAAAGAACTTGACAGACTTGAACAATGGGCCCTATCCAACAACTCAAAACTTAATGTGGAGAAAAGCAAGGTTTTACGCTTAGGCAAGAAAAACCAAAGGTACAAGTACAGATTAGATGAAACCTGGCTCAAAAGCAGTAACAATGAGAGGGATCTTGGAGTCCTACTGGACAATCATTTAAACATGAGCCAGTAGTGTATGGCAGCAGCCAAAAAAACTAAAACAATACTTGGTTATATAAACAGAGGCACAGAATCAAAATCAAGCATTAGTACCACTTTACAAATCCTTGGTAAGATCACACCGGGAATACTGCATCCATTTGGTCACTACAGTACAAAAAGATGTTGAGGTTTTGGAAAAAGTACAAAGAAGGGGAACCAAGATGATTAAGGGCCCGGAGGCAAAAACAGTTGCAGGAATTAGGTATAGCCAGTGTAGAGAAAAGAAGGAATAGGGGTGACATGATAGCAATATTCCAATATTTTAGGGGCTGCCATAAAGAAGAGAAAGTCAACTTATTTTACAAAGCACCAGAAAGCAAGACAAGAAACAATGGATGGAAACTAATAAAGGAGAGAAGCAACCTGGAATTAAGGAGAAGTTTCCTAACAGTGAGGAAATTAGCCTGTGGAATAGCTTGCCTTCAGCAGTAGGTGCTTCATTGTTGGAGGTTTTTAAGAAAAGGTGGACAATCACCTCTCTGAAATGATCTCCTACTTGAGCAGGGGGTTGGACTAGAAGATCTCCAAAGTCCCTTCCAGCTCTATTCTGATTGGATTGGATTGACATTTAGGGATGAAAAAATGCTCCTCACAAATTATGGTACATCAGACTGCTTGTATTAACTGATTTTTAAAATCTTCTTATATTAATACCATAAGCTGCTCAGGCTCCCAAAACGAAACAAGATATAAAAGCATGCAAATGTTGATTGAAAATGTGGTTTCCCTAGACTACTTTTGACACATCCACACATTCCATTTTACATCTAGATTTTTTAAAAAAATCTGAACACTTGCAAAAATGGTCAAATAATTTGATTTATTTTTTCACAGTAACCAGGTTAAATTGGCAACACAGGAGATTAAGGTCACCCCAGGAACCTACCACATGGATGGAAAACAACATCTTCAATCCTCCAGCTTTCTCATGTCGCATGCAGTGTTCTCATGCCTTCAATCTGGCAGGGGTGAATTTTGGGGAGAAAAGAATCCAGATGAGCTTTTCCAACCCTGGTGGACCCCTGGATTGGGAATAATCCATTTTCTGCAGACCTTTATTGTTCAAGTTGGAAAGGCTGGTCCTTATCTGGAAATTACTACTTACCAATGCACAGACTGTATCTGCAGCGGTGTGGAGGATCTGTGGTTCAGATTTGCCTTCTTTGGGGAATAGATTATGAACCCAATCAGAAGAACTGTAGTTTGACTTCCTACTGATCGTTTTAGCATAGAAAGCCAGGCCCAGCTGTTCGGTGAATCATCTGCCTGAGGAAGGAGGCTTGCCTGCGGGTCAAGGAGAAGGTCTCAGGAAATCAGGGCGCAGGATGCAACTCAGCCTTCATTGCTATCATAGTCTGGCCTGCTAACTTGATCATAGGGACACTCCCTTGCTACCAGTATAAGAGAAAGGATCATCTTCCAATCTCTTTGCTTTTTGTACTTGAAATTGGCGGGCAGTGATGCCGTTTTGTCATTTGCCTTAAATAGCAAAATATCACGGGGCAGCCCTAATACCAAATGGCTTTCTGCTTGTGCCTAATTAACCTGTGTGTTGTAATGAGAGAGTTGCTTCAGATGGCAAAGTTAAGAAGCCACGAAGTGTGGAATATCATGTAAGTCATTCAGTAAGATGGTTGGCTTTTTTTAATTGTAGAATTTCAGTTTGAAGTGGAACTCTGACACATTCCAATGTCTACATCTAGAAAGGTAGCATATCAGGGAGAAAGATGAAAAGTTTCTCAGACTGGCAGGCTTTTGTCCAAATAGACCTTTGACTTCAGCAGCTATTGATCCATTACAGCAGTGTTTTTCTTGGCACTATTAAGATGTTGATGACAAATTCTGGGAATTGAAGTCCACGCATCTTAAAGGTGCCAAGGCTGTTTCTCCATATGCCTTTTGAAAGAAACAGGAACAGTATATGATGTGCCCTAAATTCAACCTGTAGTATGCCTTAGGAAACATTTCAAATATGAATTATCTCAGAGTTGAAATACATGAGATGAACAATATTTGACTTAAGATACCCAGTTCCTGTATAACAATGCATTGTAATTTAGCCTGGTACACATAAGCTATGGTTCACTGGCCCTAGATAGGTTCTGCATCATTCAAAGGTTACTTTGTCTCTAAATTATTTAATATGAAGTTTATTCTTTTTAACTGGTGAGGAATTACTATCAGCCCTCATTCATGCAGAGACTGGAAGTGGAGATATTCAGAACAAAAAGTACATCCTGTAAAGGATTAGAATCTTATTTCTTTAGCACTTCTATTTCGGAGAACCAATAACACCAGCCATCAGATTAATGAACATCTTTTCATTTGTTATACTTCTATCCGTCTTGCTTACAAATCTTCAATTTCCTAAAGAAAGTTATTCAGTTCTGGGAGAATAATTCTAACCAGAGAATTGATGTGTGTGTGTGTGTGTGTGTGTGTGTGTAAAAGCCACATGTGTGCCCAAGAAAGAGCAGAGTTTTTAAAAAGGCAGCTCAATTAATCTGTTCCCATCCTAGTTCCCAGAGTGCCCTTCTTCTGAGCTAAGGGGTAGTGGAATTGGCAGCTGTTCGCTATTTATTAACCAGTCATGGTTAAATTGGTTTATAAATTAACAGATGTTTTAACTTTAGTCTTTCTTTGGGGACTGGAAGCTGCAAACTGGTTGGTGATTGTAAGTCAAGCATCAGGTTGGGACCAAGGGAGGAGAAGATGCAGGGAGGGGAAGCCTCTGCCCTGGCTCCTTTCCGCAAGCCCTTGCCCATCAAGAGAGCTGTCCGTGGACAGCAGGTCGGTCCTGTGGGGTGACTCTGCCTGGTGTAGGCAGGCTGGCCGCAATGCATCATTAACTTTCCTCCTTTTAGTGCTCACATCTTCATCAGCCAAACATGGAACAGGATAAGAAGGAGTGCTACATTTTTGGGATATGGGATGCCCAGTTGAGATTCTTGCAGGAATCAGAAAATATCACGGTCAGCCTTGTCACTCCTACAGAGAGATACAATCAATATTATTATGGGCCTTGCAATAAATTTACTGAATTGGATGATTGTTCTAGGTTCTAGAAAACCCATATGTACATTTCAGAAAACAGTAATATTCATTAATAATGGTAAGTATCTTAGATCTTTCCACAGCAATATCCCCAAAGTTCCAGAATTTGTTTTGCTCTACAGTATATCAAACAACGGGTTTTGCATTAATTCTGGCTTAGTTTCTATGCCAGTTTCCTCTTTCATTCTGTCTGCTTTCTAAGTCATCAGTGTCATGGTTTTTAAAGAAATCAAGATCTTTTCATTGGCTTAATTGTCAACAAAGAGTCATTGGACCCCCTACAATCCTTTTGAACTACCATGAAAAAGTGGGGGGAACGGGACTTAAAAACTGTCCAGGATTTCTAAAGTGGGATGGAAAACTAAAAAAAAAAAAGTTGTATGTCATTAATCCAAGTTGGGGAGTAGGTGGGTAGAAATAGAGATCATGTAGAAATAAAAAGACACCCCTGAAAAGCCTGCTTGATATGAATCTTTGGATAAGAGTAGGCCTTCTTTTAGTCTGTCCAATCTGTACCTAAAGAGCTTTGAAGGAGCAGTGAAATAGTGAAATACCACATTGGGTCATGAACTCTGCTGAGGATATTACATTACAAGTGTGGACAGTTCAGTGTTTCTCCATTATTTTGAATGACAGTTCTCATAGTCTCTTCATATGACACAATGACAAAATATTTGAAATCCAGGCTAACAAGAGGACATAAAAATGTTTCTCCCTGATATACGGGGAAAATCCTCCTCTGAGCTCTGAGGGGACAAGCTCATCCATGCTGCTATATCTTGGTACTATGGTACATGAAAGAACCAAAGATATACAGAGATTCAGAAGCATCAAAGAATGTGTTAAATAATTAGAAGTGTCATGTTGTGGGTCCAGCCTAATTATGTGGTACTATGGAATAACTATTAATTGCGCAACTTTCACTGAATATAATCTGTATTGTAATGCACCAATTACTATGGGATTATTATTATTATTATTATTATTATTATTATTATTATTATTATTAATAATAACAACATATTTATAACACTATTTGATTGAGCTTCCCTAACAACATAGAGGTATTGGACAGATACAAAGATCTTAGCAATGTCAATATATCCAGTGCTTTCTATTTGAGGGGGCAACAACTAATACTATTGACTTATTCACATCACTTGCCCCTGAAGTGAGATGCAGAATATACTCAGCATTCTATAGGGGTAGGAGTGGCAGAACTTGGGGAGAGAGTTAAAAGAGAAATCAGCCTGGAATCTCTAAGTAGTCACAAGCAGACTAAGTCCAACCCCTCTTGAATTCTGTTGAGCCTGGCAAATGCTAACAATTAATTGAGAACATGCCTGAGCATAAGCATGAGTACCGGTAGCAGTAAATCAGTCTAATTGGACCTCCATGTGTGGACCTGATCTTTCATACTTGACACACTCTCCCTTATTACAAGCAAAAAACAGTATTAGAAGCAGTCCTTCAAAGAAACATATTGGCCACTATTGTCTCTTTCCTCAGGAACAGGAGCTTCTGGGAAATTTCCAAGGAATCCTAGTGCTGTAATGGAGAATATGCAATATCTCACCAAACTACAACCCCCACAATTCTTTGGGCGCAGCCATGGCAGAAGACTGCTAGAAAAGTTGCTCCTGAGGCTACTCAGTCTTTGCCCTCCATCGAAGCAAAACATGAGGCTCTGGAGCCACGGCTGGCCTGTGAAAGCTTTGAGTGCAGCCCCTAGAGCCTTTCCAAGAGTTGCCATCATATGTAATTTTTAATGTAACAGAAGGGAGAGATGATTAAATACATGGAGAGTAATCATTTTAACTGTGTTTAATTTCATTTTAATTCACATTTAATTTAAATTAAATCAAGTTGGGTTTTGTCCTGGCCTGACCCATTTCTCTGTTCTGGCCCAAGCTGTCTTTGAAGTGCAGCCCACCGCCGCGCAAAAGTTGAATGCCTAGTGCTGTATTGTACAAGCCGCATTTTAATTTATCTGACACACTCTTGGGAGCACACAGGTTTTTCTGCGTGTCCCATCCACAAAAGCTGAAGGAATATAGTCGCAGCCAGGGAAGCGAATACTTATTTCTTTTGAGCTGTTATCTTTAAAAACAAGAATCACTGTATTTATTCCTGGCAGTTGTTTTTCATCTGTTATTGAAATTGCACGGTGATTGCCCAATATCTGTTTTGGATTGTAAGAAAGTTTCTAAAAAATATCTGTTTTTTCAGAACCCAACTTTAGAACAGAGGTTTTTTTTTACCGAAATAGTGGACTGAGTGGGGGAGGAGATATATCCCACATGTATTGCTAAATTAATAACGACCAAGAGGGTTTTTTGGTTCTGGTGTGGTGATGAGTTCCTGTAGCATCTGTCTGTGATCATATAATGCCTCTCCTCCGTGCAAAGGTGAGAAAAATCAAGTTTGATTTAAGGAGTTACTGACAGTTACTATGTTTGTACACCTTCACAAGCTAGGGACATTTAAGCTTTCAAATCTTCAATTCTGTACAGCCCTAAACACACACACACACACACACACACACACACACCCCACACAAATATCTTATTTAATGACCATTGCCGGGAACCAGTTGCCCATTGTTCTTGAATGTCAGTTAACTCTCAGCAGTGTGAGTTTTGCAACATTATTTTATTTTGGTATTGTGTCACTACATATAAATGGGTACAAGTGATGTCATTTTCATCATTTGCATTGTGACATAACTACAACAATGTCATAAAGTAGTATTGAAATCACAACATTATTATAAGATTGACTGTCTCATCTGATCTATGTTAGATGCAATATGATTATGCATTACTTGGGGAGAAGGTCTGGACCGCAATGTGCCCTTTGTACCCAAAGTTTACAAAATGGGGGATCCATTAAATCTACAAATTTTAATGTGAATTATATTATCATTTAAACAATTAATAAGATGATAGGCATTCATAATGAATAACTAAATGGCAATAGGCAAATATGTCACATGCATCATTGCACACTTAAAAACTGTACCTTTTGGTAAATTGGAAGACTTATATTGAACACTAATCACATATTATGAAAATTGCATTGCATTACTATTCTCTTCAACTCCCCCCTCCCCAAAAAAGGCAGATTTTCCACTTTTGAGGAAGAAAGAACAGAAAGCATACAAGAGGGCAAATAGATGTCATTTTCATATATGTTGTATAAAAATGAATGGATATGGTGGACGCACAAACTTTTGTTTTCATAAAACACAAACACCTAGAATAGAAGCACTGGAAATTAAGCTGATATTTTTTTTTTTTTAAAAGGTACATATGGTGGTAAGCCAGTAAGCCTTACCAACATGTTTCCCTTTATAGGAATTGAGATCTATAGGCATTCTGTTAAATCCAACATCCTCACAAAATGTGTAATGCACATACATTTACAAAAATTTGTTTGGCTGATATTAGGGTTTCTTTTTGTGAACTACAAAGTTTTTTTTTTAATTCTCATTAAAAAAAATGCAAAATTTATCTTCACTTAGATTTTAGCCAATGTCTCATTTTTGTTTTATTATTCTTTTGTCTTTCATAAAAGTAATCCTCGTTGATTTTGAAGACATTTATACCCAGGACAATAGATATTGGACTACAATCTTTTTGGTACAAATAAAAACAAAAAAACCAGAAGATCATAGCAGGTCTGGAGAGGACCTCTGTCGCGAGCAGGACTACTTTCCCTGGAGAAAACTGGAGGGCTTGGAAAATAACCAAACTCTCCCTGGTTAGAAAAAGTAGATGGGCAGGAAGGAGATCAAACTGATGAAAAGTAACACTTTTAAGTAAACACTAGAGAGATAGAAAAGATTTAATTAGCACTCGGCGACCTTAGATGTGGTAGCAGCACTTTAAAAATCCTACTATGGACGTTACTCCAGAACACCTGATTATTTATATTCTTATGCCAATCTCTTTCTTCTTTGTTAATGAACGCAAGTTGCTTTTGTGTGAGGCTTGCCCTAACTCACTCAAGAATAATATTTAACTCCTGCTTTAAACTTCTTTCCCATAGCAATGATGATTTCTATCACTGTTACTGCCTTTGACCATCCTCTTATCATTATTTTTTTTAACTGCTCATCTCAGCTTTTAAGGAGCATTTTCCTAGATCGGCTTCCCTAACTTGGTTAGGAATTGTGGGAATCCATGTCAACATTCATGCAAGACTGAAGAATGAAGACTGCTGCATTACTTATACTGCTGTAATTTGACAAAACCCAAACATACTTTACCTTAGTTGAATTAAATCTTATTTAGTAACTTAGGAAAAGAGAGAAATGCTGTCTTGTCACAGTAATAAAAAGACAATGCAGATTCCAAATTCTGCTCTCCCTGCCCCCAGCCCCCAGCCCCTACACACAAACACACAATCACACATGCACGCACACGCTGTTCAATCAGATTCCAGTGCAGTAGGGAGGTAAGTCAGCCTTAAAACAAGGGGGTCAGCCTCTCAAGCTGGTAGAGCTGGCAGCAACAGCCTACTTTTTTTTTAGTCTGCCGTTCAGGCCTCCTTCCCCCCTTTTTTGTAAGCAAGCTGCACGCACACATGCACAAACCACACCCGTACACACATAGCGCTTGCTTTACATGCAGTGCTGTTGAGGGATTTGTGAAACCAACAGATGGGGTAAAAACCCACTGGGGTGCCATTTAATCCCTCCCCCTTGGCAAAAGCAGAGGATTTTCCTTCCCATGTCCCCTGTGCTCACCTTTAAATTCATCAGGAGTCAGAAAAGATCCACCGGGACCAGTCAACCCAAACCTTATTTTACAGTGCAGAGAAAGCAAAGAGGAATTGATGTGTTGGGCATTTGTTTTGTGTTGGGTGTTTTTAAAAACCTCATCCCTGTGCCATAAGTATTCCTGTTCTGTAATTCCATGACTGTATTTAGAATGAGATGGCAGGTAAAGATTTGGATTGCTGAAGAACACGCTTTCCGTAAGCACAAATTAAGAAAAAAGCAAATTTCTAGCCTTTATAGTTACTTGCTTACTCTAGGACTATATTCTTCTTACTTTCCTAAAGACACGGTGTGAGATAAGCAGAACTATTGATAATGGAGCAAAAAATGAAGCTACGAAATTACCACTAAAATATCACATCCCATTTAGTTTGGGCTAACTATTTCTGCCCTGGTATTCCTGTCTGGTTTGCAATACGCACTTATTGTCTGTCTTTAATATGTAGCCAACAAGAAGTTGAAGAATGAAGATAATCTTTTTGAAACATGCAGAGCATAATTGGGGGTGGTTGGGTGGAACAACTATATGTTGTTTGGGATATGGCTCTCAAAAATCATCTTTCAGCCATTCTAGAAACTGCTTGGATCATAATTTGCAAATGTTGAGCAAGCTTCTATAGAAGCCACCAACTTTCTCAATAGCTGGAGTTCATTCTATTTTTATGCCTTGTAAATATATTTGTGCCTCTTTCTTGTTCCCATGTACAAAATCATGCACCAATTGCAAACTCCATCAAGTTGATGTCTGAATCAGAGATGTCTTAGATTCATAACTCTCTGTTATCTCAACAGCTTCTACCTCCTTTTCAAGTCCAAGAAAAGAAACCAGGATTTGATTCTAAAATGGCAGCCTGTATTCTAGGAACATACAGATTAATTCCATTTTTGCACTCCATTTTGCACCCATTTTGCACTGCCTCTCTCTTTATACCAACCTATATGTGCTATTGTTGAAAACCAATGGCTTGGTTTCCTGCCATTTTTAGATAGATCTCATTTTGAAAAAGTTTTATTGGTTTCAGATACAAAATACATTGTTTACAATATGGTGAATTTTCTTATCTTATC
>JAOYMU010000077.1:69255394-69268003 GCA_025802295.1 Psammodynastes pulverulentus
CGGACCTGGCGTTGCAGAACATCAGCCTAGGGCCCCGGCCAAGTCCACCACGACCACCCAGCCCACGAGGGGGAGGCTGGGGGGCGGGGCGAGGGAACGACCGTAGCCAGCGGTCCCGTCGCCTCGCCCCTTGATAGGGACAAAAATAGTCTTGCCTCCCCCCGGTCCTGCCCCTCCCTAAGACCCTAGGAATTTTAAACACCCCACCCTCCAAAGGAACACCCCCCATTTCCCCCTTCACGGGCCCAATTTCCCCTCCAGGTCCAGCCACTGGTCCCCCCCCACTCCAAATACCAACCCTACTCCACCCACCTCCCTGGAACCCCCTACAATTCGCATAAGCGACCTAACAAGAAAACCCCTAAAACTCCGCTTCGCCCACCTCTCTGGATTAACAAATCCTTCCTCAAGGTGGGCCCTCGTGATGGTAGAGGGCCATAACAGCACGAGAGGGGACTCTCGGCACATTAGCAGGTCATCCCTCGAGTATCTCAGTACGTGCTTGAAACTCATAATAAGGTTCCAAGCAACAGGAGCAGCAATTTGGCAATCGGGCAATGCGTGCTTTCCAATAAATAGCTAAAATATATATATAGATATAAATAGACATATAAATATATAAAATATATAAAATATAAATATACATATAAATATAAATATAAAACGGGATATATAGATGTTAAAAGCATAAATAGACGATGGTAAAAGATGTTAAAAGATGTTAAAACAAATAAAACTAAAACATCAAGCTACATTTGCCCTACAATAAAAGTCAGCAATCAGAGAGTCAAGAGTCGGAGAGTCAAACCAGGAGAGCTTGCATGGAGGAGGGGGAGCATCTATCTCCCAACCGCCAGCAGTCAATATCTTCCAGTAACGGGAGGTGTAGACTGGAGGGCTAAAAATCTTTAGTCACGGCGGGCCCGATGGGCCTGTAGTTTCGGTGGTCTCGGTAATTCCGGCCACCGCCATTTATCACGCCAGAGCTCCGGCCAGGAGAGCTGACGCTCGACCCACATTCCTTCCAGCCGGGGGGGCACACCATCCCTACACGCTCTTCCAGACCAACAACCATGGTCACAATTCTTGCACCCCCAACCATAGTTAACATAGATCCTTCCATCTCATGCCTCTCGTCACGCCCTCCTGGGGTACAGCAGCCTGACGGTTCCACCTTATGGTGACCCGGTGGCCGCGGCCCAGCCACTCCGAGCCCACCGCCTCCACCGACAACGACGCCAGGAAAAAGACCCGAACCACCGGGGCCTCCACGCCCGCAGCCCCTGGGCCTTCGAGCCTCGGACATCCAGCCGCTCCTGGGCACCACCGCGTCAGCGGGGAAACGAATCCGCCCGAACACAGCCACGGTTTTCCTTCGGCGTCTCCGCATCCCCGCAGCGTCTCTCGGCCCGCAGCGTCTCTCGGCTCACAGGTCGGCCCGCAGCGTCTCTCGGCTCACAGCTCGGCCCACGGCTCCCAGCGTCTCCCGGCTCACGGCGTCCCGGCATCTCTCGGCGTCGCCCCCCCCACGTCACTCCCGGCGTCCTCTCCAACAGCTGTCACACACTCCTCCGCCTGGCGGTCTCCAACGACCCCTCCAGCAGCCCATTTTTCGCCCACGGGCTGCTGGGTAGACCCCCCGCACTGACCGGGCCGACCTAGGTCTCACTTAGGGCCGGCAGCATAGTTCTAGCCACTTTGCTGACTCCCATAGCCGCCCCGAACTCAAGAACGAGCCGCCATCTTGCTCATGCGCTTGCATCTTGATTCCCACCCACCCCCATACCAATTGATTTTCTTCCAAAGCAGTATTGTATGTGTGTCTATTCATACCCTGCAATAGCTTTGGTATTTTACCATAAATAAATAAAACACTCTGGGGCTTTACAACCTACAATTTGAAAAACCCTGACCTAGAGTGACATTTACTTATTTTATTTGTGCAGAACTGAAAAATCTGGATGGCCACAAAATGGCAGCAAAGCATGACAAATGTTAGCATCTCTTTGCTGCCATCTAAAGGTTATGTATAATATGCAGCCCAACCCAATAGCCCAAACTTAATGCCATCTGACAGAAGCTAACTAATATGGCTTAGAGCAGAGGTTCTCAATCTTTGTAAAATAGGGATCCTTTAAAATGATAGTGAAATAAATTATGAATAAAATGAAGGATTTTACTGAGGTCAAGGTTAGGTGAGAAAGAAATATCCCAATTACTTTAAATAATTACATGTTAATTGATCTACCACAGGGGTTCTCACTTTGCAGGCTTCTAACTGTTATGCAAATTTGCTTCTTGGCCTTTAAAACAGCAGCATCTTCTGCCATGCAGCCCATTTTCTTTTATAGTCAGCTCAATCCTGAATAATCATAGAAAAACTAACATCTGCAAGTCCTGAAGTCTCTAATTGAGTACATATACTACAATGAACTCTATAAAACCGCAACTGATAAAGGAGCAAATTATGTAAAACAACCCAAAACAAGGTGCGTCTGTAAAAGAACTAGAACACACTAAAAAAGAATTGCTTGCCTCCCCACTCCCCAAAACTTCTTATAACAAAAGATCTTGTCTTTCTGCCTTGTGATTCTTCTTCAAACAATTCATTTCTCACTGAGGACTAGATTCTTGCCAAGTTTCCTTTGCTGGAGAAGGAAACTATTTGTGCAAACTCTTCAGTAGGTCTCTGTTGTGTGGCGGTATGAGAAAATTCCTGCCCTACCTTGAGCACTTTATTTTCTAAAGCTGCTAATCTCTGTTTTTCAATAAACCTTTGTTCGTACTTTTTTCATCCTGTCAACTGAGATTTTGTCTGCCAAATCTTGTGTTATTATTGGGAGGTGTACATTTAATTTGGTTTCCTGTAGAGCTTCTGCAACTGCAAAGTCTTATGGTAAGTTTTAAATCTTGTTGATCAGACTTAAAGTGTCATAAAAGTTTAGAGGATATTCTAATTACTTAAAATAATGAATCAGATAGAGAAAAATAATCATAGTAGTAATTGTAATATCTAAGAACAAAAGAACAATTTGGATGACAATGTTGCACAATGTTTAAGGGGAAGAAAAGTTGTGGATGTGCACTTTTGATAAGGATCTAGTGGGGAAATGGTTTTCCCCTGCATAAGAAGCACGGTTTAAGTCTAGGATTCAAACTATATATCTAAACTACAGATAATTCTCACTTACAGACTGCTGCACTCAGTGACTCAGTGACAGTTCAAAATTGTGACAGTGCTGAAAGTAGGTTTATGACCAGTCCTCAAAGTTGTGGCATTCTCACCATTTGGTAGATTTGCAACTGGCATCTATTTAGTGACATGATTGCCATTTGCAAACTTCCAACTAGCAAAGTCAATGGGAAAACCTTCAGGAAATCACAAGTTCTGGTCACATGATGCCACACTTAACCTACAGTAATTCAATAAATGACCATAGGGGAACTGCCACTGGCATAGTCATGTCATGTAGACATGACAGATCATATCATTTAGTGACAGAATTGCAGTTCTCAATTGCAGTTGTTAAGTGAGGATTACCTATTTAGGAATAATTTTTAAATGGACATCATTGTAAAAACGATCAAATGCTTATTTTATGCAAATCTGTCTTATTTTGTCCTCCTTTGCTCAAGTTCTCAAATGGAGAGTTGTCACCCCTGAGGTACCTTAAGCAGAATAGAAGTGGGGAAAGGGTTACAAATGTAGGGGGATTTACACCTGTCAAGTCAAAGTCATGTCAGAACATGCTTTCATTCTCTGAACAAGCTTATAATTACTCTGAACATATTTTCTTAGAAAAATAAAGGACAAATTTGAAAAAGAGGCAAATCTAAAAGGGATTTATAAAGATAAAAAATAATTGTTTATAACTTTGCTTTACAAAGAAAAATTCAGGAAGCAAAACCAAGAGAAACTTTACATGCATATTTTAAGAACAGATAAACCCCAACAGAAATGTGTAAATTTATTTTAAAAAAGACAATTCAATTTCCATATTTTCCACACAAATGTGAAAGACAATGTATTAAAAGTTGAACCGTTTGTATGGTGAAAGTTAAATGACTCAAATAAAAAACAAAAGTGAGTTCTTGAAAACAAATGGACATCTAAAAGACAGGTTTCTGAAATAAAGAATTGTACTTTATATGAAAGATACATGGTCACTGGATGTAACGCTAATCATTTTTGGATCTTATGAGATCATTCAGGCAAGTTAAAATGAATTGAGAAAAAAAATGCCCTGGTGTTTAGATAAAAAGGGCAAGGCAAGAAGCCAAGATAAAGCTTGAGCTCCAAGATGCTGCTGCTTCCTCTTCCTCTTCCTCATCCTCCTCCTCCTCCTCCTCCTCCTCCTCCTCCTCCTCCTCCTCCTCCTCCTCCTCCTCGTACCTGTATTTCAAATTGCTTGTGACCAACATTGAAACAGATTTAAGCATACAAAGAAACTTTTTTCACACTTAATACATCAATAAGATTGCCGAGTCAAAACCAGAGGATGAAATGAGCTGTTACTCTGGATGCTTTCATCATTTCTTGAAGGCTGTCAAATCAGATCTATCAAAGCAAGCAAAGTAGCTCAGGATTCAGTGCCACAAATGTAAAGTGGAGGAGTTCTCAGCAAATGGATTTGTAAATGAGTCTTGCCAATCATTGGATTTCTTGTTCTTCTTGCTATGGTTCAAACTGGCAGAAGATTCTCCCTTCCTCTGCTTCCAGTCAAGGGTATTGATATACTTTCAGTGGTGCTATATAGGCTGTTAGTTTAACATACTGCACTAAATACATTGCAAACTTTGGAAGAGTTGTATGTTTTTGTTTTAAAATTCTAGTGGAATACTAGCAGTGAAATTTGGAGAACTATATAGATTGACCATAATTATGACCAATTCTCTTTGATGTTGCAGTTGTGGCAAATTGGACATTACAAATCCCAAGTTGAGGCTGTAGTAGTGGTGTTGGGTGTTCTGGATATATTGGCACAAGTTTCAAAATCATCAGGGTAGATTTCAGTTCTCAAGGAAAGAAGGACTCAGGTTTTTATGCAATGAGTCCCCCCCCCCTCAAATATTGACTTCAGGATTAATTGCGTTTAGTTATAGAAGAGATGGAACTCATTTCAAATTGTTCTTTAATGTTTTAAAATAATATGCATATCTCATCTTTCCTGTAGGAGTTCAAGTTGTATGTTTGTCCTCCCCTTTTTTATTCACAAAACAGCACTCCAAAAACGGGTTAGGGCATAATTCCTCAGTGTGGTTCAATTTCTGGGATGAAATTTGAACTCAGAATTCTTCCTCACAGCAAAAGAGCCTTCTATTTGTATTTGAAGTAACAAAAAAAAAATGATTATAATACAAAATGTACTCCTCCACCCCACTCTATAAAACAAAGCTGGGGAAATCTACCTGGCTATCACTATTCTGCCACGGGAATTACACAAGCAAATGCTGCTGCTCTTAGTTTCAGCACAACAGGACAAATTAAGTGTAGGTCAGGTGGATTCCCCCAGCTTCGTTTGCCTTCCTTCCCACCAAACATCGCCAGCTGGCAGAAATGCATCCACCAATCACCCTCTTTAATGTTGGGCAGAGCTGAGTTTGGAGAGAAAGTGGGTTTTAACAGATGGCTAGACTAGTGTGTTGAGCCATCTGCCAAAACTCACTCTGGTTTTGCACAAATATTTTGTGCGGGTGTATTCAGAAGAAGCTGTCAGGGTTGAAGTTAGCAAGATGGGAAGAGGGAAGATTGGAAGCAGAGAAATCTGTTATGAAAACACTGTGCAGATGGACATAATAGCCAAACTTAAGAAAAAGTCCCTTTTTCTTAGGATATCGCAAAGAAATCCAAGATTTAACTCTGCATTATGTCTTTATATAAAAACGTGTATGTGGCTTGGTAAATGCTGCTCTATTTTATTTTGCTATGGCTATTGTAAAGAATGTTCATAGAGACATGTGATGCCCTAGATTCCCTGTGCTAAATTTCAAAGAGAATTATTGCAGGCATCTGAAGAGCTTTAACAGGAACCTCACTGTTAGTTGTTACCCGTGGTTAGAAATATTAGAACTATTCCAACAGAGCACTAACCCTGAGCAACAACATATAGAATCAGGGAAGGTTGTACCATGAAACAGCAGAGAATGAACCAAGTTTGTGTCTCTGCTTCACTGTATACTACCATTGCTCAGCTGCTGTTTGGCTGGTCCCCATTTCTGAGCCAGGAGTCAATTTGGAGACGTGAAGAACAGAGGGCCAGGGTACAGTTTGAAAAAAGAAATGAATTTTCTTATTGCCCAATTTCAAATAGTCCAGGAAGAGAGTGCCCAGGCATCAGAGAGGTATGGGCATGCCTGCACCAACTTAAAGTGGCCAGCAGATGCCAGGCTGATCCCACCAATCTGACTGTACTAAGGACACAATGTCAGTGAAGTACATCAGATTGTATTCACCACAAAACCTTTCTTAGGAGAATTGGGGTGGGGGGAGAAAGACTAATGTAATGCTGGTGCAGTTTAGGCTAGCTGAAATTTGCCTAAAGATTTTTGGATTGTCATAAACATCATACAACTATTGCTTTAAGGGTGGGTTGGCTTTTTTGTTTGTTGATGTTATCTATGCCGTTCGATTTTTTTTTTTAAGCATCTTTTTAAAAAAATGTTTACCACTCTAAAAAGCAAACTGAATACCTCTCTGCCTTCCCACTTCTCTTATAATATTTCTGCTTTGCCAACTTTTTTTTTCTTTAATGACAGCTGTGCAACGCCTCGCACAAAGCCATCTGGAATCCAACAGTTCCTGGATGGATGAAGACTATGCTGAAGATGTTGAAGAAGAGGAAGAAGAGGAAGAGGAGGAGGAGGAGGAAGAAGAAGAAGCTCAGGATTCAGATGACACTGTGAGGGAGATGACTGGCTTGTATAAACCAGGAGGTAAGCCAGACAAAGAACGCTTTGGAAAGAAGAGAGCAAACCAATGGGAAAACCAGAGTTGTCAGGCTGAGTTTTGCAGTGCAGAGACAGGCACATTTTGAAAATGCTTCCTATTCAAAAATTGTTCTTATACGTGTATTATTAATCAATCAAGTACCACTATTGACTGCTTAGCACTGACTGTGCTTGCTTACCCTGTTTGGTTAACATGAGAGGAATAATTTATTGCTCCTTATGTGGCCTCTCTACCTCCATGACACTCTCTATAGCATGTGTGGATTTCCATTCTCAGAATTCATGTGCTGGCTGGGGAATTCTGGGAGTTGAAGTCCACACATCTTAAAGTTGCTGAGGTTGAAAAACACTGGACTATTTAGCATATTTGCCTGCCTGGTTTCTGTGCAGGAAGGGACAGGGGGCAGTTTTCTTTCGTTATATGACAGTGTTCCTTTCAAAATACCATAAATCCCAGAATTCTCAGCTGGTATGCTATGTTTTCTGGGTATTATGGGAGTTACATCTGGAAAATGACAAGCAGAGAAGGCTGGCTTGGGATTATTGAATTATTGGAGTCCATAATTAGAATATCCACAGGCATTTTGGGGAATTGCATTGGCTTTTCCTTTGATACAGAGAAAAAGTCTAGTATTTTGTTTTAAACAAGTGGGTTACAGAGCAGGCTTTAGAAGCCCAAGTAATACAATAACTGCCTAGTTTCCTAGGCTACAGTTGAAATTGTCTTATGTAACCCTAATAGTTGCATCGAATTCTGAATTTCTCCTTCTTGTTCAAAAATGAATAAATCCCTGTCTGCGTTTGTGTGTGTGTTTTCAGTCCTTGCTTTCAAACCTTAACCGAATCAGATGATCGCTTGCAATAAATTAAAAAAGGGTGCTTGCTTGAACCTGGGATGATATCTCAAAGGGTATTGTGAAGAATAGGGAGAGAGGGGGGTTGATTCCTGAGGTCAAACAGTTTTAGGCAGGTGGGCTGTTACTGTAGTGACATGCTTCTATTTAAAGGGCTTTTTCCCCTGCTGTTACCTATGGATCCCACTCACTAGGGGCCTGCTGTATGTACTGAATATATTTCCCTTCGTTTAGCACCTTTGTCAGAGAGAAATCTGTAACTGTCTCCCCCTCTCAGCACACACATACACGTACCTTCCTATCCTGGCGACAGGAAGCTGCCAGTCTCCTAGGAAACCAGCTTTCTCCTCAGCAGGAAGGAGCTGCAAGATGGGAGAGGTGGAATCTGTAGAAGACATTTTTCTTTTTTCCACCCCCAGGCCCGCTGTCCACATATTTGCTTTTTCTAGCTATTCCAGAGCAAAGGTTTGAAACGTACGCTGGTTGCCTGGTGCTCTAAAGCTGACATTGTGGATTTCAGACTCTCGTGAAATCTACCTGCCTGATGCTGATTTTAATCAGCAGAAAGAATAGAGGTTGAACTTCTCCAGCGTGGTGTGGGAATGGCGCCAGGTGTTATGCAAATGTAACTGAAAGTCAGTGAAAGCCCCTGGATTCTCAGGCAGAGCAATCACCAGTGTTGGAAATTGGTTCTCTTAAAAACAAAAGAAAGCATAGAGGTCTAGGCCCCCCGCTCCCAATAAAGTGCCAAGAATGTGTTTCTGGTTCACATTTCTTTATTGTCTGTTACAGAATCCCAGGGGCAGGGTCCAGCTTCCAAGGGAAGACTGCTAAGACAATGCACTGGTAAGATAAACCAACATTTCTTCATACCAGAAGTCAAAGAGTCATAGAATAACAGAGTTGGAAGGGACCTTACTGGTGTGTTGTTGTTTTTTATCGCATAATTAAACTAATCAGCAGTGACATTGAACAGCAGCAAGGGATAGTTCTCCCATACTTATCTTGAAGTAATGCAGATGAAGTATTTGCAAGTAGGACTGCTTTTTCTCATTCTTCTGTAAACTATATATAGTCCAACTTGAGTGTCCTCCAAAAACATGGATTTCCTTAGCCAGGGGAATTCCAGAAGAATTCGGGAGCCAATTCTGGGTGAAATATTTACCAAGAGAATTAATAATTTCATCAGGCAAGAGGGATATATTCTGTGTGAAGATTTAGGAAATTATTCCAGCAGGTAGAAAAGAATATTCTGCTGCCATTTGCAGATAAATTCAAGACTATTCTGGAAGTCTGCTCAGAGTTACTAATGAAAGTACTGTAGATAAGTTTGCAGACAGAGAAGCAATGAGAAACAATTGCTCTAGAAAAGACTGCAGACCAAACATAAGGGAAGAAGGAAAGAAATTGCCTGACACTAAGTTTGAGAAAACTGTTGCTTTATCTTCTGAGGGATAATTTATTTCTCCTTCCTTCCTTCCTTCCTTCCTTCCTTCCTTCCTTCCTTCCTTCCTTCCTTCTTCCTTTCCTAATGCATCATGCCCCTCAAAGTCTTGGAAAATAAGCCCAAGGAATCTGAGCATCCAGTCTGCCCATCTCTCTCCAAATCCCTGAAACGGAAAGGTAAATGTGGGTATTACAATATAGAGTTAAGAGGGATTTATTGCTGGAGGACGTAATCAAAGGTATGAGTTTGGTCATGGTTGTTCTCTTTCCTTTTCTTTCTCTCTTTTTTCTCTCTCTCTCTTCCATAGCCAAAGAGTTTTCACATATCTTTGAAAGATAATAAAAACTTACAGAAAATTAGCAATCTCTTTTACAGGCAATCTGTTCCAATGCTTTTAATTGTCCATTTTCAACTCTTTCCTTCACAGTTGAAGGCACAATAATAAATGTTCTGAGAGAGCAAGATGGAACTTGTGATAAACATAAACATTTTGGTGGTCCAGATTATAACTTTAACTTCCACTTCTACTGTAAATACAAACCAGTGTTTCTCAAATTCAGGAATTCTATGTTAGATGTACTGGAGAATTCTGGGATTTGAAGTTATAGATTAAGTTATACATTATATTACTCCACAATTGTGGTTTTGTTTGTTTGATGGTTAAAACAGTGTGATATGTGAACCTAGCAGTAAAAGCTTATAATACAGAGTGGCTGTTAGAGTTCAAATTTAATAGTTGCTATGTAGCAAGTTAGGAGATTCTGCAGACTGAAGAATTTTCTCACCCAAAGCTTCCTGTCTCTATGAATCAAATATTTTCATCATTTGGTAAACCAATCTAAAGACTCATTGGGTATTCCACCAGAATTCTTACCTAGAGGAGCAATTGGCCATGCGGGTTGAGAATTCTCGGAGTTATGGTAAAATACTGTACTTCTGAAAGAAGCTTCAGGTGGGCAAAGACTGAAAAAGTCCTTCAATAAGGTATTTTCTTTTTCCTTTTCTTTCTCAGATATGTTTTTATCTATTACAGTATTGGTTTTTCAAATGGTCATCTGTTCACTTACAAAAAAATTTGCCCATACAAAAATATGTTGGATTCTTCTAGCACTACAGATGACTTTGGGGAGAAATTACACTACCTTGAACACATGTTTCTGGGTATCATTCATACTAGTTCTCCAATACAGCCTTAGTAGCCTTTCAGAAAAACAGAGTACCAGAAGTACTTATAAAGAGGGTACTGAGTGGCTTATGTAAATACTTACGTGACTACTGAAAGAACTGCAGTTCTGGAGGAAGGTCAAGGATTCAACCAAGTTCCAGAAGTCTTAATGATACTACATGGACTAGGCACAGAGCTGGCTGTTAGTGGACAATGTTTTTCCTAGAAATTGAATAGAGTTTTCTTTCAATCTTGACAGCAAACAAAGAGCAGTTGGATGGCGGAATGGGACAATTGGCCAAAGCTGCCTGGCCATTCCCACTTCACTCCAGGCCCCCCGCTGCTGCCAATCCACCATAGGCATTCATCCTAGGCTGGCCGTCTAGTGGGATTTCCCCCCACTATTGGTCCCCCCAACCCCTTATTCTGAGTGATTAACAGAGGGACACTTGTCTCAAGCCAATTGGCTGTGAGGGACAATAAGACACACATCCTGGCATCTAATCCATGTTCCAAGAGGTGGGCTTTTGTACTGCCATTGGATGAGGTGGTGCCAGGTGGGTAAGCAGTAGACTTGGGTGCTGGGAGGCAGGGGACATGGCAGTTGCTGTTCAGGCCAACCAGACCATTCCTCTCTGTAGGGATGCCTTCCCAGGAGCAGCACAGCGCCCTGCCATCCCCAAAAGGAAGGCTTGAGAATCCCAGAGAAGCTGGCAGAGCAGAGCTAGGCAGGATGCAATGGTAGTGGCAGTGGCAGAAGCTGCAGGGTGAAACTCAGGCCTTCCGTTTTGGGGATGGCAGGGTGGTGTGCTGCCCCTGGGAAGGCTTGCCTGGTGAAGTGGAGCAGCCTGGTTGCTCTGCACACAACTGCCATGTCCCTCATCTCCCTGGTGCCCGAAGACACTGCCCACCTCACCTGGCACCACTATGTCCAATGGGAATACAGAGTCCCACTCTTTGGCATGTGGGTTGGCTGTCAGGATGCTTGGCTAATTCTCTCTCACAGCCAATTGGCTGGGGACAAGTGTCCCTCTGCAAATGGACCTGGGCAAGAGGGCAGGGGACTAGTGGTGGGGGACCAGTGACGGGGGAAAACGTTGCCGGAGAGCCAGTTGAAGATGAATGCCCACGGTGGATTGGCTGTGGTGAGGATCCCTGGGTGAACAGGCGTGGCAGGCAGCCCCAGTGAATTTTCCTAGACTCTTGGATGGAGGTACATTGATCTAAAATACAAAGTCAACTAGGTAAAAAGATCTGGAATATGAAAAATATTGGAATAGTGTAGAACAGCAAATTGTAAAAGGGCAGAAAATTATGGATGAATAAAATAGAAATCAGAATCAACCCTAGGAAGATATAGTGTATCGTGCCATAATTATGGAAAAGGGTATAATCAGTTCTAGGAACACATAGCAAAGAAGTAAAGGCCAGCCCCAAGAAGACAATGTTGAATGTGAGGAAAAGTAAATCTGTGATAGCTAAAGGTTTGGATATTTATGGGTCAAATCAGAATGAATATAAGTTAGCCTCTGTGTTTGTTCAGCTCTCTTAATGAGGGAGTTTAATGGGAAAATCCTGTGAGAAAATATTTTGCATGACTAATGAGTAAAAATCCATATGAATAAGATGGCATATGATAATTGTCACATTTACCTGTACAGAAAGGTCATTAATTGTATATGATTGTATACAATTGTATACAATTGTTTACAATTATATATAAATTGTAAATAAAATTTACAATTTGTATACAGTAATTGTAAATATAATTGCAAATAAAAACTATTAATAAGGTCCAAACAGAGATCATAAACATTGCGAAATTGGCTAATTGGCTCCATCCAAATGCAAAATAGTTTGGGCTACAACCAGAATACCCATCACCTCCTATAAAAAAGAATTTGGCTCATAAACCATGGTATTATTTGATGACAGGTCAAAGTAGAATATGTAGTCTTATTTCCAAATATTAAAGTCTGATGTTTGTGCAAGTGTTGATATTGGAAAAGGATTGAAATAGCGGCGGTTTCCTACCGGTGCTGCTACTGGTTTGGTGACAGCATGCGCGCGTGCGCAGCTTGGACAAGCCCCAGCTAAAACGCCTCTCAGCTATTTTAGCGTGGCAATCCGCTCTGCCGCATCATTTAGCTGAGCGGATAAATCTAAAGAAATAGTATGGGTGGGCAGGAGGGCCC
>JAOYMU010000077.1:69342886-69354478 GCA_025802295.1 Psammodynastes pulverulentus
GTTTATAAAGCATTCATTCAGGGATTTGGGAGAGCTGCTTTTACTTGTATCCTAAATAGTGATTTGCTTGTGAGTTCTGATATCAAAAATGAAAGCAGGAGGGTTAGAAATCAATCCAGTTTTTACATCATGTTAGGTCTCAATTATCTTAAAGTCTTCTGCCCACTCCCTCAGTCCTACTATATTATGGGAAAGGATCTACTCATTCTGCTGATTGTGGCCCTTGCCTTTTGCTCCAAAGGCTAGCGCTGATGCACCATTAATTAATGTGGACAACATAGAAGGAAAATATATATATAAAGATGCATTATGAAGTCATTACGTATCAAGCTCAATGAAAGAGGCAGCCTTAAGTTTGGTGGAGCTATTTCTGCAGCTGAGAGCACGTAGTGTACTTGGGCTGATCTGGAAAAGACCAAGAATGCCAGACCCAATTAGTACTTGGATGGGAAATTATCAGGAAATGCCAGGGTGGTGGACTAAATTGGAAAAATGAAAAACATCAAACACAAGGTAGAGACAAACCATTTTCATATTGTGCCAAGAAAATGACATGCCCCTACAGTGTTTCTCTTAATGGGAGGATCTGCTCTGACCTTGTTATTTAACTCTCTGGAACCAATGACATTTAAAGGATTGGCTGCTTTGCCATATTTAAATTCCAGAATGCCATCATATTTCCCATGTGATTGTATGCCAGCCACTTACCAGACTGGGCAATCGTGATGGAACTTATTAAGAGCATGGAAGATCAGTCACACTTTCTTCCTTTGTGCTCCTCTGCGTTAGAGATGCTTCAGCTGGTTTGAGCAGAAGGCGCACTCAGGGGGAAATTCTGCTTTCCCATTCAAATCCAATCAGTTCTTCTCAGTCCCAGCTGCATGGTTTAATTGCAGGCTCCATTATTATTCACTTAAAGAGGTGTACCACAACATCCACTAATAGTATGTCATCATTAGTTGTAGACCAACTCCTGACAAAACTAAGGCCGCCTCAGTCTTGGCTTTCCTTGGTGGCAACAACAAACATTTACTAGGGAATACAAGGCATGGGATTTACGGGAATACATGGTTGGAGTTTATGTCTTAATGACTTTGTACAGCTTCAACCTGTCTATGAATATTGCTATCTGCTTCTCCTTTGACTACCTGAAAAAGTTCTCTTATGTTTATGCTTTCTTACACATGCACCCAATACAGGTAATCCTTGACTTACAACAGTTTGTTTAGTGACCAAAGTTACAACAGCACTGAAAAAGTGACTTATGACCATTTTTCACACGACTGTTGCGGGATCCCTATGGTCATGTGATCAAAAATCAGATGCTTGGCAACTGACTCATATTCATGACAGTCACAGTGTCCCGGGGTCATGTGATCACCTTTTGCAACCTTCTGACAAGCAAACTCAATGGAGAAGCCAGATTCACTCAATTGTGACTGGGGAATGCTGGGAATTGAAGTCCACTCATTTTAAAGTTGTCAAGGTTAAGAAACACTGCCTTACGACAAGATCCAAGACTTGGCAGACAAACAAAGAGCATTTAAACTTATTATACATGGCAATGTTTTCTTTGACAGGGCAGGATGCCTCGTCTGTCATGGCTCTGCTAAGGAAAGAGTGGCATAGCCATTTTGATAAGGAAAAAAATCGAAATGCTTTCAGCAACTTTCATAGAATCAGACTGATTTCTCAAATGTATTGAACTTGGCATTGCTTTAAAACAGTTGTGACAATTGCTTAAATGACTTCTTAAATTTGATTTTCTGTCACTGAGACTCCATTAAAATTGATTTTATTACATTTTCAGTATATGTTTATATGAAAATATCAATATTCTCTAAAAGGTAATTGATTAGCCTAAATATTTGGTTCTTGGTCAATTCTTGCATGATAATCAGGATAAATCAATAGCCTTTCCCTAAGCTATATATGAACTTCTGCATGCTAAATATACTGTTCACTTATTCATAGTGGATAACTATCTTTGTTTCACGTAGAACCAATTCTATTTTATTTTTGAATTTACCAACTTCCTGTGACACTTTTCTTGGGTTATTAAGCACCATCTAGATCTCTGAAGGGAAACTTGTTATCTTTCTGAGTCTTTCCTCATATTCTCACTCTTACTTAATGTTCTGAATTCAGAGATCCATTCTAGTGGTGTTTTAGGACTTTTTCACAGGTAGTCTTTGCATCTCTCCAGAATCACTTCTGGACCTACCATATGTTTTTGTGCAGTTTACCTGGGCAAGAAATGAGCAGCATGGTAGTGAAGTCGCTAACCTAAAGGAGATATTTAACCTGGAATTAAGGAGAAACTTTCTGACAGTGAGAACAACCAACCAATGGAACAGCTTGCCCCCGAAAGTTGTGGGAGCATCATCACTTGAGACTTTCAAGAAGAGATTGGATTGCCATTTGTCAGAAATGGTGTGTGGTCTCCCGCTTGGGCGGGGGGGTTGGATTAGATGACCTATAAGGTCCCTTCCAACTCTGATTATCTATTAAATCTGTTAAATTTGGTGGTTTAATGGCATCAATATTCAGATGTGCTGAGCACATAGAGCATAAAAAAAGCTTTACTAGATTGACAGTCTGTGTTTTGTTTCCAGGATGTCAATAGAAAGTCTGCAAAAAACACATGGATGCAATAGTGCTCATCAGGAACTGCTAAAAGGGGTATCTTTCATAAGTATTGTAATAAGCATGGACAACCTTAATCTTGATGAATTTGGCCAGTCTTCTCTGAAACTATCAGCACTGCAAACATTGTTAATCGCATTACCTAGTGATGCGCTGAGCATGGAATGTCCCATAGTATTGTTTTTGTTTAATTTTTTTTTGTTTTTGTTTTTTTGCTGTAGTTATTAGAAAGCCTTGGCTTTTTGTTGCTTGCCCTAGCAATCCACTCATACCTTCTTTTTTTCCAAATGTAGAAGCTGACAACTATCCTTGGCAAATGGATATTGCTGGAGCTTATGAAATTGTACCTTGAAACTGTAAGAACAACAAGGTATCCCATGTATTAATGCTGTACTTCTTTCGTTACATATTTTGTATTCAATATATAAAGGCTTGTTATCTTTCTGTTGATAGAAATAACTAACTAAATAAGAACACTCTCTTCTATCAAGCTCAACTGCTTGTGTCTAAAAGGTTTCCATCTCTTTATTCCAGAAAGTTTTTTTCAACTTCCAGGTCTGCCTTACAGACTTATGATTTCCTTGTGGTGTCACGTTCAAGTGGTAACTTGGTTCCACCTCCACTGATTTTAAATTCACCCTGCAGGGTCAGCTCAGAGCTGAAGCTCTGAATTCAGAACCTATTATTCAGTATATTGAAACTGAGCTGTTGCCCTATATAGAATAACCGCCCCGAGTCCATTGTGGAGAGGGGCGGGATATAAATCCAATAAAATAAATAAATTGTTCAGCAGAAACACACATGCACAATAACATATCAACAACATTTCCAAGAGGTGGCCTGGTTTCCAGCCACCCTGATTATTTAAAACCTTTTTCTCCTCCTGTGGATACAGGAGAATGGGGAACAGAGATGAGTTAAAGAGATGTGTTGGGCTGGCTTTTTGCTGGAACCTCGTGCTTTCTTTGCTCACCATATCTCTGGTCACATTGGAAGACTTGTGCTGATATGTCAGGAACTGGTTCAGCTAGGCAGAGATGGGCTTTTTAAAAATAACTACAAAGTGTTGTTGCTTATAAGGCTGTGGATTGGGGCAGGAGGCAGGTTAATCTTTCTGCATTCACTTTTTATAGTGTTTTCTGTTGTGGTTGGGACCTGTCACTCCCCCTCCGCCCTGACTTATCCTGGCATCCAAACACCACACGCCCTGTTTGCCTCTCCAGCATATCACATGTGGGGTGATCCCTCGCCAAGTCCTCTTCTATTTTTAAAGTCAAAGTCCATTTAAAGAGGGATGAAAGAAAACATTGAATCCCCTTTCAAAAACAGGATACAAGCAAGAAGGGAGGGGATGGTTGGTGGCAAGGGACAATATTGATAAAGATTCATGCTATCAGCACTGTGTACGTTGATACTGACAATCATAGATATGGCTCTTTGTTACAACTAATGGCCAAATGACCACGATGATAGCAAGGATTAGTGGATGATGGACCCAGTGACTTGTGTGAAGTGTCCATCTTTCCAATGTTATAAAAACACACTCTGTCTGGACTGTGTTCCCATGGGTTGCAGGTGGGTGCTCACCTGAGGGAGTGGGCTTCCTTCATTATGAAACTAATGCACAAAGTCTGATGCTGAAAATAGTTGAATAAGTGAGTTAGATTCCCTGTCTCTGACAAGCTAAAGATGCAGGTTCACAAAATCTGAGGATTTTAAAAGAATCCATTATATAAACCACAGTCCCCACCATTTTTATGAGAAATGAAAAGAGCTCTGCAAGTATTAGGAGTAGACTAAACCATCCAGTGTCTAGCTTCTTGCAACATCCCCAGCCTTTGCTTAGAAACCATAGTAATTAAACTCACTGCGCTGTGTGAATCCAGTTATTATTTTAAGCTATAAATGTGATTTGTGCAGTTTTGGCTTAGCATGCCATCAGCCACTATGTTTACAGTGAAGTTGGAGGCATACAAATTTGATACATATTTAACACAGAGACACTGTCATTTCTTAGCCATGGTTTATGGTGCGGTGTGAATACAACCAATAGTAAAAGACAGTTCTCTCCTGGGCACATGCCTTTCACATCTCAAATCTTTACAAAGATTACATTGTATGTTTAAAATAAAGCAAAACAGTTTTGCTTTATTTTAAAGGAAAAAAATGGGAAGTTTCCATAGGATTTGTGAAGATTTTCAAAAAATTAGTTTTCTCCTTACCTCTGTGGACTTTCATAAAATATTGGTACTTTTTCTTAATGTTAATTGAGTTCCCTGGGTGAAAAGGCCCAGGGAGTTTTGCCTATCTTTCCATGGATTAATGTGGGATATAAGTGATTGCAAGAGCCTTCTGTGACATCCCCAGTAGAGGATGTGTCTTAGCAGTTGTGTAGTGCAGGAATAAGGGATCTCAAAAGGCAAGTTGAAGCAGAACTGGAATTTTAAAGACAATCTAAAATGAAAGAACAGGTTCAGCCAGTGGTAGGACCCAGCTGACCTTGGCTGACCTTGGAGACTAAATAAGATCAATTCTGGGACAGGGGAGGCAACTGACAATTTCAGAATCAGTAGCTAGATTGGGAAGTAAAAAAAAAATCTTAAGATGACAATGGCAAACCAATTCCATAGCACTTTCAAGAAAGCTGCATGGATGGCCTAACTGAAGTCAATTCAAAGGTTTCTTCCCTTTTTAAAGTAGGGTTTGTGAGGATATTTTACAGGGGAGATGTAGAAACACTGACATTTTACCCCTGCCTCTACTATCTCTTATTCTGTTTCTATCTCTGCCAACCCTCTGATTCATTTTCACCATTAGAATAGAGCCACTCTAGGTGAAAATTCCTAAATGGACAATATCCCTTTTTTTGCTTTGAGTCTACCCTGTTCCTCTTCAAAACTATTAATAGTACTAAAAATGTTGGCTTTGAGCATGCCAGGTCACACTGTCTTCCTTGTTGAGTTGTTGGAAGGAGATCTTGGAGCTTTGCCCTCTTGAATTATATAACTAATCACTCCATACCTTGAATGGTTGCCAGGTTCCTTGGCCTTGCTTTGGCATCGTGAACAAGTCCCAAGCCTGGATTAGCTGTCCCTTCCTCCTCCTTCTCTCAGATCTCGCCCACCTTCCCAGCAGTCAAATCATTCTGTTCCTGGTAGCTTTGAACTACACATAAGCCAGCACACGTGAATCTGTATTTCCAGTTATTTTGAAGACTAGTTGTTGCAATTCAATCTGTCCAACAGTTATTATTTGTAAGGATTTGTTTGGGGTTCAGGTTTAATAGAAAAAGCAAACTAGCAGGACAAAGTTGAACTGACCCCCTAACATGTAAGAGTGATTATTATGGAAAGTAATTATTATTATCCAGGGCTTTTTTTCTCAGAGAAAAGGTGGTGGAACTCACCCCCTGGTTAGCCTCCGTTTGTTTCATCGTCGCCCTAGCAACCGGAAACTATAGAGCATGGCGATTGGTGGAGACGGAACACGTGACACTGACTGAAAATAGGTGGTAGAACACCGTTCCAGTGCGTTCCGCCAGAAAAAAAGCCCTGTTATTATTTACCAGATTACTTGACTCTAACATTTCCTTGTTTTTCTGCTTTTCTCCCCTTTCCCTTCCCTACTCCTGCTCCCTTCACTAGTGGTCTTCACAGCTGTTGTAGTATATATATATCTCCCTGCCAAATCCCAATA
The DNA here is from genome assembly GCA_025802295.1 of Psammodynastes pulverulentus. Lineage (NCBI taxonomy): Eukaryota > Metazoa > Chordata > Lepidosauria > Squamata > Psammodynastidae > Psammodynastes > Psammodynastes pulverulentus. The sequence continues at coordinate 69,349,229 of JAOYMU010000077.1, forward strand.
TACTTCAGTGTTTTGCATAGGATTCCCCTTGCCCACTTGTCATGTAGATACAGTGATAAACCTGGGCCCTTGGTCTATTCTCCCTAGCTGGAGTAGAATAATCATGTCTTTATTTGGTAGTGCTTTGAATAGTTTCTGCTCTATGTAATTCCGTATTACCTACTCTTCCCCAAATTGATGACAACCTGTATAGCTTCCATAATCCCTAACCAACATGGTGGTCTAACTGTAACAGATGTTTCTGATTGAAGCTGCAATCTAAACATTTTGGAAAGCATCTAGTGAGAGAGATTGATCTTCCCTGATTAGTAGTAGCTCACTTAGAGTTCAAACACAACTTTATCCAGTTCTAACTGGAGGTGCAGGAGAGAGAGACTGGGATATTTTAATGTACAAACAAAGTTGAAGTTGACCACTAATTGTACTCTGTTTTTTATTTTATTTGTCTCAGGGAGACAGTGGAGGTCTGGGTAGAGAATAGACTTTAGCATAACAATAAACCCAAGTGATTGTGGGTTTTGGACTCTAAGTCCTGGAACTGAAGAAATTTCATCTTTGATCCTGAATAGGATTGCCTTATTGCCTCAGATTCAGGGAACAATGAACTTATCACTTCTGCTTAAAGAGCAGGAAGAAACTATGCACCAATTATGATTGTTCTTTGAAGATGAGGCCCTGCTAAAGATCATTCATGCCTTAATCGTTTTATGGATGGATTATTTCAATGCAGTCTACATGGAGCTGCCCTTGAAGATATCTGGAAGCTACAACTGGTCCAGAATTTGTTTATTTGTTTAAAACATTTATATAGCCACTATATTCCAACCAATGCTGGGTGGCTCCCAACCAACTCTGGGTACAGGGTAGATATTTATGGGTAATCCTTGTTACAATCATATAACTTCCCTACTCTGTAAACTGTACTGGATTCCTACAAGTAGTTCTTTATTTACAACCATTTTATTAGCAGCTCTTCCAAGTTACAACAGCATTGAAACAAGCAACTTATAACTGGTCCTCACACTTACAATGGTTGCACTATCTCACAGTCACATGATCAAAATTTGGATGCTTTGCCACTGGCATGTATTTATGACTCTCGCAATTTCCTGAGATTCTGTGATTGCCATTTGCAACCTTCCCAACTGGGGTCCAACAAGTAAAGTCAATAGCAGAAGGTGGATTCACATCATCAAAATTCATGCTCTTAGCAACTGGTTCACATTCATGTTGCAGTTGCTGTGTCCATGATTGCCATTTGTGGCTTTCCCAGCTGGCTTCCTGCAAGCCAAGTCAGTGGCAGAAGTCGGATTTGCTTAACAATGTTATGATTCACTTAACAACTGCAGTGATTTGCTTAACAATTGTGATTAGAAAAAAGCCACAAAATTGTGTGTGGCTCCCTTAACAACCACCTTGCTTAGCTTCAGAAATTCTTGTCCCAATTGTGGTTGTAAGTTGAGGACTACCTGCATTGGCTTCTGGGTGCAATTTGTGATGCTGGCTATCATTTAGAAAGCCCTAAATAGCATGGGACATGGATACTTTTAGGAATACCTTTTCACAGTAATATCTGCCTGTCTCACATGCTGTAATAGGGAGGGCACACCCTAAGTCTATTCTTTGAAACTACAGGTAGTCCTCGATTTATTATCATAATTCAGCCTCAAACATCTGTTCCTAAGCGAGATATTTGTTAAGTCAAATGCCTTAAAAAATGCCCGGCTAAGTGGCAGAACCTAGACCTTCACTGTTCTCTATAACTAAAGCAGAGTTAGACAGATTCAATGAGAAGTTACCAGGCGTTATTGGACTGGGAAGATATGCGCCCTCCCAAAAAATACCAAAAGAAAGCAAAGAGAACATTTCATGGACTAGCTGTCAAACTCAGTTTGAAAGAGTCCATTCTCTTTTTAAAGGAATGGCAGCCATCAGAAGCCAAATATTGAAAAGGAAGTAAGGGGTCAAAAAAATCAAGATGGTGGTCACCAGCAAGTGATTGAAGCCCCGCCCCTCTTTTATATGTGTCACAAATGCATATTAAAAGCATATATCTTAACGTCTACCCATTAACACCTCTCAAAAGCAGCGTGGAGAATCATGCTCTTAAATCATGTGTTGCTTTCTTCCAATTCCCTCACTTTGCTGGGTACAGATAATCTTCAATTTCAAGCAGAATTTCCATTGTTAAGCAAGACAGTTGTTAAGTGAGTCACTAGTATTACCGATTTTATGACCCTTTTTGCTGTGATTGTTATGCAAATCGCTGTACTTGTTAAATAAATCATATGGTTGCTAAGTGAGTCTGGCTTCTTCCATTGACTTTGCCTGTATGGAGCCAGCTGGGAATATTTCATGCCTCAGCACCCTGCAACTGTTGTAAATACAATTAGTCCTCAACTTACAACAGTTCATTTAGTGACAGTTCAAAGTTACAATAGCCCTGAAAAGGTGAGTTTTCATACTTACCACCATTGCAGCATTCCTGTAGGCACAGGATCAAAATTTGAATGCCTGGAACTGATTCATATTTATGATAGTTGCAGTTTCTGGCAGTCATATGATCACTTTTGGTGATGCACCAACAAGCAAAGTCAATGGGGAAGCCAGATTCACTTAACAACCATGTAACTATCTTAACGACTGTAATTCACTTAAGAATTGTGGCAAGAAAAATCATGCAATGGGGCAACTTTTTCTTGCTTCGCAACAGAAATTTTGACCTCAATTGTGATCATAAATTGAGGATTACCTGTGGGTGCTGCCTGCCAAGCACCTAAATTTTGATCACGTGGGGATTCTATTATGGTCATAAATGCGAGGACTGGTTGTAAGTAACCTTTTCAGTGCCATTGTAATTTTTAATGGTCACGAAATGAATGCTTGTAAATCTAGAATTACCTGTAATGTGTAGTATGGAGGCTCACCTCCTTTAGCAATAGAAGTAGAAGTGAAAACTCTTGCCTGATTTAGCTCTGTATTTCTGAAAATAATGGAGGAACCACTATCTAAGGTTTGCTGCACTATTAGGAACACTCTTCCTGTGAGGTGGCATGTGTTAGCTTGCAGTTTTATGGTGGCTTTCTTTAGCCATGCAACAGATGTATTATTTATTTATTAAATTTATATGCAGCCCATCTCATTATTCAAAGCAACTTGCCTCTTATATATGTCTAATAGAGGTTTATGTTCAAAAATGAATATGAAGGAAATTTGTTATCTTGCCAGGTTGGTAGAACTAGACTGATGCCAAAGTGTCCAAGTGAAAGAGATACACATTCCATCATTTTCTTTTTATTTCATTAATCCTTTAAAACACAATCAAGAGAAATCCATATATCATTTTATTTAAAAGAAAACAAGAAATAGAAGGCACTAGGAAAAATTCACAGTGGAATCTTTCTTCCTCTTCAACTACTTGTACATGGAAGGGACAAGGAGGTGAAAGACCAAATCTGTTCTTTATAAATTAAATCTGTTTCCTACCCTTTCTCTAAACCTTTTAATTCAACCTTCATTCATCACTTTCCTGAGGTGTACTTACTTCCCATCTTTCATGGCACATGTTCACTGACTGGGACATTTCCATGGGTGTCTCCTATCCTAAGTCACAGAACTAAGGAAGGAATATCAGAATAGGATCCTAGAAGGTAGCTCCTATCCTAAGCACTGCATAGTTCCCTCCTGGAACAGGACCAAGAAGGCCAACAATTTACTCCAAATTCTTTCCCTTGCTACACCATTAAGCACCATTTTCCTAAACTCAAGAATAACTCCAGCATAGCTCTCACTTGCTAAACTCAGAAGCTGCAATTCTTATCATTTTGATCAGCCATTTTATCTACAAATTTATTTTTCACTGTAATTTTAGGCAATTGTGTCAATCACCTTACACAAGAGGGGGTCCGTTTTTCTTTTTCTCCTTCATTTATGTGGACCTTCCTTACTTCTCCAGGGAGGTAACATGAAACAGAAGAAGAAGAAGAAGAAGAAGAAAGAAAGAACAATGCAGAAAAATAAGCACTGTCATAGAAATATGTAACATTATACATGTAATTATATATACACAACAAAGACATCCCACCTCCTGCCCCACCTCCCCACTCCCAGAAAAAGAAGGCCATCCAAAGTTCAATCCTACAAAGTCTTTTCTATAGATCTGGGCCCCTTCATATTGTTCTCATGCAGCAATAGGCACATTGGCCCAAACCAGTTCCAGATAGGAGAGTTGTTGAGTTGCCTCAGCCTCTCTGGGCCTCCTGGGACATAGAGCGGGAGAGTGAGCGGCGCAGGCCAGCTTTTTTGAAGTCGGGACAGGTGGGCTGGACAACAGGGGGCAACTCTTTGGTGATCTCAAACACAGGTTTCTTGTCAGGGCAGACACCTGTGACTGGCAGTGACTCCACTGACTCTGATGGAGTTGGTGTTAGCTCCCGTTCAGCCTTGGTGCTTAGCTTGACTGGTGTGAAGATGGGCAGAGGCAGAGCTCGCTGATAAGGCAGATGGTAAGAGACCAGAGGCTCACCCAGCAGACCTAGACGGAGGATGCCCCATGGTGATCGCTGAACTATGGCCCAAGCTTCCTCTTGTTGGTGGTAGGTTTCCTTGCGCTGATTGTCCACCTCAGAGTGAGAGCAGCTATATGGATACGAGCACAGTAAGAATTAAAAATCCACCCTACAACATATGTTAATAATTCTGTCTGGAAACCAACCATACAACACACATTGCTAGCAGAAATAGGAAAACTGAATTATTTCATCTGGAAGAATGAAGCCATCAAGAATATTGTCACTCAAAATCATCATCTCAATCTCTGTTCGGCTTGTTTGAAGTCCATGCTCCATTTGCCAAAAGGAAGAAATTAGTGATGCAATGAGAGCGTGTAAACTCAGGTCTCTCAGTTTCATCCCACAGCTTCCCATGGTCTAACATCTACACTGGGGGGAGGTTTATTTCTGCTTGGAAGTTCCCTTCATACATCCTTTAGAGCTCTGATCTTCATGATTGTCAATCATATAGCAAGCCTCCACAAATTGAGAAAGCCACTAAAATGGAAAGATACAGGAGCCTGCCTAAAAGACTCGTGCCCAGTTTTACTTTCACATGGTTTAGTTTAGTTTAGTTTTATTAGATTTGTATCCTGCCCCTCTCCACACAGGGACTCGGGGCAGCTAACAATCAAGAATAGCAATACAATAAATACAATAAAACATTCGAAACTAATCAAAAATAAAACCTAAAAATTTT
>JAOYMU010000077.1:69361037-69372937 GCA_025802295.1 Psammodynastes pulverulentus
TTTGTCACCTCTACTGTATATTCATCAGGGATATGATTTAGTTCATACCTGAGTGGCCTAGTGCTTTTCCCTACTTTTTTCAATTTAAGTCTAAATTTTGCAACGAGAAGCTCATGATCTGAGCCACAGTCAGCTCCTGGTTTTGTTTTTACAGAACTGTATAGAGCTTCTCCATCTTTGGCTGCAGAGCACAGTCAATCTGATTTCTGAGTTGACCACCTGGTGATGTCCATGTGTAGAGTTGTCTCTTGGGTTGTTGGAAGAGTGTTTGCTATGACCATTGTATTCTCTCGACAAAATTCTACCAGCCTGTGCCCAGCTTCATTTTGTACTCCAAGGCCAAACTTGCCTGTTATTCCGGTAATCTTTTGGTTTCCTACTTTAGCATTCCAATCCCCCATGATGATAAGGACATCATTTTTTGGTGTTAATTCTAGAAGGTGTTGTAGGGCTTCATAGAACCCTATCATAGAATCACAGAAGGTAGGCTACAGCAAAGTTCACTTTTCTCTCCATCTCTTTCCTTTGTTTTGCAACAAACATTTTGCCTTGTCCTCTGGAATTCCCAGTCAGGGAGGTCTGCAGATTGAGAACAGTTACAGTATTTTCTCTCCATCCAATTCTGCAAAACAGGGTGGTTTGTGAAATTCAAAGCAAAACATCTAGTATGTTTCATTTTGCAATAAAGATTACTCTAAGATATTCGCATTCTACTCTACATGCGTCATGGCTCTGTAACTTTCATTTACTCCTCTCCCGTGCTTTGTTAATACATTCAAAAATATGATGGGAAGGGGAGGGAGTTGCAGATTTCTTCTGTGTTCTACATATTCCACTCATGCTAAGGATCACATTCAGTGGTGGTATGCTACCGGTTCGGCCTGCTTCAGGCTAACCGGTATCAAAAATTGCTACCGGTTCAGCCGAACTGCTAGTAAAAACTTACTGGTTCAGCTGAACCGGTTCTTCCGATGATCAGCTGGAGGATAAAAGAAGTGAAAAGTGCATGGGTGTCTGGGAGGGTCGCTCCTAGCTTTTCGTTTCTTCCTCCTCTCAGTGATTGGCGCGTTAAGTGGGCGCACAAGCAGTCACCCACTGAACCGGTAGTGGACAAAGTAGGAACCCACTGCTGATCACATTGCAGACTGGGTCTAAAATAGCCTTCCCCAATCTGATATCTTCCAGATGTTCTTTTTTTTTTAATATTAACTAAGTGTAGTATTTCTTTTTAAGAATTGCTTAATGTTGCATGGCATTTTTACTTCTATCCCAACTTTGAAAAATTAAACAATCCCTGTGAATTGAGGATCAGTTTAATCAGAAATACAGAATAAGAATAAAAATTAAATACTATTTCTTCTCCCAGAAATAGATGAATGTTTTTCTAATCAAGTTAACAAATGTATGCAGGAAACACAATGGAGGAGTTTAAGTATCTTAGTATCAACTGGGAGACAACGCTGCAACAAGTGGGAAATCAAACAGGCTCCTGACCAATCTAGCTGACAACTTTATCATCTAAAAGGTAGAGGAGAGAACTAAAGAGCTATACTGGATCTAATTCTTACTAATAGAGAAGAAATGATAGAGGGGCTTGAAGTTGCAGGAATCTTGGGGGAGAGTGACCATGTCATATGAGAATTCAATATAATGCAGACACAAGCAATAGAACATAATCAAAAAGAAAAATAAGAAATCCAAGAAAAAAATCAGCATGACTGCACAAAGACCTCTCTGATAAACTGATAGACCAAAAGGATCAGTATAAAAAATGGAAAGACGGACACATAACTAAGGCAGAATATCAGCCTTTGGCCCAAAACCTGCAAAAGATAGCTAAGGCTTAGGCTGAAGTAAGAGTTGCAACAAATGTAAAAAACAATTTAATTTTTTTTCAACATATAAAAAGCAAGAAAAAAGTCAAAGAAACTATTGGTCCACTAATGGGAGAAGATGGCAAGGAAGTGATAGGCAGCAGGGAGAAAGCAGAGTTACTTAATTCTTTCTCTGCATCAGTCTTCACACAAAAAGAAAAAAAAATGGCCCATCCTACCAAAAAGAGAACTATAAAAGACAGAACAGGAATTTAAATTAAAATAGACAAGAAAACACCAGTCCACTCTAGATGAGTTGGAGAACACCTGTAAGAGAACATCTGTCCACTCTAAATGAGTTTCAATGACCAGGACTACCAAGATTATATCCCAGAGTTCTGAAAGAGCTGGCAGACATGATCTCGAAACCACTGAACCATATCTTTCAAAGATCCTGGAGCACCAGGGAACTACCAGACAACTGGAAAAGAGCTGATGAGGTTCCCATCTTTAAAAAAAAAACGGGGGGGGGAAACAGATTCAGGAAACTACATATCAATCAGCCTGACATTAATATCTGGGAAGATCCTGGAAAAGATAATAAAGAAAACCAGATCTGTGAACACCTAGAAGGAAGCAAAAGTAATAAGCAGAAGCTAACAAAGGTTTGTCAAAAATAGATGATGCCAAACAAATCTTATCTCATTCTTTGACAAAGTGATTAATTAGTGGATTAGAAAAATGCTGTGGACATAGTATACTTGCATTTCAGTTAGCATTTAACCACATAGATCACAACCTACTTCTTAGTAAACTAGAAAAAGGTGACAGCATTACCACCAGATGGATTTGTAACTGGCTGACAAACCACACTCAACACGTAGCCCTTAATGGAACTGCACCTATATGGAGGAAAGTAAGTAGTAGGGTACCATGAGGTTCTGTCAATACCTTCATAAACAATTTAGATGAGGGAATTGAAGGGGAACTTATCAAATTTGCAGATGATACCAAGCTGGCAGGAATAGTCAACACTCCAGAAGATAGGCTCAAGATCCAGATGCATCTTGACAGGCTTTAACACTGGGTCTCATCTAACAAAATGAAATTCATTGTAGAGAAAAGTAAGTTTTTCCACTTAGGCGAGAAAAACAAAATGTACAGGTATAAATTAGATGAAATGTCACGTGGCTCAATGTCAATAACTGTGAAAGGGATCTTGGAGTCCTAGTGGACAATCACTTAAACATGAGCCAGTAGTATGCTGCAGCCACCAAAAAAGCCAATGCAATCCTAGAGGGATAGAATCAAGAGCACGTGAAGTGTTAGTACTGCTTCATAAGGCCTTCACTAGAAATACTGCATCCAGTTTTGGTCATTACAGTGTAAAAAAGATGACGAGACTCTGGAAAGAGTGCAGAAAACAGCAACAAACATGATTAGTGGTTGAAAGCTAAAGCATATGAAGAATGATTGGGTACAACTCAGCTATAGTATGAGTGAAAAGAAGGATTAGGGGCCATACAATAGCAGTGTTCCAATATCTGAGGGGCTGCTACAAAAAAGAGGGGGGTCAGCCTATTTTCCAAAGCACCAGAAGAAAAGACAAGAAGTAATGGAAGCTAACCAAGGGGAGAAGCAACGTAGAACTAGGGAGAAATTTCCTGACAGTGAGAACAATAACTAGTAGAACTGCTTGCCTTCAGAAGCTCTGGGTGCTCCATCACTGGAGGCTTTTAAAAATATACTGGACAGACATTTGTCTGAAATGGTGTAGGGCCTCCCGCTTGGGAAATACAAGACCTCCAAGGTCCCTTCCAACTCTACTATTGTGTTCTGTTCTGTTCCATTTCTATGAGGATACTCATTTTTGTTTTGTTGTGCTTTATTTTTAAATGTTTGGGGTTCTGATTGCAAATCTCCTACATAATGTGTAATCTGCTCCTAAGTAATGAAAGATTGGCATCTCTTGGTGGAGGCAGAGAGAGAGTCACAGCCCCATCTGGATTGTGTCTTAAGGTGATTTGATGATATAGAAGGAACTTGATTTACCACTGCTATTTCCTGCCTCTCAAAAGTGGGAGGGTGGATCATATATTAAATTCAAGAGCTATGCATTATTTGTGAACAAGATCCTTCCCTGAAGGAAGTGGTATCTGTCATAGCATATTGCCCTTCCTGGTTCCTGACACTAATTTTGTTATACTGAATGTATAACCTCAATAAAGTGTCCTTTCAATACAGTTATTAAATGACTGTCCAGTACAAGATACACACTCCATTCCCTCGCCTTCCCCCAACAGCTTTGCCAGAGCTTTCATCAAGCTCTTTGAAAGGTCTTCTCAATTACTCTATGAAAGGGCGTGGATGTGTATTGGACAAATGACTCCAATTTATAGATACCCAAAGGGAATCTCTGATGGTATCAGCTCAAAGTACTTGGCACTAATTGCATTGGGTCCATTAACTTGTTCTAATACCTTGGGCAGTCAGGACTATAAAACCACCACTTGTCAACTCCAAGCGCAGTAGGTGAGCTGAATGCAGCTAAGTATCTCCAAAGCCATGAATGCCATTAGTATTGCAGCTATAGCTGAAAACTACCAGAAGTTCAACCCCCTGGCTTACTTGCAAAACAACTACAGGCCACCACGTGCCAATTTCACTAGTGAGAAGTTTGTGGTGCCCTGGAAGCTCCGTTGCCTGGCAGATGCCTTTGCCACAGGTAAGAGATTACCAAGGTTTCCATTGGTTGAAGGGGTTCCTGATACTTAACTTTCCCCCCCCCTCTGGCTAGAACATTCTGTGGTCTTCCCTCCTAGATTATTTGTCCTCCTGCTAATAGAATATTTGTTAATACATTTTCAAAATGCTAACCTTGGTAATCAAGAACAAAACAAAGAATAGAATAGAATAGAATAGAATAGAATAGAATAGAATAGAATAGAATAGAATAGAATAATTACGAAGGTTGATTGGACACACAAGGAATTTGTCTTCAGTGTATAAGCTCTCAGTGTACCTACATACAACAACAAAATTGTAGGTCATAGATCATAAATCATAGTTACAATCATTAATCATATGATACAAACAACAAGTGATAAATTAAAAGATAACAATACGGGAAGAGAGTAGGGAAGATGAGAAAGATGATAATAGCAATACTACATGGGTCACCTAAGACAGTGCTGTGGGAATTAAGTGTTCAGCAGAGTGACAGCATGGGGGGAGAAACTATCTTTGAGTCTAGTTGTTTAGGCACACAATACCCTATAGCGGCATCCTGAGGGGGGAAGTTGAAGCAGATTATATCCAGGATATGAGGGGTCTGTAGATATTTTCTCAACACTCTTTCTGGTTCGTGCAATATTCAAATTTTAATAAAAGGCAGGCAGGCTGGCTGAAATTATTTTTTCTGCAGTCCTAACTATCCATTAAAGTTTGTTCTGTTTGGTTGCTGTGACAAACCAGACTGTTATTGAGGTACAAATGATAAATTCAGTAATTCCTCTGTAGAACTGTACCAGCAGATCCTTGGGCAATCTGAACTTTCTGAGTTGACACAGGAAGAATATTCTTTGTTATGCCTTTTTAATGATGGTTCTAATGTTAAGTGTCCATTTCAAGTCTTGGGAGATGATAGAACCTAGAAACTTGAAGGTCTCTATTGTTGATACTGTACTGTCTAATATTGTAAGTGGTGATAAAATAGGAGATCTTCTTTTAAAATCTACTATCATCTATACAGTTTTAAGAGTGTTCAGCTCCAATTCAATTCTGGCTACACCACAAGGCCAGTTGTTCTACCTCTTGTCTATGTGCAGACTCATTATTGTTTCAAATGAGACCAATGATCGTTGTATCATCTGCAAACTTCAGTATTTTAATGGAAGGATTCTTTGAGATGCAGTCATTGGTACACAGAGAACAGTAATGGAGAAAGCACACAGTCCTGTACTAAGTGAACAGGTATTTGATGTGATTTCCCCTAGCTTAACCTGCTGCTTCCTATTTATTAGAAAGCTTATAATACATCTACAAGTGTGATCAGGCACAGTAAGCTGAGTCAGTTTAGAGAGGAGGATTACTGGAACGATAGTGCTGAATGCAGAACTGAAGTCTACAAAAAAGGACCCTCATATAGTTCTTTGGGGATTCTAAATATTGTAAGATGTAGAACAATGCTATACTGACAGTATCATCTGCTGATATATTTCCACGATGGGCAAGTTACAGGGGGTCTAGCAGTAGATCTATGATAGGTTACAGGTGGGCCAGCACTAACCTTTTGAAGGTTTTCATAGCAAGAAAACAATTTAGCTCTTTCAAAATTATGAAAATTTTAAATCTCAAAATCTGAGCCAAAAGACCAGCTTACAAGATCTGTCCTTCTCTTGCAGAGTTGTTATAATATCATAATGAAGCTAGGATGAGGGGGTGGGTATGAAAATACCTGCTTCTGAGTTTTGACACAGCTAGAAAAATTCACCAGAGTGAACTCATGGTGAGATTGATCAATGCATCTTTTAATTTATCATCATCATCATCATCATCATCATCATCATCATCATCATCATCACCATTATCTCCATCATCATCTGCCTAGTTTAGAGTATTTGAAGAGTAGAGGCTCTTCTCCAATAATGTCTGGAATGGCCATCTGAGCAAACAATCCTTGTCCATCCTATCTTGGATATTCCCCATGGAAGAGCAAATGCCAGGGTTTTATTTTAATTAACATTCAGTCTATTTATGAATCTGCTGCTAATGAAACCCCAAAACTTTGCTCCCCTCGGATTTCATGACAATCTTTTTTATTTAAATGCTTATTTGATAAATGGGTGAGATTTTGATTTTTGAAACATGGGGCAGGAACCAACCAGGTTGAAACAAAGCATTCTCTTTACCTACCAGCTCAGTTACTAGTCAGTTTCACAAAATAAAATAACCTTACAAAATCTTAAAATGCTTTGGTAAGGCTTGGAATACTGCATGTAAAAAAGATGTTGAGACTCTAGAAAGCGTACAGAGAAGAACAAAGATGATTAGGGGACTGGAGGCTAAAACAAATAAAGAACGGTTGCTGGAATTGGGTATGTCTAATTTAATGAAAAGAAGGACTAGGGATGACATGATAACAGTGTTCCGATATCTCAGGCATTGCCTCAAAAAGAAGGAGTCAAGCTATTCTCCAAAGCACTTGACGGCAGGACAAGAAGCAATGGGTGGAAACTAATCAAGGAGAGAAAAAACTTAGAACTAAGGAGAAATTTCCTGACTGTTAGAACAATTAACCAGTGAAACAATTTGTCTACAGAAATTGTGAATTCTCCAATACTGGAAGTTTTTAAGAAGAGATTGGACAAAACCCTATACCATTTGTCTGAAATGGTATAGGATTTCCTGTCTGAGCAGGGGTTGGACTAAAAGACCTCCAGGGTCCCTTCCAAAGGCTTTACAAAAGTCTATGTAAATTGCGTCTATTGCTTTGCCTTGATTGACTTGTATAGTCCATATGTTTTTGCAGTGTAGGACTTGAAAATTACAGGATAATTTTTTTTCCGAAGCCAAATGGTTTGTTAGAGAGTAGGTTGTTTGTCTCTAAGTGGAGGGTAATGCATTGGTTAATGATGGATTCCATGACTTTGCAGGTAACACAACATAAAGAGATTGGTCTGTAATTTTCAACTAAGCTGGAGTCTCTCTTTTTTTTGAAGATAGGGATGACCATGGCTAGTGACCATAGATTGGGCAAGGAGCTGGAGTCTGGGTAAATGAACAGGTATTACCAACAGACAGCCTTTACTCATTGCTCTTCTTAAATAGAAGAGCCCTTATGTGGCTCATTTAGAATGCTGAGGTTCCTCTCTTGCAAAGAGACTTGCAGAACATGATTGCTCTGTTCTGCTATGCTCTCTATGTGGTGAGCCCACTGGGGAGGAGGGTAATTGCAAATGCCGATTGCAACTGTGTGCCCACTGTGGTTACCTGGTGGGCGGCGATAGCCTGTTCTGCATGCAGCTGCTCAAGCAGCAGTTTATCCGGCAACTCTGGAACTAGCTGCTCATCATTGATCTCCTTATCTGAGCTCACCATGGCATCCACAAGAGTCAAGATGGTTGCCGCACCCCATCCTGAGCCCCTCAAATGCTATCTCAGTCCTGTTCTTTATCTGGGATTTAGAAGGAAAGGCCTTACCTGAATTTGCATGTACCTCTTTGTTCTATTGTTGATAACATCAGCTTTCATTATATTTTCACATACCGTTTATTGCTAGTTAACACCTCCAGCTTTCATGTTATTGAAGAATTATCCTGGAATAACTGTTTAATAAATGTTTGTTTAATAATAGACTCTTACAGGAAAAAGGGATAGAAAACCCAAAGACCAGATTAAGACTTGATAGTTGTTCCACTAGAAATTGAAAAATGAGCAGCATCCCAACATCTCTCCAAAAGCCTCTGCCATTTTCTGCCCATTCCTCTCCTGCACCATCTGCATGTATGAATGTGTTTACATGCCTGTGTATATATTTGTGTGTATGTGTGTGTAAAATACTGTTATGGCAAGATAGAGGATTTGGCAAAAAAGAGACTAGTTGTACAAACCGGCTTTGCTTTCTGATATCTGCATTATATATATGACATCATTTCTGTTCCCCAAAATCCCTCAGAATGTTTTGAAGCTGGTCAAATTAGTGCCCTTAGTCCTGCAGATTCAAGGGCTGCTGAGGATTTGCAGGGGTTCAGGAGAACCTCTAGCTAAGATTATGTGCAGTTTGAAGAACCCCCAAATCCCTCCCAGGAATCCCCATGCTGCCCATTTTGGATGCAGGTAAGTGCAGGGTGCACATGGAAGCTCAGGAGGGTGAAAAACGGGTCTCCCGGAGACTCTGGAAGGCGGAAATGGGCATGTTTCCAGCATCCAGAGGGCTTCCGGAGCCCAGGGAGGCTGTTTTCACCCTCCCAGAGCTCCGGAAGCTATTTCCGTCTTCCAGAGTCTTGTTGAAAGCCTCTGGAGCCTGGAGAGGGCAGAAACGCCCCCTCCCCACCGTGGTGCAGGCAGTCGACTAGGCCATGCCCACTATGGCTACGCCTACCCAGCAACCGGACAGAGAACTCCTTGCTAAAGAATTTGAAGCCCACCCCTGTGCAGATTGATGTATTGGTACAAGTGTTGCAGGGGAAGGACATTTGAACTCTTATAAAAAGAAGAAGGTAAAAGGATGCAGCACACACCTTTCCAGCATAAACCAACTCTACCATATAACATTTTAGCATAAACTTACCCAGATATTGCTACAGTGGTAGGTAATTTATTTGGACTATCTATGGTTACAAATAATAATATCAGGGTTAACTGTTGTCCATGTATTTCTAGTATCTAATTATTTATTATTTATTTATTATTTTATTAGTTTAATTTCTATACCGCCCCATCTCCGTAGACTCGGGGCGGTTTACAACACCTAAAAACATAAAAAGCTCATACACAAAATTCTAAAACCTTATTTAAATCCCGACTAAAACCCTTGGTCATCCCAGGCCGGCCTGCCGGAAGAGCCAGGTCTTTAGCTCCCTGCGAAATGATTTTAAATCAGGGAGCACCCGCAGCATTGGAGATAGTTCGTTCCAGAGGGTTGGCGCCCCCACAGAGAAGGCCCTGTTCCTTGGGGTCACCAAACGGCACATGCAATTAGTTTAGCACCTTAAAGGCCTTCCCACTGCCTTTTGAATTAATTTTATCCTTGTTTTAATTGCCTCCTAGTGAAGTATAATATTTATATGGTTTTTACGTTTTCATTATACACCGCCAAGAGCCACTCCATGAGTAAGATAGATGGGTGTATATATTTTCTTGAAATCAAGAAAAATTAATAGTGTCAGAATCTGACCTGAATCTGGATTGAAATTGATCTTATCAATTTAATCCAACCAGCCTGAAATTCAGTCAGCATATATTCTTAATTTTTTTTATTCCAGAGGAAAATATTTGTAGGTGGATTGTTACAGTGTGTCAGCTTCAATTAGGATTTTTTAAGAAGAGATCTCACAGTACTTCTTTCAATGCTTTAAACAAAGCCTGTGTAACTTCCTGAACCCATCTAATCTAACTTAATATGAAACCCAGATGGTCAGAGGCTAAGGGTAATGGTGGCTGTGTAATATCTCAATCATTTTCATTATCCTTAAGTTAAAACAACCGTAAACTAATTCCCAAATAGGACCAGATAATGTTTTAGATATTTTTTGAAAAAAATTAGGAAAATTTCCTGTCTAGTACACATGCTCCAGAAGGTTCTAATAAATATTTTCCAAGGTCTAAATACAATACTTCCTATATTATAGTAGGGCAATACAATATATTTAGCTTAATGTTTCAATTATAATGGTGGTAACTGGTGGTAAATTTATTCTGGTAGAGAGTTCATTCTTCATCCTGCATCTTAATGCTAGTTTATAAGGTATTCTATAATTGGTTATTTATTTCCATGAATTTCTTTTCCCGCCCAAAATGAATCTTTGGGATGTCTTTCACCATGGAATCCATTAAAAAAAACAAATCCATTATTAAACAGGCAATCTGAAAGAACCTTTCAAGTTGTAAATTCCAGAAAAGCAGTTGTGATACAGACTAATCTTCTGTAC
Source organism: Psammodynastes pulverulentus (assembly GCA_025802295.1). Classification (NCBI taxonomy): domain Eukaryota; kingdom Metazoa; phylum Chordata; class Lepidosauria; order Squamata; family Psammodynastidae; genus Psammodynastes; species Psammodynastes pulverulentus. The sequence goes on from JAOYMU010000077.1 coordinate 69,371,503, forward strand.
AGGTAGTCCTCAACTTACAACAGTTCCTTCAGTGACGGTTCAAAGTTACAATGAAGCTGAAAAAAGTGACCTATGAACATTTTTCACACTTATGACTGTTGCAGCATCCCCATGGTCATGTGATCAAAATTCAGATGCTTGGCAACTGGTTCATACTTACGACTGTGTCTCAAGGTCATGTGATCATTTTGTAACCTTCTGACAAGCAAAGTCAATGGGGAAGCCAGGTTCACTTAACCACCATGTCACTAACTTAACAACTGCAGTCATTCACTTAACAACTGGAACAAGAAAAGTCGTAAAATGGGGCAAAACTCACTTTAAAATGTCTTACTTAACAACAGAAACTTTGGGCTCAATTGTGGTCGTAAGTCAAGGACTACCTGTACACATATCTCCGAATACAGCCCAATAAGCAGTACCTATTTCCAAAAAACATGTGTAGGCATAGTCATTTTAATAAGTATGCTGCTGCTTTTTCCTGATGTATAAATATAAGGTAAATTATATTGTTGAAGTGAAATGTGGACTAATAAACATTTTACCATGTATTCTATCTCATGATCAGTTTTAAATGTACTCGTTTTTGTCTTAATTCCAGGGTGCTTGCATCAACCCAGTTTGAGCCAACAGCTGCACGTATGGCTTTTCCGTGCTTTGATGAACCTGCACTAAAAGCAACATTTTCTATTAAGATCAAAAGAAGCCCAAAGCACCTAGCACTATCTAATATGCCTTTGGTATATGCATACTCTGAATATTTTAAAAGGCAGATAAAAGAAAAAATATTTTTTTAAAAGAAGACTAAATTTTTTGCATATATTTTATGCACAGAATGTTCACATCAAATCAAAATAGAAAATTCATTGTTAATATAGTAAAACTTGAAATCAAAATTACTTATATCTTCAAAAGTGGCATCATTTCCTATTTTGAACTGCAGCACTTTGTTTTTTTCTTGAAAGATGTCCAGTTAAACTTAATGAGGTTTTCTTCTGGATAGATTTTGATTAAACTGCTCTGTAGAACACGCTAATGTGTAACTATTAATGAGTTGCATTGACATACATGTATAACTTATATTTTAGTGGCCCTTCAAAGGGGCAGGTATAGTCTTTGCTGCAAAAGAATGTTTTGTAACATCAGTGTAATGTTTTTATAATTTTTTTTGCAGTGAGGGTATTTGAACATATGAAAGACTTATTTCTGAATACCGTATTTTTCGGACCATAAGACACACTTTTTCTTCACCAAAAAGTGGGAGGAAAAGTGCCTGCATCTTATGGAGCGAATAGAAAAAAAACACTGCAGCATCGGCGGATCCCCCAGCCTCCTTCTCCTGTGAGCAGGGCAGGGGTGCGGGTGAGGGCGACGCGTTTTCAAGCCTCTGAACGCTCTACTTCAGACCCATTCAAGTCAAGGCTGCAGGGATCGC
>JAOYMU010000077.1:69410223-69421344 GCA_025802295.1 Psammodynastes pulverulentus
ACCCAGCTGGCAGGGGCCGGCATACCTCGGGCGTGGGTGAAGGTGCCCAAGCATGGCCGCAAACCCCATGCCAGCCTTAACACTGGCCCCTAGCAAATCCCAACAGAAAAGATATTTCCTTTGTCTCAAAATCCTTTCATTTTCAATGGTTAAATATTGATAGGAAACACTGTGACTGCTGTGCAACTTATTGATCTTTTAAGGCAGATTTCTCTTCATTTTCAAGATAATAAACTTTTATTTTGCAAACAGCTGCAGGGCGTGAAAAGTACAGTTAAAGGAAAAGTTAACACCATAAAAGAATTGCCCCGCCTTCATTTCACTGCCTGCAGGATTTGATAGAAGTCTTGAATGAGCCCATTCTCTAGCAATCTCTCCTTGTTCCAAGAATTTCCTCCATAGGCTTTAGGCTCTCAAGCCAACAGCCCCCTCTTCCCCTCCTCCAAAGCCCTCTCCCACCGCCTGGCTTCTTCTGTCTGAAAGGGAACTATGGTGCAACAGAAGTCCCAATCATTGCAAGTGGCAGAAGATGCCAAAAACCCCAAGGAGGCACAGCAAACAATGTGGCCTACTAAATTGTGTAAGTTAGACATCAGTCATGATTTTCTGACAGTACCTGCAGCGGTCAGATTCTCTGGGAGAGTCTTTTTAGAAAGCATTTTGAGGAGAGCTTTAAAGATAGTAGGGAAATTGGAACAAAGATAACTTGCACAATGGAGCACTCAGTTAGCAGGCTGGTCTTCAGGAACTTAGCTTAGGAAAATAGCTGGACTTTTAAAAAAAAAGACATATTTGCAAAATTTAAACTGGGGGAAAATAGCAAGTATTTTTAGATTAACAGCACAAAGTTAGCATTTTCAATACAATTAAAAATGATGCTTTAATAGTAATTTACTTAAATTTTATTAAAGATTATAATTACAACAGTAAAGACTAATACAACTAGGTTGTATTAGGTTCAGAAAGAAAAAAAAATAACAGTATAGTAAAGTAGAATAAAAGAAATATAAAAAGAAATTACTTCCCCTTCAGCTCAGCAACTATAAACGATTTTAGTAACTTATCCCCTTCGCTTATAATACAACAAATGATCTCTTCTTCCTATATCCCTTTTCTTATCTTTAAACAAATCCATAAAGCTTTGTAATTTCAGTCCCTATGTCAGCAATACTCCATTAAGGGTCACAAGAGATAACAACATATCTATTTTAAAATTGATCAAATACTTTTTTTTATATTCATTTTATTTTTTAACAATTTTGATCTTTAGTCCCTTCAATAATGTAGACCTTGATTTCTTTTCATTTTTTCTTTGTCCCTTCTCATACAATTCTTCAAAATTTGAACAAGCCTCTTTTGTAAATCTTCAAATTACAACTGGTTGCTTAGCAACCTAAGTTCTGATGAACCTACTTGGTGGGAGGGTACCTATGACCTGGATTTGAAGTTCCATCCACAGTCACATAATCTCACTTCAAGCCCTTGGCAACTGGGCCATGTTTAGACATTTGCAGCCTCCTGCAATCATATGACTCTGTTTATGATGATTTATGAGGTACCAAGGAATGAATTTGTATGTTGTTTTTGTGCTGCTAAGATTGGCCAGGAAAAACATATTTTGGGCTTAAATTTATAATGTTGCTTTTCACATTGTGCTAAGCCTATGGAACACTGTAAAACCTATAGGAAACATTTGGCTTCGAGATAATGAAATCATGTACAACTCCCAGCAGCCTGCGGTCAGCCAAGCCAATGAGTAGGAATATTGGGGACTGTATTTCAATAATATCTGGAGGGCCTTCTTGTAAAAGAATGATTCAAAGTGATTGAAAATAGCAAGAAAATTAAAAACAATAACCCCTGTAAGAATAAAATTGAAGAATTGCTGATGTTCTAGCCTTGGAATTATGTGTATTGCACTCCAAATAGGAACAGTAAACATCAGATTCTGTTTTGAAAATTACAAAAATAACTATAAGCTGTTGTTTAGGTTCCCTACCAATACTAGATAGGAAGCACTGTGTTTAAAAAGATATAGGCAGGCAAACAGACCAAAGCTGCAAGTTTTAAACTACAGAAATTGAGATAACCACTAGATGGCAGCAAAGAGAGCCAGAAACTTCCAATTCTGCTTTACTTTAATGGTCAGAGTTTTGCAACCTATATTCACTAGGGCTAATCTGGGGAATTGCTCTGGTTTCAATGCAAAAATTAACAAGATCCCTTTGTACTGTTCAACAGCATGAGGCACATGTCTTAGGTATGGGAGACTACAGCAGCAGAGGATCTTCTGCCTTTAACTGTGTAGGATGCTGCTACTTTTGTTAAATCTCAACCCCAGTTTTCCATCGTTGGATGATTTTCCTGGGGCAAGCTAGCTTCACTGGAATAAGCAAAAGCCATGAACTAAACTTGTATTGTTGTCGTGTTTGAAATAACTCGTTTATATTCAACATCACAGTAAAAATGTAATTTAAATATATGTAAGAGAATTTTTAAAGTAAATAATCTCTAGTAACTCTCCAGCTTTCCCACTTGAAAACTTGTACAGGTAGACCTCATCAAAGTTATGACAGACCTGCAAAAACTTAGAACCTAGTTTTGAAGATATGACGTTGCCCTTCACTTCATATGGCTGCATTTTGGATCTGGCAACTGGATTGCACTGATAGCAGTTTACAGCAATTTCCAATAGTTTTGCTGGAAACCTTCATTTAATCTCACATTTCCAGCAAAAACTGTCCCATAGCCAACAATAGGTTCACTTATCGACTGCCGTACTCTCTTAATGATCACCACAAGAAATATTGTAAAATTGGGTCTGGTCACACAGCAACCTGCCTTATAGTTGTCATGACTTACAACCATCATTCTGGGGCTCAATTAAGGTTGTAACCAGAGGACTAACTGTAAATTATATCACATAAACAAAAAAAATTCCACTTCTTTAGCACCTTTTGCTTAATTAAAAAAAAAAAAAACTCTTTTCTGGTAGAATGAAATTGGTGGACTTCTGAAAGCACTGTAAAGTGCAGCCACTGAAAAAAGAACTAAAAATCATTCAAACTGTGCAAGTCTATATGGAAGAAAATGATCTTCCAACCATTTGGGTTTCTCTATGTCATAGCTGGAACTCGGCCTTCAAAAGAAACTCATGGTATTCCGCTGAACATATAAATAAACTGTTTTTATTTGCAGATGACATTATTTTATTTATTTCTAAATCTTTTTTCTAAAGTCTCAATAGACTAGAACTATGGAAAAAAGTTACTTAGAAAATTATGAAATATAATGTCAATAAAAAAGATTCAATATTTTTCCCATGCTTCTGAACTTTTAAAAATTGGGAAGAAGGTGGTGATAAGGAAACATTGGAGGTAAGCAAAGATAAATCTTTTTGTACCAACTGATGAATTTTTAACAGATGCCGTATTAATAGATGGATGTAACTCAATCACAATATTTACACTACAACATTTGTTAACAACATTGTTTGGACCAGCAGCACCTCAACTTTTGAGAAGCTAGAATAACTAGTTAAATACTTTAAAACTAAAAAAAAATCCCTATTTGTTTTTACAGATTTTATTATCAATAAATCAATTTGATATATAGATGCTAAGAAATGAGTGAAATAAAATATTAGTTTCCTATATTGCCTAAACAGTGGGAGAATGTTTTCTATAACAAGAGTGCCAATGGACCTCAGATTACAATTTACACAACAAAAAATAATTAGAATGTATGTTTATAGAGAAAAGAAACAAAACAGCATTTTGTTACATGGAATTTGACCACTGGACAATGTGCTCTGTGCTCTTCTTTTGGCTAAAAACTGATATCACAACATTAGAAAAATAAATATATAGCCTAGTTCACTCAATGGATTGAAGAACTAATTACACTTGCCAAGTAGGAGCGTATTGCCCACATAGACCTAGATTTGGTATGGATGAATGAAATGAAAGATAGAACTCATTTATACAAAATACAGTAGGTCAAAAATGCAGAATGATAAATAAATGCATTAGAAATTTATGTGTTTGTATAATATTGTGTATGTAATTGTAACTTAATTGCTACAGTGAACTATACTTTGCTTTGTTTGGTTGTACATTTTCATTTTATGCACTTTTTATATTTTTTGTGTTTGCGTTACAACTCTTTTTGTGCTTTGTCTTTTTTGTTAGCTTTTTAAAACAACAATAAAAATAAATAAAAAAGCAAACCCATACAGTAACCCAACTGTTGTATTGGTACTTGCAGTGAACGTCAACTTTTGCAGTGGCTTTGTGCAAATTTTGTTCTAGTGTACTTATATCCCTTTGTCTCAGCCAACTATGTAAGAAGTCATGGAATTTGCAATACATTATGACACATGTTTTGTCACCACTCCATTGTAGACCCTTATGAGCTGTTGTTATATAGAAGTTGAACAGGCCTGTCTCCAGCAATGCTGCTGCACCCTCCTGTTTATTTCACTGGGCATGGCAGAAGAGAGTTCTGGTGATTTATTGGGTTTACTTCCTTTATAACTTTCTCCATTTACCTACTTGCTAAACTTTCTTCCTTTACCTACTTGCTAAAATCTTTTGCACGTTCTGCTGATTAGTCACCAGGGACCTTCCAAACAGGTATTGTGGGTGTTCTTAAAAAGCATTATATTCCTATAGAGGCATTCAGTCCAAGTAAGGTATTCAAGTGCATGTAAGAGCTGGAGGTATTTTTTTAACAGCCTAGCGAAAGAGAAGGGCATTTGCCTGAGGCCAAATAGCAGCCATGAAGCCTGTAAGTGGGCCTCTCTGATGTTTTGATTATGCTTTCTGGAGCAACTTCATTTCCAAAAAGGAGGGGGCATTGCTGAAAAGATTCTCCTGCCATTCATCCCATGCCACATCTGAGGAGATCATTATATTCCAGAAACATAATCTCTGTTGATTGAGTGGAAAGCAGGAAATAAACATTGTTTCATTTTTATAGTTAAAGCACATAGCACCTGTTTCCCAGAAAAAGAATTCAAGTTTAATTCACAGTGCATGAAACTTACTGTAAAACATAAACAATGCATGTAGTCATTCTACAATTTCCACTAAACCATAGTTTTGTAGAATAACCTATCACTGGCTGAGGCCACACAATATGCAGAGCTTAATTCGTAGTTTACAAAAAGTGGCTGGGTTCACATATTATAAACTTAAATAACTACATTCTGACAACATATGCTCCTTTTCAGATGCTTTTGATTTAGTGTTTTTGCTTTGTATTGCAATCCTATCTTATACAGTCCTCATTAAATTAATATTTGTTATTAGACTAAGGTGACATAGTGAATTAAAATAACTTGATTAGGGCAATTTTAATTCATGGTTCTGTATGGTAGGTAAAAGGTAAAAATCATTATATAAAAATTAGGTAAAAACTAAAAGGTAAACAAACTTTCTCTTTATGCAAACACATATACCTGCGAACACCCCTAAGTATATGTACATAAGTAAGTACAGTTTTTACCTTACAGCTTTATTTACTGAAGCTGTTTTGTATCTGGTGGAAATAGGTGAGAAAATAGTATTGATTTCTTTCAGTCCTTGAGGGGAAAAAAACAGTTATGCAAAGATGCTTGTTTTCTATTGCCAAGATTAAAAACTTCAATTAATCTTTCAGCCTAATCTTTTTGATTAATCAGTCTGATAGCTTTTTTCTCATCAATTCATTCAAGATTAATACAAATTTAGAAGCACTTTACAAATATATCACCTACATTTTGGATCTATTATTGATCTTTGTTGCTGAAACATTTTATAGTGCTAATTTATTGATCATGTTTTTGTTCTGCAATTTTTTATGAAGGGTGGGCATAATTCACATATTTCTATGTTACTTTTAAGATTTGCATTCCTCAGTCAGCCAACGATCTACAAGTTAAAAAAAATTCCGAAGCAAAAAAGAAATTTTCAACTTCGGCAATACGAAATCAAAGGGGGGAAAAAAGAGAAAGCTTTTTTCTTCTGCTGTACTTTCCATAGGCGTAATTTATGTACGTCCCCAGAGAAGCTCATTCGCCGCTCCCGATGGAACTGGAATCTTTCTCGTGCCCGCGCTCGGCGCGTTCCTGACGTTTAGCGTTGGCGGAGGGAAAAAAAAGCCATCCCACAGAGGTGGTGACTTTTTTTTTTAAGGAAGTGAAAGGAGTTGAAAAGTTAGGTAGCAAAGAAGTGTGGGAATATTTTTGAAGATTGCTGTGGGGAATAACTCCGCTTCTTAGTCTAGAACAACATTATGCGCAGGGGGTTGCAATGATAAAACAATGGGCCACATTTTTTGTCCCTGCTGGTTCGGCATGGGATTTCTCTTGGTTTCTGTCTGGCCAAGCGGTTCGACTACCGAAGGTAGGTCGTTGTGAATGCTTATACGCTGTATGTGTGACTTGAATCATGGAAGATTCCGTGGGAGAGGGAGCGAAGAAAAAAAGAAAAGGAAAAAAGAGGGGAAAAAGAATTGCACAACAGAATTTTGCGTGCCAAATTGTTTCCCGATTTACGATTTCTTCTGTGAGAGAGTGTAACTTTATTGTAACTTAACGTGTCGGTAAACTGCATAGAACTGCTCAAATACTCTCGTATGGGATCAACCCTGAGGGACGGCAGGGCGAGGCGAGTGGGAGAGAGAGAATAAATGCAACTTGGGTTGTTAAACTCGGCGGGTCTTGTGTTGTGGGGGCAGGTTTAGCAGATGGAATCTGAGAAGTTTTCGTGGAAAACTGATTATGGGTTCACCCAGATTTTAGTTTAACAAAGCAAATCAGGAGAATGCACCGGATTAATAGTTCTTCGGGCGGTCTTTTCCCTCTTCTTTTGAGTCCGGGTCTATCGTCGATCTGGTGTTGGAGATTACCGTATCTTTACAGCCCCGCCCTTCGAGAAAGGACTTGTTGTTGTTGTTCTGGTTGGTTGTTTTGTTGCAATCCGTAGCAGTGATTATGAGCCTGAAGCCGGGGACTCTGGTTGAATTACTCATGAGTTAAATTAGGGGTTATCTGGATTGCTGTACAAAAGCGTATGTGTGAATAAGAGAGAATGTTTCTACCTTGTAAGGAAGGGAGATAAAGGGCTGAAGCTCTCAATGGACGGTAGCGGAAGCGGGTTTCTCCTAGCTTTTGCACATATTCAAGATACTTAAGTCTTTTAATTTCTCTGGATTCCAATTACTTTGATTTTTTTTCTTCAGAACAACAAAATAACCGGAAGCACTAGTCTAAAATAATTTTATTGTCAACAAATAATCAGTGGCCAGTAGTTTAATCGAATATGAAGTTTGGCTGGATTTGACCTAGATTTATAATGAAATCCTAGGCACTGAAAAGTAAAACACATTTAGTTTTGTGAATTTCATTTTTATCAAGGGGTCATACCAGCCTTCTACAAATTACAGCTATCTTGAAGTGTTGGATCACAGTTGCCATAATTTCCAGACAGGATAAGTTTTATGATTGGGACTTAATATTGGACGATATCAAATTACAAAAAAGAAAACTTGTGTGTAGATTTCAGCATTGTTCAGTACTCCTGGTCATAATCCCAACAGGTATTGTCCATCAGAAATAAGAGATGACCTGCCACCTGTCTTTTAATTGTCCATAGTTACGTATTGAACATTTTGCTACTTTTTTAAAGTTGCTTTTTAGTGTACCTTTTATGGATGTTTCACTCCCATCTTTAAATGCTATTCTGTCCAACTCTTGGCCTTAGGTTGTTTACATACACCTAGTATTTTCTCAATGCCTTTCTTGATCTTGCTTCTCCAAAGAAATTGAATGAGTTAAGGATGATTTGAATATAAATGTTCAGTTGAATCTGGTTAATAATAACAAATAAATCATGATATGCAGATCAGGCAATTTTGCTGCATATCCTATCTGAATGGGTTCTGTTAAGGAAATATTGTGAAAATATTATTGGGTTCCTTGAATTTAAAGAAATGAAATTTAGAGATTAATAAGTGGTGTCTCATGGGTCTCAAGCCAGATGGGTGCAGGAAAACCAGAAATTTCTTATCCATCTCCTTAACTCTTTCATTACATCTTTTCCCAAGATATAATGGGCTTACATAATCAGAGGAAGTTGATAGGAATGGTAGATTAAGGTATCTGGAAGACACCAGTATGAAAAACAGCCTGCACTGATGGTGTTCTCCAGTCTGGGATTTCTCCTAGCCCTATTTAGTGTGCTGAGAGGCTTCATGAAAAGATTATCTTTTTTCTGTGGACTTTCTTCTGGGAAAATCAGGTCAATGGTGGAGGAATATTATCTGGTAAAAGTCAGAAAAGAAAGAGAATAACATTACAGAAACAGAAACAGAAGCAGAGGTGACGGTCTTCTCATAAGGAAGGTGGACTTGTAACTCATGATACATTTCACAATCCCAATTTAATGTTTCAATAAATATAATTATTTCTAAAAGCTTTTGCCTTTTTAAATAAATATATACTTTCTTCCAATTAGTTTCAGCAGTTGTCTCTGGAGAACTCTGGGGATACATAGATGTATGAGACTGCACTCAGGACAATGGTTTTCAAAAACACTGGTTGTTTTTTTTCAAAATTTAGGCATTAAATGGAGCATACAGGATTAATTTTTGCTTGCCTCTCTAGAAAATTGCATTATTTTCTTTCTAACCCACACCCCAAGTTTAAATGTTTACTATTTCAACTTTAGATAGAAAGATAAGCTTTTTATGTGTGTACTAACTTGAGTTGATAATGATGGTGCTTGAGTCACAGACGCCGAATTTGATGGTGTTTTCTGGAATGTTGCAAAACATTTGATGTGGCAATAGAAAATAATGCTAATAGCATGCTATAAATTTTGCAGAGAAGGTTATTTTATTACCTTCTTTTATCACACTAGTGCTTCCTTGTTCTGTACTTTTTGATTTAAAGCAGCATATACACTACATTGTTTGTTACAGTATTTTAACTTGTAGCATTCTGCATTTGGGCACAGTTAGATTAAAGGGTGCCCACCAGTCCTTGAGTTCAAAGTAATGCTGGCACAACATTTGCTGATTCAGTTGTCAAGTTCTACTCTGTCAAAATAACAAGGCTGGTGAGTGATGTTGCTCTTATTGATTTAATGAAGGATGAAGTAAAGAAAGTGATTGGTAGAATCTCTCAGCTTCATTTCTCCTCCTGCCAAGCATTGTAGACTGGCAGGGAACCAACCAACAATCACCTTCTGTAAGGTGTGGTATGGCAGGATTGGACAAGTGTAGATGTGTGCTTGGAAAGTCATGTTTAGCCACCTGTTAGGTTGCCTGAAGAAATGTTAGGAAACGTCAGGCAGACTATCAGGCTACTTTTGAACAAGGGCTTACCATTTTTTTGAAAGAGCCTAAACCTGAGTCCAAAGCTAACTCAGCTCACAGGTGGAAAATAGAAGTGCAGGAGAAAGTAGACACGAACAAAAAGCAATTCTGTTCTTGAGATAGGTAGAGGAAATAGTAATGCTAGCAGCTTTCTAGCTACATGCTTGGTGGCATCCAGAAGTAGCCCATGAACAACCATGAAGCTAAGACTGAGAAGACAAGGTGGTGCCGTTCTTCCATACCATCACTACCACCAGGTAATAAAAACAGTCACTAATACAGCCATGCAGAGACACTGCGTATAGCCTTTGCATAACTGTATTAGTTACTATTTTTGTAGAAACAGCAGAACGTGTACAATACATACAATGGTGACAGATAAAGCAAGTAGAATCCACCTGTCTTCTGTTATAAATCAAGGTGTGTAATGTAAGAGTAATACTCTTTCAAGAAAGTGAAAATTCAGTTTTCAAATGCAGGCTTTCATCTCTTTCAAAAGATGCTGAACTTGTATGTATTAAGAACCTGATATTATGAAAGATGAATGTCTCCGCAGATACCAGATGTCTTGTCCTTGATGCAGCCTGAAATGGCCATTGAGGGCAGATCCCAGAAACTGGAATGGAAGGATTTCAGTAGTAACCTCAGTGGCCAATAGCAGCTGGGCAGAAGCCACTTTTGAGAGCATCAGCAACAAAAGAGATCCACTGGTTGAGATCCAAAGAAAGAGATCCTGGGGCTGAGGCCTTCCTTCTGATTGCTGTTCTTCCTCATTCCAGATATATGACAGTGATTTATAGTTAGGAATTTAAGACATTACTTCATATTCAGGCTGGTCTTGCCTTTCTACAAGTTTGAGCATCTGGAAATTTGGGAGTGTACATGTCTGTAAGATTGGGGTGAACCAACCCTGCCTTCAGGCTGGATTTGCAAATTGCATTAAGTCATAATTTATTTAACTGTGGTTTAATTGAATATATCATAACCTGGTCTTATATTTATCAGTTTCAAATAAGGCTTCAGCAAGAGCTCTCAATAAGAAAATGTAATTTAAATGCCATATTTATGTCCAGATAGCCCTGATTCTCTGGTTATATTACTTTGCCGTTCGTTGGTAAAAAAATAAATAAATCTGGAATCTGGTAGCCTTTTTCTAACTATCAAATTTTACTGAAAGGCATGTACTTCCCGAGTTTTTGCCACCATAACATTTCTTTGTACAATGTCTACAATCACATAAAAGTTTGTTGTAAAGACTACTGCAGTAATACATTTCACAATCCTCACTGGTGGAATAACATTTTTAAAGGTAAAAAAAAATCAAATAACAAAATATTCTGCAAGGTTTTAAATTCTCCGTAGTTCTTCATCAAGCAAAAACATGCTTAAAATACCTGGCCTATGGCATCACATAAAAGATGACCTTCTACTGCTACACCATAGAGAGTATTTTAACATATTACACCTGTGTCTGGTTTGCCAATTGCACAATGGCAGATAGGACAGCGCTCCAGAGGGTTAACGTCATTGCCCAGAGGATCATTGGTTGCTCTCTCCCATCCTTGGAAGAGCTTTATAGCTCCCTCTGCCTTAAGAACGTTCAAAACATTCTCAAAGATTCATCTCATACTGGGCACCCTTTTTTGAACTATTACCAGCTGGCAGATGGTACAGGATAATAAACACAAGGACAAATAGGCTGAGAAACAGCTTCTATCCCAGGGCAGTAACTCTGTTGAATTCGACTGTATAGTGCAATAT
>JAOYMU010000077.1:69460423-69470437 GCA_025802295.1 Psammodynastes pulverulentus
TTTTCTGATAATGTTCAAGAAAGTCTTAGCGGGGGGTAGGTCTGCTGTCTCATTTGGCAATGAATGAAATACCTCTGATCCATATATTGATTTGTGTGCAACTTCATTGTAATTTCAGTATGTCTACAGACAGTTTGCTCTTTCCCACTGAAGGGAAGCATAATATGGAGGGACAGAAATCAGATAAATAAAAGTATCTACGTTGCAGAAGCGATGGGGGTCTTATGTCTGAGAAATGCTTAATCTTCCTAATTATTGTAGAGCCAAATGGAAAAACCAACAAGATCACTGTAAGAGGAAGGAATGGTGACTTTGATTTCTCAGCTATTGTCAATTATAATTAGGGAAAGTTTCTCTGCTTACTTGATTTGTTCTTAATCCTTTGGGCAAGTAAACTATCTCCAAATGGTTCCGACCAGGGGAATACTGATCACAGCTTGGCATTCCCTGTTTTAGATTATAATTTACCCCTCTCTCTTTCCATCCTCTTTCCAGCCATGCTAGTTCAATCATTGCAGGTGTGGTGGGTGCTGCCCTTGCCCTGCTTCTGTTGCTTCTCACTATTATTTGCATCAGTCGACGGAAGCAGCAAGAGAGGAAACATACTATGAGGCGTCTTCTGCAGGAAACTGAGGTATAGTCAGAAGTTGTGACTACTGCTTTCACAGTAATGGAGTGAAAGCAAATGAAATAAAGCTCAAATTCACATAGTTCTCGGGTATGTTTGAAGTTACAATAGCAGTGAAAACATGGACATACACCCAGTCCCTGATGTTCTGGTCATCACAACTTTCTCTTAACCATGTGATCATGACCCAACTTTTGGACATCTGGCTCATGATTACAGTATGACCTTGACACAAGTTGTGATCACGTGATCACCAATTGCAACCTTCCCTAGCTGCTGACTTCCCACAAGCAAAGTTAAAGGGAGAAGTTGGTAAGGAAGGTTGCAAGTTGCTCTGGTGAGTGTCCTACTGCTTTTTATCCCACCTACAGTACACCCTTTCTTGTGCATAGCCAAGTTCCCTGACCTGCTCATGACCTTCCTAAACCTTCTTTGAGCCATTCTCTGGGCCTCCCCGCTGCCTTCTCTGGCCTTCCCAAGGCACTGCCGCTCTCTTTGCCTAGCAACTCTACTTCTTACCACTTAACGTCCCACACAGAGCTGTACTAGTAACTGGGGGTGCTGAGATTACTATCACTAAGCAATGTAATCATGTGGCATTACACTTTACAACTGCATCACTTAGCAACAGCAATCCCACCCCCAATTGCCGTCATAACATAAGCATTGCTGTATGGAGTCACGGGAACAAATACCAGAAGAGGGACTTTATTTTTATAATCTGCTTTCAGGGGTATTAGAAAAATGTGGCTAGCCATTGTTTAAACCAAAGAAGCTGATTCCTTATTGCCTAGATTCATAAAGCTGCTACCACAGACTGCAACAGAGTCAGTCTGGTATAGTGGTTAACATGCAGGCCTAGAAACCAGGAGACTGAATTCTATGAAAAATTGACTGCGTGCCTTTAGGCCAGTTACACTGTCCCAGTCCAATTCACCTCACAAGATGGTTGTTGTGAGGAAAATAGGAGAAAGACAGAACATTGGTATATTTGTCTTCTTGAATTGTATATGGAAAATATGTGGGATAAAAACCTTAACACAGAAAAAAGCCCAGAAATGTTTCAATAATTCTGAAGATACCCAACACTGCTTTTGTTTTCATTTACATTTGATTTAGAAAATGTTGATATATTCTTGTATTGGTGATTCATTGATGGAAATATATTTATCTTCTTTTTTATGCCCTCATTCCTATGTTTCTTTTTTTCTGCGACTCTGCTAGTTAGTGGAGCCTTTGACTCCCAGTGGAGCTCTTCCAAACCAGGCTCAGATGCGTATTCTCAAGGAAACAGAACTGAAAAAAGTCAAGGTTTTGGGGTCAGGTGCTTTTGGAACCGTGTATAAGGTGAGGAGAACAGGAATTGAAAACTGCATAACTAAAGTTGGGAAAATGGCAGGCAAAGCTTTGGCTGGAAATCACCCTGAGAAATTCAGAGTATTTCCCCTCTTTCTCTGTTTTCTTTCACTAAACTCGCTGAAGGCAAACTGATACTAGCCTTGAATCACACCAGCCTTGGAAACACAGTATGAATCAATATTTTCCCAGGGAGTACAAAACACAGTACACAACTAATAGCCCACTCCCTCCATAACTTTTTCCCTGTATCTTTGATATTTTATAAAACCAAAAGAAAAATGAATAATTGTCTATGATAGGGAGGAGCATCATCCTTCTGCTCAGTTTAAAAGATTACAGAAATATTAGTATAGACCAATAATGGCTGAACATGTATAAGAGCTGGGAGATATGATAAATCCAGAATTCCCACCAATGAGGAAAACGATCCACTCTTCAAGTTTTGTAGGCTTCATTGTCTCTAATGAAAAATCAGACTCATTGTGATTATGGATGTGCCATATCTCAACTGATATTGGCTCAGCTGCAGAATAGAACATAGTTGTGATGATCAAGATGTTGTGCTGATTAGAGACCCCCACTGTAACTGTGTGGAATGTCCTTGTAATCAGCAAAAATGTGCAAATTCTCTGCAATTTGAAGAACTACCTTGAATGCTTTTAAAGCGTACACCATAGTACTTCCTTGGTTTTATTTGAGAAGAGGATTAAATAGCAGAAATTGATTAGTTAGGGATCAAGCATGGAGATATCCTTGCGATCAGTGCTGCTTTGCCATCCATTTGTTTGTTCACTCTTTGTGGTTGTTCCACTTGCCCTGCAATCAGTCTTCCTTGTATAGAAATGCAGTAATCTTATTCTTGCCTAACATTTTCCAACTTGGAACCGATCAGGCAAATGGAAATATATTCCCATTCTTTCCAGTCAGCATTGTTTGAGCATACTCAGTTCTGTTTCAGAACTATTTCAATGAACAGATACCAGGTATTCATAAAAATACTGTATTATGATGATTCCTGCTCTACTGTTGGAAGTGGGTTTTTTTTTTTTTTTTTTTTGAAGATTTAACATTTAGTTAGAGGAGTGAAGTTCTCATTCTCCAAAGGTTTTAAGTGACTGGATGGCTATCCCTCAGAGATACTTTAGTGCAGGGGTCTCCAACCTTTCAGATGTAAGGGACCACCAAATTCATAATTTTAAACCCCGCGGACCACCAATAGGAATCCAGCATGCCCCTCGCTGAAGCATCTGGACTCGCAGTGACAGGGTGAGGTCCTTCAGGCACTTAGCTTGGCCGCCTGTTTCTGCAACTTTAAAGACTCAAAGAGCCATTTGGACCCATTTCCCACAGAAAACAAAACACCAAGATTTGTCATATATATATCTCTCTCTCATCTCTCTCCCTGCATCTCCGTCTCTCTCTCTCTCTTTCATCTGTATCTCTTTCATCTCTGTATCTCACTCTTGCTCTCTCTCATCTCTCTCACTCTCATTTCTCTCTGTATCTTTCTGTCTCTCTCCTCTCTTTCTGTCTCCCTCTCCTCTCTTTCTCCCTTTCTCCCTTCCTCATCTCTTTTTCTCTCTCATTTCTCTCTCCCCTCTCTATCTCTATCTCTCTCCTCTCTGTCTCTCTCTCTCTTTGTCCGTCTGTCTGTCTCTCTCTCATTCTGATTCTCCAGTGTTCTCTGGGTCTCGCGGTTGCTTCTTCGGTCTCCCACATTGTGAAGTGTGCTAAATTTAACTGTACTGCAAGAGTAGTAGGCAGGCCATGGAAGCACCAATAGAAGTGGTGGAGAGAAACGGCTAGGCCGGGCCAGTCTCTCAGGGTGGAGGTCGTGCATCTCCCTGTGCAACCGAGATGTGCGGAGCATCAACAAGGGCTGGAAGAAATGCCCGTGAGACCCAGCAAGAGATGAAGCTTCGCTCCCACTCTGGAATATGGAGCAAGTCTCCATCCCCCGCCCTTCCCTTCTCAGGCCAGGCGAGGAGTGACTGGGAGGGGAGGGCTAGAGACAGGGCCAGCCACTGGTGGGTTCAGCCGACAGGAAGCCACAGCAGGGGGATGAAAGAGCCACGGGTTGCCAACACCTGTTGCTTTGGCCCGCCTGTGCTTACCCCCTTGCCGCAACAGCACTATTACCTCATTCCGGTCGGCGAGGGCTGCACTACTCTTTGCACATTGCATCTCCTGCAAAATTGCAAGTTGAACATGCCTTCCTCTTTGGTGGAGATTTCCAGCCCCACCACGAACTACCTGGCTGGTTCCATATTCCAGAGCTCTAGTGACAGGACTGGCCCATTGGTCATCCTGGAGCAGCTCCTCCACCTGGGTGTGCTGTGGACCACCAAAATTTTCTTACGGACCACTGGTGGGAGACCTCTGCTCTAGAGCACTTGCTGCCATTTTTCTGCACCCCATTATAAGTTTTCATACATAGTTGAATCTCTTAGCCTTGTTTCCACATCGGAGGTATGGCTTTTTGGCTTCGATTCTTCCATGAAGACTTCTTCTGGCCAGACTCCTCCCGACAGTACATTGATGTACCTGGATCCCACTGGTTTCTGCCAGTTCTGTGCCGATGGCACAGCTGGGCATCTTCTGATGTCGAAGGGAAGCAAGCCTGATGTTTCTTTCATCTGTTGCATTAAGTTTCATTGTGACTATGGTCTTCAACATTGCCCATTTCTTTGTGCTTCTTCCAAAGAGCTTGAATAGCACATCTTGAAACCTGAGTCTGGTTTGAAACCTTTGCCTGGGAGGGGCTTTGCTAATGCAGCGTAACTAACCTTTTGTTCCTGTGCTCAATTTTACCACGGGGCATGACTTGTGATATGCAACTGTCCTCCACAACCTCACCTTAGTAGCAGAGTTTGGCTGTTCCTTACCCAGATTTAAGCCTCCTACTATTTCAGTTAATTACTGTGTTTCAACCCACTTAGGAAATCGATGTCGATTAGTCCCTGCTTGGTATAATTGGTCTAATACACCTGACTCTAATTCTACAAAATCCCTGATTTTGTGCAAGTATAAGAATTAATGCTGTTTTGAAGGCAAAGGATGATCACACCAAATATTGATTTGATTTGCATTTCTCTTCTGTTCATTTACTTTCCATTTTCTTAATTGATTAAAAAAAAACAAATTATTAGCACTTCTATTTCTGAAAGCATTCTTAATTTACTGCATTTTTTTTGCCCAACTGCACAGTACTCTACATTAAGGCAACAAACATGCATGGCTTACAAAAAGTAGGCTTCTCAGCAATTTTCTATTGTCGTATGAAATTACACACCAGCAAAGATCTTACAAAAGGATTTGAGATCCAAGGGTGCCCAATACAGTTATCTGCAGTGTTAGAATACATTTCCCATCCATTCTGTTTGGTGCTTCTCAAGATCTTAAAAATTGGAATCCAACTTATCAGATACCGGAATGTTACCCGAGAACCAGCATTCACATGGGAATGTTTTCATCATCCATAGCTCTTTACCTGAAGTCTAAAGAACAAATCACAAATCTATACCACCAAGAGAGATTCTCTTTCTGCTACAGCTAATGTAGTTAACGAATTCAGCGTCTCAATAACCCTGAAAAGTTTTTTTTTTCCAAGCAACTAATGAAGATATCAGTACAAACCAGAATCAATACCTTTTTCACTTGATGCATCCCTGGGATATTTTTTAGTCCTTGAGGAAACGTAGAATGAAACTGTGACAGAAGGTGCTGATGAGGCTGATGTGGTTGCTGCACCGTCCCCTTTGTCAGTGTGACCTTCCGCATTGGCTGTTGTCTCTGCTCCGAGGGCTGCGGAAGCCGAGAAGGAGATTCTTCCAAATGAGAAAAGCCAACGTTCTCACCACCCTGTAAGAGGTTTAAAACATTTTGCTTTAAGACATTAAAAAAAAAATCTACTACGTATTTTTGGCAATGACTACTATAGAATAGAGCTTGGATAACAGATTAAGAAGTATTAAGATCATGCTTTATTCAGAAGAGAATGCGCATGGCTTCCTAAAATCGAGAGAGGGTTAAATCTTGCATGATTTATTCCTTGAGAGTTAAAAATCAGAGTTTTTTTTTTCCAATAGATATGTGAATCAAATGCTAGTACAACTTTCCGCAATGTGGAATCCTTAAGAGTTCTGGGGCTCTTAACTCTCAGAATTCAATCACAACAATACAGGATCACACAATAGGTATAAACTCAAGGTAAACTGCACCAAACTTGATTGCAGAAAATACGACTTCAGCAATAGAGTAGTTAATGTCTGGAATATACTACCTGACTCTGTGGTTTCTTCCCCAAACCCCAAAAACTTTAACCTTAGACTGTCTACTATTGACCTCATGCCTTTCCTAAGAGGTCTGTAAGGGGCATGCATAAGTGCACCAACATGCCTACTGTCCCGTGTCCTCATTTTTTTTCTCTTATTTGTATTCATTTTATATATTCGTAATTATATTTATACTTATATGTATTATCCAATGTATGCTTGATGAAACAAACAAAATTTCAGTCAATATAACTATATAATAAAATGCTGGGAACCTGTCGCCTTCAAGTCCTACTTATGGCATGAAGGCATTTCATACTGGTGACTGTCAACATTTGGAGATATACTGTTGTTAACCGCCCCGAGTTTTGGGAGATGGGGCGGTATATAAATTCAAACAAACAAACAAACAAACAAACAAACAATAAATAAAACATGTTTTGATTCAAGCATGAATCAAACACATTCTGGCTCATGCACACCTTTTCAGAGCCATCAAAATCTGTCCAAACTAAATCCAGATAGCTACTTTCCCTATCAGATGGCTCCTTCATCTAACGGGCAAACTAGAGGAAAGATGACAAGCCTGTCCCTCTCTCCTCTCCATCTCTGTATGGTCTCTGTACCTGCCAGCTCATCAATATTTCCAGCATCTTCCTTTCCCTTACCCACTACTGCACCAGAAATCTAGCCAGGTATATCTATCCAGGCCTCCAATTTTCCATTGTTGTTGTTTTTTTTAAATCCATGGTCACCTTCTGTCAGGGGCAAGAAACCAGAACAGTACAAGGAGCTGAACACAATTTTTATTGCTATTCATCTGTTGACATGCATCTCACCAGATTCATGCACGCACTATAGAATTGCTAGATAAAATATTGTAAAGTTTTAGAGAAGATCTCCTTCCACTGCTCCTACCTCATTATCTATTCAAGGATAGCCAGTCTTATTACTCCTCCCTTCAACTCAGGTCCAGATTGGACATTTCCTTCCCATCTTAATTTCTATCTGGACCTTATGTGCTTTCCCTGATCTTCCCACAATCTTACCTTGTCTTATCCTTCCCTGTTTTAGCCATTGCCTCTTAACCTGGAGCATTTTGCCAGCACGCATGCCTTCAAGATTTGTGCCCAGATAAGCTCTTAATAATTTCAGTGTGGATATGAACCATCCAAAGTAACAGAATGTTTTGCACATCCCTAATGAGGGACGTGGTGGCTCAGTGGCTAAGCCGTTGAGCTTGTCGATCGAAAGGTTGGCAGTTCAGCGGTTCGAATCCCTAGTGCCGCATAACAGGGTGAACTCCCGTTACTTGTCCCAGCTTCTGCCAACCTAGCAGTTCGAAAGCAGGTAAAAAAATGCAAGTAGAAAAATAGGGACCACCTTTGGTGGGAAGGCAACAGCCTTTCCCTTCACATAAATACAAACAGTGGGGTGGTGGTGGGGATGCATGGAGGAACTTTTAGGGGATAGTTGAAACAAGAAACCTTTTTTGTGCAAACTTCATTTTGATCAACGTATTTCAGGGTCCAAAGAGGATACATCCTCTTTTGCAATAATGCTGCCTTCCTGTTATTCGAAGCAGACTATCGAAGATGGGTTTCAATGGGAGAGAAAGAGGAGGTAATAGGAAAACTACACCCATTAACATAAATTAATTTATCCTAAGATCTAAGTGCTTGGAGCGTTGAATCTTCGGAGTTAATCAACGGTGTAATATATTGCTGGCTTCCTGTTTTCCCTCTCTTAGATCCTTGCAGAACACTCAAGTGCAGGACCAAAGAAGTATGCAAAATAATACAGGGTCAAGCAACTTGCATCCACAAGTATGTGGGGACCTGTGTAGGCACCACAGCCAAGTATATCCAGACTTTTGATGGTCTCTTTATGAATTTTAAAGACTCTTGCATATATAGCATCGCCTACTATTGCAGCAGCGACCCAGAGCTTGTCCCTTTCAAGATTGAAGAGAAGAACAGCAAGATGGACATTCAGGGTGTATTCCAGCTCCAACAGATCCACATCGAAGTGTATGGTCTTAGTGTTTCTATTGACAAGGAAGAGCGCGTCCAAGTAATGGTAGGAACTGCAGAGGATTGGTTTGCATCTTTTTCCTTCCTCATCCCTTTTTAAAGTTTATTACGATATAAAATGCCAATAGCAACCAAGATAATGAGGGAATAAGGAAAGGTAAAGAAGAGGAGACCGATACAAAGTAAAAGAAGGAAAGAAAAAGGAAAGCAGGGACTTTCAATATTTTTTCAGCGCAGTAGAACTGTTCCAATATTTGAGGGGTTTCTACAAAGAGGAGGGGGCTCAGCCTATTTTCCAAAGCATCAAAAGATAAGACAAGAAACCATGGATGGAAACTAACCAAGGAGAGAAGCAACTTAAAAACTAAGAGATATTTCCTAACATTGAAAGCCATCAATCAAGGGGATAACTTGCCTTGAGAAATTGTGGGTGCTCCATCATTGAAAGCTTTTAAAAAAAAGGCTGGGCAACCATCTGTCTGAAATGGTATAGGCAGAGTCTTCTGCTCCAGTGGGGGGTTGGACTAGAAGACCTCTGAGGTCCCTTCCACCTCTATTATTCTATGTTCAAGGAATACAAAATACAGTTACAATCTCAACTTTTTTTGCTTTAGGTATTTAGGGAGCGCTAGGCATTTCTGTAACAACAAAATTAATCTTATCGTCAAAACCTACAATCAAAGTTTCATTATTTTTTTTCCCTTGTTTCAAGCATAAAGTCTGGAAGCAGCTTCCAAGTGGAAATAAAACTGGACAATTTTTTTTTACTTTAATTAAAACTGTTTGGGCATCTTTGCCAACTCCATCCTTTTTTTGGGATGTTTCATTTATTATTCCATGGGGGAAAACGATGAAGTGCAGTGAGAATTGAAAAAAAAAACAAAACTTGTCATGATGCATTCTAAAAAATCTCGTAGAATAAAATGCTTTGATTTTATTATGTTTGATGATCTGTGATTAATTTTAATGAGATTAAAAAAACACCTCCAACTAGATGTACAGAGCCCTTCAGTTGCCACTGTGAAGACGTAGATTAAATCCTTGCTTTTTAAATTAGGAAGCAGAATGGCACGCCCATCTATCACGAAGCATGGGTTTTGATGCTCTTTTTAAAGATGAAAAGCAGCAAGACATAATGGAGACCTGGTTGGTCAGAAATAACAGAATAATAACAGAATAACAGAGTTGGAAGATCTTCAGGTCCAATTCTGGCTCAAGCAGGAAACCCTATACCATTTCAGACAGATGGCTGCCCAATTGCTTCTTAAAAATGCCAAGTTTGGAGCACTCAGAATTTCTGGAGAGAAGTCATTCACGGATTAATTGTTCCAACAGTCAGGAAATTTCTCCTTAGTTCTAGGTTGGTTTTCTCCTTGATGAGTTTCCATCCATTGCTTCTTGTCTTGACTTCAGGTTAGTGGTGGGATTCAATTTTTTTTTTTTGCTACTGGTTCTGTGGGTGTGGCGTGGTGGGCGTGGTGTGGTTGGTGGGAGTGGCTTGGTGGGCATGGCAGGGGAAGGATACTGTAAAATCCCCATTCCCTCCCCACTCCTGGGGGAAAGTTACCATCGGTTCTCCGAACTACCTTGAAGAGCCTTGGTGGCGCAGAGGATAAGATGCAGTAATTGCAGACTTCTGCTAACAGCCAGCTGCCTGTAATTAGGCAGATCGAATCTCTCCAGGCTCAAGGGTGACTCAGCCTTCCATCCTTCCGAGGTG
>JAOYMU010000077.1:69541508-69552670 GCA_025802295.1 Psammodynastes pulverulentus
CAAAACCCCAAGTAATGGGATAGCCAAATAGACTGTCCTGCAACTCATATAAAACACTATATTCTACATACTGCAGAAATGTTCGGAAATTGAAAGATAACTGAAGTTTCCCTGTATTAAATAAAACTGAGAAATTCAATGGCTATTTGTCACATATTGTACTAAGCCATAATGTGGCTTACTTTGTTTTGGCACAATTTGATGAGTTTATAACTTAACATAATCATATGTTTCATTATTCAAGAAATCATGGTTAAAACAAATCTTATTTGTTTTAATGCAAATTTGTTTTAATGCAAATTTGTCTTGCATACTGCCATCTTATACTCATTGTTCACAAGAATTAATCGAGGCTTCTGTTCTCCTTTGCGACTTGAATCAATTGTACCGTTAACTGTGTGCCTTCTGTATGGTTTACCTCATTATAATATTTGAGTTTAAGGAAACCCATTGACAATACTCTCATATCCAGATATTTTAGAGCTGATATTGCTCTGTGAAGTTAGAGGAGAGAATGATAAGGATTCGTTTGGTTACTGTATGCTATTTTTCCTTGTCAACCAGATCACTGACTAATTGCCTTGGTGAGATTTATTATGCTCCTGCAGTGCTATCAAAATTAGCTCAGGGAAGACAATTTCCCTTGGAACTTTATCAAAGACTGTAACAATGCATTTTTCAGCAGCACTAACAATATTTTTAATTGTATATGTAGCTTTAAGAATTTGAAGGTGATTCATATGTTTTACAAATAAGCAACTTTTGAGCTGAGTTTTACTGTCTAATTTAAGCTAGAATGAGATAATTGTAATAATATTGTAATAATAAAATGTGGTTACTTGTTTCATTAACCATCACCATTAACCATTTCACTAACCATGCATGCACATCTTCGTGCCCTTTGAATATGAAGTGCTACACAGCTTTAGTGTGAACATATTTAAGTACATGATTCTGCCACTTCCTAAAAACAGCAACTTTTAATGTAAAAAAGAAAAGAAAATGAAATGTGATAATGTTTTGAAGAATTGCTTTAAAAACAACTTGTATCTCAGAATCTTGTTCTATCTGGATATTTGCTTCATCTTATTTTGGAAGAGTTAGTCAAATTTTTATTTGTTTTAGATAATGACATGGATCTTGGAACTTCCAAAAAAGCTCTTAACAGAATGTTGGGCAACGCTTATGAAGGTGACCTGCCATCTGATCATACTGGAACCCTTTCCAATGGCAATCCTCTGTGCACTGGTGAGCAGAGCAGCTTTCTGACCCACACTGATGTGATCAAGCGTTCTCAACCTCTGCTCATCCAAGCAAATAGGTATGTTGCAGCAGAGAAAAATCATTGTGATAACACAAAAGACTCATTTTTGTAGAAGTAGAAATCAGCAGTGAGAAATTTTAGCCTGACTTCTGTGGAATCAATATCAGTGCCAGAAATAACTATTTGTCAAAAATTATCTCTGAAAAATTATTTCCGAGCAGAGTACAAGATACACCAAGTTTATTAATGAATAATGCAATGACTCTGCCTTGTGTTTTCCACATAATTGAAAAAATAGAGGAAAAATTATGAGAAGTCTTGAAATCCGCTTTCTATATTTTGAATTAATTATTGTCCAAGTTATGTTTGTATCATCTAGAAATAGGGAAAAATGAAATGTGGCTCATAGGCTAATAGCTTTTTCTATTTTAGTTGTAGAAAAAGTGAAATAGATTATTAGTTTTATCTACAGCTTATTAAGCTTATCACTATATGATCAAAATGAAATATTAGAACCAAAGTTTATAAGCAGCATGCAAATCTTTAGTTTGACATGATAGATAACTTTTTTCTGTGAGGATCCCACTACCTTTGGGACAACTGCTGAGTCTGCATGCCAATGATTATTTGGGTCAAAATAAAAACATGGTTGGAATCAGCCATTCTGCTTACTCATTGTGACACATTTTCTTGTACATTCTTGATCTAAAGTTACTTGATTTTGTTTTAATTCTGAAACTGAGAATCAGTTAATTTTGAACTGCAGGGCTAAACCATTTCATGCCATGTAGAGCATTTTGAATTCCTTGGTAACTGCTCAGATAAATCTGCACACCTTGTCTCTTGTGGTGCCTCAAGATGCTTTCGTGGATGTGCAAACGTTTGTCCTCAGTGATGGCCATGCATATTGATTACAAACCTGAAGTGACACAGAAGGATTGGGGAAGAAAAAGCCAAAAGAATTAAATATTTGCTTTCTTGTCTGCTCACAGTACTAGTGGCAGACAAAACTGGATATAGCAAGTTTGCTGAGTCTACTGAGTGTTGAATGAGCTCTTTGTGAACAAGTGCAAAGTGACCTAAAGTCTGGACAATAAGTGTTGAATGTGATATATTGATCTGAAATGCTTAATTATATTCAAAAGATGAGTTTAGACTTCTGATAGGAATTATCTGACTCTTTTCTGAAGCTTGTTGCTTGTGGGATAAAAAAAAAGAGGGTGTCAGGGAAAAAAATAGAGATTTCCAAAAGATAATGAGTGTCTCATGTACATTTGGTTCTGGCTACAGAATAACAGACTTGGAAAGGACCTTGGAGGTCTTATAGTCCAACCCCCTCACCAAGCAGGAAACCCTAGACCGTTTCAGACAAATTATTGTCCAATCTCTCCTTAAAATCTCCTGTACTGTACAGCAACCTAAACTGTATCCACCATGTTTCTATGCGGAACAGTTGATTTTGAATTATGGGTCTAGACCACTTGCCACGTCATGTAAGGCATTTTGACTTCCTGGTAATTGCTTAAATAAATATATACACCTACATCTTGCCTCTTATGATGCCTCAGATACTTTGGTAGATGCACAAACATTTGTGTTTCAATAATAGCCATGTATATAGATAACATGATTAGCAGATTAGCTCTGAGGGAATATTAACTTAGTTAGGAAAAAAACCCTACTCCAATAATAATAATAATAATAATAATAATAATAATAATAATGACATTATTAACTAACCCAGATGTCCTATTAGTAGCTAACACATTTATAACAATCTTTCCATTCTTTTCCTTTAGAAAAACGAAGGAGGAAAAGCCTCATACCTTATCTTTGCCTTCTATCCCAAACCCTTTTCCAGAACTCTGTAGTCCCTCAAACTCACCTATCCTCACCAGTTCCACATTGGGGCCAGGATCACAGCGTGAAGGTGGCTCTCATGTAAGTGTATCTATTTGCATTTGGGGGAAGAGGAAGATGGCCCAGGGCTATACCAGTTTCTCCTTGCTGGTCCAGCTAGATGGCAATACCTATTTGACTTGACTAATCTGGGAAAAGCTGAGGTTCCTAAACAATCCCGGGAATAAAAACTAAACTGTAAACCAAGAAAATATTTCAGAAGACCATGAATATTCAAGAAAATTTCATGGAGAAATCTTTAAGGATTGAACTCTTAAGAGAAACCTGGAAGAACTTTACAGGTTCATTTTTTTTCAAAGCTGGAATGAAACAGGAGCATTGTAAAGATGCCTCTGAAGATAGGCCTAGAGGATCTTTCTCTCTCATCACAACCCCCCTTAAGTTTAGTGTAGCCACTGCCAAGTTTAGAATAGCTTCTCCCAATGTGGTAGCCTGTACAAATGATTTATTTCAATTCCAGAGGTTCCAAGTGATATGGTCTTTGATGAAAGGAACCAGTTTCAGGGAGTTTGTTTTTGAGTCTTGCAATTCAGAGATGATCAAATGTACCAAGATACATTTTGGCAGGATTACAAAAAAAAAAAAGGGCAGTCATGTATAAAAATTAAATGAAAATTGCCTGCTGGCCCACAGTAAGAATGATTTATAACTAAATAACCTGACAAGGTATTCTAATTGGCTAGATTCACACATTGTGCAAATGTGTTTCTTTTTATTTTGTTTCATGCCAACATATGAATCCAGACACTATTTTTTATCAACCATTTTTAATTAAATAAATTCCTTAGCATATCAATTTGAGTTTGAAACCTAGAGATCTCTTGTAATATTTCCTTATTTTTCTGCGTTTTTCAATTTTCAATATCCTTATAAATATTGTAATTGTTTTCTTGTTACAGTAATTCTAAAAGCTCCCTGAAATTCTTTGTTAAGTTCCATCCTAACACAGTGAGTTGCAAATTAGCTAACCGTGTTTCAGCCAGCCATATTGCAAAAAATCAACCTTAACTCTCCATGAAACATCCATCAAAATGATCAGTTTTTAGAGTATCATTAGAACATTATCTGACCCTAAATTGCAGGGTCCACTCTGTTCTCAAGAGCTGACAGTTGAATCCATAATATTCAGTGTTATCCATTGTCTTCCCCCTTCCATAAAGTATGGACAGAAGAACAGTCAAGGAAAAATTACAGCTTTGGACTCTTAAGTTCATAGGACAAGATACGGCAAAGCTGGTTCCCTTAGAAATTGTTGCCAGGATTCTTAGGTTTTGTTTAACTAACCTGGGAGCATCGGCTGGGAGTCTTTAATTATGGGATGGAAGGCTTCCAGCTGCTTTGTAAGTATTGGAGTCCACTTGATGTCTCTTTGGTTTCTTATCTAAAGATATGCTTTTAAAAAAGGACTTTGATGTGAGGCAGAGGCAAGCTAACAAATCAGCTGATAATCTACTATCAATTGGTATGCTAGTCTGCCTGTGCCCACATCAAAGACATTTTTAAAAACATCTTATTCTTGTTGTCCGGTTATGATTGCTAATAGATATTGTAATAATATATGTCTTTATTAAATAAAATCATCCACATTTATATCACAATAGATAGCAATAAATTCTATGGTGAACTGTAAGAGACATCAGAATTGTATTAAGAAAAATCAGCAAGCCTATATTCACACAGTGAGTATGTCACTATCAACTCTGTAGGACTTTCTAGATATACCACAAAGAAATATTGCTTAAAATTTAAAATTCATTTTATCTCCATTATAAGATTCCCAGTCAATCGAGAATGCCATTTCCATTTTAAATTTAAATTATTTCATGGAGAGAGGATAGTCTTTCTTTCAATTTTACATAGTAATTCTGATAAATAGAGCACCCTTTCTCAGACTGGTATCCTCAAGTGTTAACAGGTGAAGAGTTCTTGAAATTATATTGTAACTGATTAGATTTACTGCTTTCGGTGAAAATGATTGATCCAGCTGACCATTTCAAATTTTAAATGATACTTTGGCTCCACTTCATACGTAAGAACTGATTTCATTTCCCCTGCCTAACCCCTAACCCCTGCCTTTAAAATGAAATATTAAATTAACTAATATTCATAGGAAGTTGTCTGTGATAAGAAGCCACAGATTGAATTCATAAAGCCACACTGAAGATTAATTATTTTTTACATTTCAGAAACACATTGATTTCACTCTCTACATTTTTATTTCCAAATACTAAGGGACAGACAAGATGTGATGAAGCCACCATGCATTATTATTCATCTCTGAAAGTGACCAATGACCATACATTTTTATAAACTAAACACTTCTTGCTTTCTCACCTGACTTTTGTATTAAGAGAAATTTCATTTGCAGTCTTCAGTGAGCAATGGGAAACCAGTGATTCTTCAAATATTTTTGAAGTATAACTTTTAGCAACTCCAATCTTGTAGAAGCAATGGGAACTACGTTCAGTAGCCTTCTAGAAGTTTCAGGTTACACCAGGAGTGTCAAACTCATGTTGTCACAGCAGCGTCACATGACATTTCGGGACTTTTTTCCCCTTCACTAAACCAGATGTGAGGATGGCCAGCGTGTGACTCTGGCCCGTGGCCCAGGAGTTTGACAGCCCTGGGTTACACCCTCCCATCCCCCATGATGATTTTTTTTTTACCTACAAACTATAAAAGCAAAACCAGAATATGCCCTTCACTCACTGGCTTCTGTTAATCAAGGTGTTATTAAAGTTGTAATAGCCTAAGGCAATAATTTGAAAATTATTGAAAAATAAGTTGGGTGTACTATATCTGGCCTACAAAAAGCTGATGCCCACTAGATAGCAACCAATAGACACAGAAAACTCTAAATCCTTGCTGTCGTCCAGTGATGTTACTTATTTTTATAGCTTATATGTTATAAATTAATACATTCTGTAAGTGCAGGATCTCTCCTTTTCAAAGATTAGTGCTTAGTACTAGTGGTGAAACCACTTTATTTCTTATTTGTTTGTTGTATTCTAAATGTTTCTCAGACTGCTTTTGCATGGATCAGTGGACATTGGTTGCCTATTAACCTCTAGTCATCAATGCTAATTTAAACAATAATTTTCTAGATCTCAGTGCAATTAAAGGCATACCTTTAGCTAACATAATAAACTAAGACATAGCACCCACTACTTATGTAGTATAGCTATTAAAATCTAATATTTCTCATGGAATTTAAATTACTTTTTGTAGCTGCCAAGTCTTTGCAAGAAGGATGCCTTTCATCTTAAATACCTGCAAGGAATGTGCAGTGTTGCTGTTGTTACAAGTTTGGTGGCATACCTTTGGGAACTTGTGCAAAAGTGACTCACCAAAGGACTACAACCATCTCTTTGGTACAGCCCTCACTGGTTTGGAACTTAGCATAATCTAAATTTGTTTGCCCTAAAACATGGATGATAATGGATTTTTTTATAGACGTTGTCAGATCACTAGTGTATAAATACTGTTTCACACTTTGTATAGTATTATCAACAGTAACATCAACATAAATCATAATAGCAAAAGCAGCATTAAAAATTAAATATGAATTTCCATTGACTGATGCCCAGAACACTTTGCAGAAACACAGAATGATAGTTTTATGTTTGTGTTAAATAATAACATAATACTTAAATATAAAAAACAAAAGGGAAAAATATAGAAATAATGATTCAGAATATTTGTCTTTCTAGAAAAAAAGGGACAAAAAAGAGATTCATTTAATTTCAAAGAGCTTGTAATATTTAAGAATGATCACATAATATAATAGTAGAATGCTTGTTTCAAGTGCTTTATGTGTGCTGACAGCAATTCTTAACAGTTACAGTCATGTAAAAGATAAAGGTTTCCCTGTCCAATTATGTCCGACTCTTGGATGCCGTGATCATCTCCATTTCTTGGCTGAGAGCCAGCATTGTACAAAGACATTTTCTGTGGTCATGTGGCCAGCATGGCTGTATGCCAAAGGTGCACGGAACCTGGTTACCTTCCCGCTGAAGTTGTACTTATTAAACTACTTACATTTGCATGCTTTCAAACTGCTAGGTGGGCAGGAATGGGAACTCATCCCATTGAGTGGTGCTCGGGTCTCAAACTCAGGCTGTCAATTTTCCAGCTGAAAAGCTCAGTATCTTTAATTGCTGAGCCATCATGCCTCCCTATAGTCCTGTGAATTCAGCCAAATATAATTTGTGTCTAAGGCTGATAACTAAAGGATCTGTATATGTGTTGAAAAATAGCTACCATGTAGTTACAAAATTTAGAGTATACAGCTAGTCTCATTGAATTACTAATCATTTAGCAACTATTTGAAGTTATATCATGGTGCTGAATGAGGGGACTTATGATTGATTCTCAATAGTTGTGGCTATCATAGCATTCCTACTCTGGCCATATTATCATGATTCAGGCACTGGACAATTGGCTTACAATTATGACATTGCAGTAACTTGTAGTCACATATAATGTGATCACCAATTGCAACCTTCACTATTGGTTTCCAACAAGCAAAGTTAATGGAGAAGCTGGCAGGAAGTCACAAATAGCAAACGAGATCGGGGGACACTGTGATTGCATGGATATCTTAATGATGGCAGCAGGGATTATTGCAGTTGCCATCATAAATTGCCACAGTCACATGACTTAACTGTGTTGCTTAGTGATGGTGTTGCTGGTCCCAATAATCATCCTTATTGAGGACTAGCAATACATTAAAACACTGCTATTAGAATTTTTCTCATCAAACCCCCCCAATTAATGGTAATTTTGCTATAATCCCTCTCCCCCCTCTCTCTATCTCCCTATCTATCTGTATTTCTTCATATGTTTGGGGAAAAAATACAAGACTGAGAAAATAATAATAATAGTCTGATCATTCAACTACTGGCATCTTGAACATGGATTTTTACTAGGTGAACTAGAATCTAGTTCTTTACAGGCATTAAGTGCCCTCCTTTATTAACAGCTTTTATACAAACACAAATATAGAAGAGTTGAAATGTTAACAAAATAATTAAATGGACATAAAATATATTTTAAAAATACACACTGAATGTTTTACCCTATTTAGAAGAAGTTTTGTTATTTTTTTTCCATCTTAAATAGCCTTGGAATTTGAATTTAACTGTGTAAGAATATTTAAAAGACACACATCATCCCATCCTATAATAAAGAGAAAATCTAAATATATGTATAATATTTTACCTTCATCATCAGGAATTAGAAAACAGGACTATCAATAATTATGAGAAATTGTTTTGGATAATTTCATTTAATAAACGGAACAATATATCTTCAATCATTTTTAAACATAATATATTTAATTGAATTCTGTTACTTGAATAATAGATTTACTCCCTCTTGTGGAATGACTGAAGTGTAGCAGAGATGTTTCAGCACTGACTCATTCATAAAAACATAAAATCAGTGCTAGTCATCTGACATTGTTTTAAACATCTTGTTTCCATCAGTAGCCAATCAGTAGCCATCTTTTGGCGACTTCCAATTTTCTTTACAGCAGTTATGCATGCATTATATTTTATTCTTTCTCTCTATAGCTGTAATCATAGCTCCCCTCTTTCCATATCCTATCCTTTCTAATTGTGAAACTCATAAATTACAGGTTCTTTTTTTTCCATTTTCAGAAAAAAGTCCATGAAGGATTTCCAGTCACTGATAAATGTGTTTGTTATCTTTTCCCTAATCAAGCAAGTCAATTTAGCCATTTTTGCAAATTCTATCCTCCTCACTGCTTTCTTTACATGTATTTCAGAGTCTTTCTTTGTGGGTATAATATTTTTGCTGCCATACCATTTTCAAAGAATGAAGTACAAGTTACTGTATATTGTTATTGTTTAGAAGTTTCTTTTAAAAAGAAAAACTTGGAGAAGAAAAACCAGGAAATTGGAGTACATGAATTTTATGTGTATTTGCATAGGAATTCTTAAATTTGTTCTTATATCTTTGCTCACAGGATTGACCAGGCCAGTCCTAGTAAGTGTTTGAGCTTATTTTCGGATCCTTTTCTATTCTCACAGGTAGTAAAGGTTTACAGTGAAGATCGTACTTGCTGCTCTTTGGAAATCACAGCAGGGACCACAGCCCGTCATGTTTGTGAGATGCTGGTGCAGAAAACCCATTCTTTGCATGATGACTGCTGGTCTTTGGTAGAGGTCTATCATCACTTATCTCTAGGTGAGAGGAAAAGAAAGAAAGTCCAGACTGCGAGTATACGTGTGCATGCATCCATATTTTGCAATGAGAAGCAAATATGCTTAAGTGTTCCCCTTTTGGGGGGCCTAGGTTGGTCCCATGTAAAAGGATGCTTCACCATATAAAATAATTCCTAGGATATAAACGATTAGAATATAAGGAGTAGAATTTATCTATTTTTTTATGTAAAAGAAATCAAAACTCCTACGCAATTCCCCTGCCTGAAATCTAAAACGTTCAGAGACTGGGGAAAACTAGGTTATAAAGTGGGATCAGATAATTGAACATGATGTCTAACAGATTTTTCCAGTTGCTTGTCTATGTGCATCTAGCATTTTAAAAGACTCCCTGAATGTAGATATGATGTTAACGTAATATGTTTCTTTCTCCCAGAGCGGATCTTAGAAGACCATGAGTCTGTGGTAGAGGTTCAGGCCACATGGCCTGTGGGAGGTGACAGTCGGTTTGTCTTCCGGAAGAATTATGCTAAGTATGAGCTGTTCAAGAGCTCACCAGTAAGTTGGAACAACTTTAAAAGTAGCAACAAACATCATTTCAAATCCTGTAATTTGCAGTAATTTAATTTTTTTTCATTTTTAAACAATTTCAAATTTCAGAAATAAAATAGTGTTCCCTGATTTTGTTTTTGTAAAAACTCTGTATTTCACATCTCTAATGTTAATCCCCAAAATAATGATTCCCACAATGCAGTCCATAGATCGCCAGTAATCCATAACTGCTTACCTTGCAACACTGTCAGTTTGAGAAAATGGATCAGTACAGAAATGGAAAACTGGTTCACTGAAGCAAAGAAGTGATAATATTACAAGCAACATATGTACTATATTCCAGCAAATTTATTTACCTCCTCCCCCAAAGTGAGCTTCCATGCTATTAAAATACAAACTGTTGTGAAGGACTTCTTTGTTTTATTGGGCAGTGCTCATACTTTAAAAATGTTTATTAAATTGTCCATGATTGAAGAAAATTTGGGAAGCATGATGTTGAAAATATTCTTTCTACAGAAACTGTTGTTGTTTAGCTTTTATACTTTATGATTAAATATATGCCTCAGAAAATTATTAATTTGGTCCAAGATGGCAATCTAATTTAATAAGCATCCCTTTTATATTAGGTATTGGAATAATTATAGAGAACCAGTTTGACGTATTGGTTAAGGCACCAGGCTAAAAACCAAGAGACTGCAAGTTATAGTCTCTCTTTAGGTACAAAGCCAGTGGGGTGACATTGGACCGGTCATACACTCTTAGTCCTAGAAAGAAGACAATAGCAAATCACTTCTGAAAAAGATGGCAAGAAAATTGCAGAGACTAGTCCAGGTCAACAGGAATCATTACTGATCCAAAAATACCACACTCCCCCAAAAAGAGTAAACATAAAATAACTTTTGTGGAAACTTGAAAGCCAAACTTTTACAATTTTAGTAGGGATATAAATGCAATAAACTTAAAAAAAAATCTTAAAATAAATCCACATTATAGCACTCAGACCACTTTTTCCCTTTGGTATTAAAACAGTATGTTTAAGAACACCATGATACAGTATATGACAGCCCAAATGTATGACATTGTCCTGCTTTCCTTTCTTCCCCATCATAGCAATCAATATTTCCTGAAGTTATGGTTTCCAGATGTCAGGATGCAGCTAATAAAGGCATGTCCCACCTAGAACTCATACAGGTAATTATCTTTTTCCTTTACCTAAGAAACAAATAATCTTTTTGTGCTGG
>JAOYMU010000077.1:69585744-69602188 GCA_025802295.1 Psammodynastes pulverulentus
AGCATCGGCGACCCAGCCCTGGAGTTCGGCTGGGGGCCCCTGGTGAAAGCTGCCCGTGAACGGCAGGCGCCCTCACCAGACGTCTGGCCCCGAGGGGCCTCAGCAACGGCTGGTTTCGGGCGCTGGGGGCAGGAACTCGCCTCTCCAGCGTCCGTTGCCACTGGAACCAGGAAGTCGAATCCCAGATAGTTCTTGACATATGACCTCTATTGAGACCATAATTTCCATGGTTAAGCCAGGCAGTTGTTAAATGAGTCATGCCCATTTTCCCAACCTTTTTTTTGCCACAGTTGTTAAGCAGATCACTACAATTGTTAAGTGAATCATTCAGTCATTAAGCAAATCTGGTTTCCTCCTTGACTTTTCTTGTCAGAAGTCAGTTGGGAAGGTCACACATGTAACCATTGTAAATACATGCTGGATATCAAGCACCCAAATTTTGATCATGTGACCATGAGAATGTTGCATCTGTAGTAAATGAGAGAACCAGTTGCAAGTCACATGTTTCAGTGCTGTTGTAGCTTTAAACGGTTGCAAGTTGTAAGTTGAGGCTTACCTACTCTATACTGCCTTTGACAGTGCTTAGTAGTTATAACAAAGTGTTGGAGAATTTCCCCTGTGATGAAATGATCCCCTGCAATGTTTTCCCCTACAGCATATTGACTTTTGAAAGATCCTTTGCATGTAACTTTGCCAGGGACCATCTTTGTTTCACAACCCCCACTCCTTGTAAAGCTCTTGGGACTTATAAACAGGGGCAGCACAGGTGACATCAAGCTGTGAGGAATAGCCAACACTTCAGAATATAGCAATAGCACTTAGACTTATGTACCGCTCCACAGTGCTTTACAGCCCTGTCTAAGCGGTTTACAGAGTCAGCATATTGCCCCCCAACAATTTGGTTCTCATTTTACCCACCTCGGAAGAATGGAAGGCTGAGTCAAACCTTGAGCCTGGTGAGATTTGAACTGCCAAATTGCAGACAGCCGGCAGGCAACAGAAGTAGCCTGCAGTACTGCACTCTCACCACTGAGTCACTGTGTCATAATCTAGGCTCAAGATCTAGAAGGATCTTGACAGACTTTAATACTGGTCCTTATCCAACAAAATGATAAGTGATGAGAAAAGTAAGGTTGTATAGTTAGGCAAGAAAACCAAAAGCACAGGTATAAAATAGGTGGTATTCAAGAGCAGTCAATGTGAGAGAGATCTAGGAGTCCTACTGGACAATCTCTTAAGTATGAGCCAGCAATGTCCCACAGCTGCCAAAAAAAAAAGCCAACACAGTCCTGGGGTTCATCAACAGACGAATAGTATCAAAGTCACATGAAATGTCAACAGTGATTTATATACACTGGTAAGATCACACTTGGAATACTGCATCCAGTTTTGATCACTATGATACAAAAAAAGATATTGACACTCTAGAAAGAGTGCAGAGAAGAACTATAAGGATGATTAGGGGAACTGGTAGCTATACCGTACAATGAATGTCTAGTTTAACAAAGAGAAGGTTGAGGGGTGACATGTTAGCAGCCTTCTAATATTTGAGGGACTGTCACAAAGAAGAGGGGGGTCAACCTAGTCCCTTTAGGGACAATGGTTCAACAGTGCCCAGTATAGGGGGGAATAGGAAGTGGGGAGCCAAGGAAAATTATCAGGATGCGTATGGTGGATGCTTTACTGTTCTGAGTATAGGAACTGAAGGCTTGAATGTGTTTAAGAGAAAGGGGCAAACCTGATCAAAAAGACAAAGGAAATCTGAGGACTTAGAGTTGGAAGAAACTCAGAGTCATTTCAGTCCCACAAAGAATAACCTTCTCACTTATATTCACATTGTAGCCTGCAACGAATGGTCTCCTTGCAGCCTTTTTCTTTCTTCCTGCTCCTAGGCTCAAGATCTCAGCAGAGAATCCAACAGCACAGGGACTAGGTGAAGCTAGGAGAAATAAAGTGCAACTTGTAACATTTAAGCTAATGATAAGGCATCAATCAGTTCAGCAATACCACCTCTGGAACCCATTGCACCAGTCCTTCTTTATCAGCTCTGCTTCTACTTTACTCTGTCAGATATCCAAGCAGCACCATTCATCCTGTTAGAGATCTTCCTTTCATTCCAAGTTCTTTGATGACAACCAAGTGCTATATCAGAGCCCACCAACCTTCCAGCCTGCTAAAGCCAGCTGGCCTATGAATAAAGATGTAAGTCATAGGAAAAAGCTGTGGTTGTAAAAACATTTGGGGTGGGAGAGAATGAACCTGAACCAATTTAGTCTGGTGCTAAAATGCTGGGTTAATAACCAGGAGTCTGTGAGTTCTAATCCTTCCATAACCATCTCTGTGACCATCTCTGTGATGGCTTTAGGCCAGTCCTTCTTTCTCAGACTGACTCACTCTTGGGGATGTTGGGAAAATAGAAGGCAGGAATATTAGATATGTATGCTGCCTTAAGTTCCCAAAAATCAAGGACAAGGTAAAAGTGAAATAAATAAACCTAGAAGGGTAAAGGGGTAATAAAGACATGTGAAGTTGCCAACAGTAACTCCAGCTATATGCAAATGAAGTCTTTCTTGAGGAATCCCTCACGGGTTGCCTTATAATGTTCTGTTTCATACAATACATTAAGTTATTATGTTTTATTTCATTTGGGCTCAGAGTACTGTGCAAAGTCAGAAAATGTTGGATGTTTCTAACGACATTTATTTTACATGTCCAATGAATCCAGCTAATCATGATTTATTCAACCAACTATGAGTAAACAAACCATGGGTGTGATTCATCCCCTTTTGACTCTAGTCAAGTCTCTAAGAAGTCATTTGAAAGAAATAGATTAGCAATGACACCCAAGAGCATCTATCACCATCCTGCCCGCTTTGCTCATCAGGGCCAGGCCTCCCTTGTGGGCAGGATACGGGATGGGTTTGGCAGCTGTGAGAGCGTGGCTGAGGGGAAAGGAAGACACAGGCAACAGTCTGCAGCAGCTGCCACATGTGGCCTCTCAACCTGTTTCAAGTACATTGGTGAGGGAATGTGGGAGGAGAGGGCAGCGGAACTTCCTGAATGCAGACAGAGCCAGTACCCTACTTAGCCCTTTCTGAGTAGACTGCAGCCCATCTGGCTTATCCTCTAGGGAACCTGCAGGGGAATGGTGTGGCAGGGAGAGCAGACCTGCTCTCTGCACCTGATTCTGTGGTCCTGAGGCAAAAGCATTCATGCATATTTGGCCAATGTTGGCAGCAGTTAGAGCAAAGTACCTGATCTTTGCTTATCTGTCTGTAGGATTCAAACCAAAAAAGTATTGGTTTCAACTGGAAATTTCAACATTATTAAATCTTTTCCACTGAAATTGGAAGTGGTTAAAATCAGCAGGGATTGTCCCCTGCACACCCCTTTTTTCTTTTTTATCTTTTTTCACACATCTTTTCTCCTGCGCTCCCTACATTTTTGAACAAAGGAAAGTTTTATTCAAATCTGCAGAAACCACAGAGTCAGGGGTGGCTGCATCTTTTGGGGTCTTTGATGGGAACACATGTGAACTGTGGATCCGGCAGGTGCTCTTCCTGTTACTGCGGCAGCGGAGGAGGCGGCAGCTGGCTGCAAAGCTGGCAGCTCCCTGGCTTCTGGTTCTCTATTTCTTTGTTTATTTTTTCAAGTGAAATTCAGCAAACAATGATCCGTAACAAAGGGAAAAAAACCCCTCTCTTGTGAAAATCTAATGAAGGAAACAAATGGATTCTGTGGAAGAGTTCAGCTTCAGAAACTGTGAGAAGTCTACACAGCATAATTAGATAATATTATTAATTACTGTTTCTGGGGTAAACATTCAGTTCACGGGAAACAAGCAGTAGATTTGTTTTCTTTTCTACACATCATTTTTCACAGAAAGAGAGAGAAGGAAAAATAAAGAGAGAGAGAGAGGGATGGTTAATTCTCTTTTGCATCAAAGAATAATCTGGGATGGGTTGAAATGGCCTCAGCATTTCTATTCAATATTCTTCAATTAATTCCTTAATGAATTTAAACCTTGAATTCTAAACCACACAAAGTATAGTCAGATCAGGGACTCTTAAAAAGCAGGACAGAAAAGAGTGTTGATGCCTTTGAACTTTGGTGTTGGAAAATACCAGGGATAGCCAAGAAAACAGCAAATGAATCACTAAATAAACCCAGAGTTCTCACTCAAGGCATATTTTGGATACATTATGCAAGATATAAACTCTCTTGAGAATATAATACTACATTATTAGAAATAGTGGAAAGAAAGAAGAACTGGATGGATGGTTTCAATTACAGAAGATCTGAAGGGCCAGGCTGGTGACAGATCATCCTGGAGAAGATCTACCAATATGGCCTCTAAGAGTGGACATTGTGATAATGTGATGGCACAGTATCAATCTTTTTTTCCCCAACCAACCAGAGAATACTAGATTAGGAAAACTTGCCATCATGTTTAATTGGGATGGAAAAATACCTTTGTTTAGTATTTAAGGCACCATACTAGAAACCAAAAAACTGTGAGTTTAAGTCTCATGTTAGGCATGAAAGTCAGTTGGGTGACTTTGGCCAGTTACTCCCTCTCAGCTCAACATAGTTGACACAATTGTTGTGAGGAAAATCTGACAACCCCAAACTCACACTTGATGATTGAACAGAGCATAGCAGAGAACTGAAAAGGCCAACCATTTTCAATGTGATCCTCACAGCATTCTTTTATTTGTAAAAACATTCTGTAGACTGCTGGGCATATTTATGGATACGAATATTCTTTTTTTTTTTAGTTGAAATTGTCCTTTTTTAAAACAATACATATTTTATTTCTCAATAAAAATGTTTATTATGTAGACAGTAGAAACAAACTCCTTTTTATTCATGTTATGATGATGCTATGATTACAATGAGTTTGAATATCCAAGCTGCATATGCTTTAACTATTTCTATATCAAAATTATCAAATAATCTTTAAAATCTATTCTTCTTACTAAAAATGTAAATGCAGTTTAAATGTCTAGGTGGGGAGGTACTATGATGGTAGGGAGATGATAGTTTTACTATTAAATTTAAAATCACCCATTTGCCATCATCATTGCAGACACCAGTTTTCCCAGCCTGGAATATCTTAGGTGTATATGAAAGCACAGTTCCCATCCTTTCCATCCAATCTACCCATGGGGTTTATATTAGTATGATGATGATTGGTCACATGGTCAGCCAAATGTTTAGACTGCATTTGGCATTTTTATTCACTAATCAAGTCCTTCCCAAAAACTTGCAATAGGCAAGCATAGACAGACGCTGTTTGATGGCATGAAATATCTTATTGCAGGTCAAAAGCTGTTCCAAATATTATTATGGTTAGTCAATCAGCCAGATGTTTACACTGGATTGACATTTGTATTTATCCATTGAGTTTTTCCCAAAGACCTGAGATAGGCAGATGTTATGGCTATTATTATTAACTTTCAAAATATTATAAAACACAAATTGACCAACTTAAAATATTATCATGGGAACAACAAGGAAAAAAGAAGTCACTATGGCATATCTGCACCATAACTGGGTGCCAATATCGAAAAGGTCTTGGAGACCTCTCAATATATCAAGCTTGGAATTTTCTCCAGGCCTTTGAAGCTAGGAATACAGGAGATCTCTCTCACACACATACACACACACACCCCAATAAATATCTGCAGAAGAATAGACCTTCCAGTTAAAATGTCATTTCATTTGTTTTTCAAATAAGACTTATTCAACTGCTATAGGAAGACAAAAAAAAAATTGTGACACCAAATCATTGAATCATTTCTCCTCCTCACTCACACCTCCCAATAATAGGAAAATGTTTTCTAAGGGTTGTGAAAACCTCTTGAAAGAATTTTAGAAGATAAAAATCAATCTTAAAGTTCTCACCTTTGCAGTGGTTGTTCGCTAATTTGAGGTGGGAAAGTATATGTGGGTGTTTGGAAGCCTTGTTTGGGTCAAGGCTTATGAGAAGGGAGGGGAAAAAAAGAACGTGAGTTCCCATGGATAAGTGGTAACATGGGAGAAACAAAGGGCCACAAAGACTTGCTAATTGAGATCTCCCCATAAGTGTCAAACAGTATCTTTCAGCCTTTCAAAAAGTCAGTTGTCACTGTTAG
Organism: Psammodynastes pulverulentus; assembly: GCA_025802295.1. Lineage (NCBI taxonomy): Eukaryota > Metazoa > Chordata > Lepidosauria > Squamata > Psammodynastidae > Psammodynastes > Psammodynastes pulverulentus. The sequence goes on from JAOYMU010000077.1 coordinate 69,591,882, forward strand.
AGCTGCCAAGTATCTGGTGGAAAAAAAAAAAACAATCCTTGCCCAACAATTTAAAAGAACCCATTTTGAGGTTTCTTCCCCCCCCCCCATTTCTTTCTTTATTAGTTTATAATATAATATAAAAATACATAAGAAAATAGTATCAAAATAAGGAAGGGAAAAAATGAGGGGCAAAAGGAAAAAAGAAAGAGAAAGCATTGACTTCTGACTTCTTTTGGTGCAATAGCATAAGATAATAACATCAAAACTCAACTATTTACCTTTTCATAATAATATAAACTAGCCATTTCTATAACAACAATGTTTGCGGGTTTTTGGTGCATTGTTTCAATCCAACAATATTTCAACTAACAAGAACTAGTTCTTCCCTAAACTTTATCCACCAGGCATGTAAAGATTGTAGCATCTACAATTCCTAACCACTCATGGATATCCCACAGAAGAAAAGGGGTGATAGTGAAATATACATCACTGTATCTAACCTATATTTGTCCATCTTGATAGAAGAATACATTTCATTTTATATTTTTGTAGTTTAAAGTTCTTTATTACACGTGTTTTGTACATGGCACTCAAACTTTTGTCTTTCTCTGGGCTCAGAGCATTCCTTTTTTCTGATTGCTGTTTCTCCTAGATTTGAAATGTTATTTTTGCATCCTTCCCTCTTTTTAAAAAAAAAAAGATATAAGCAAACGCTGATAAACCAACTTTTCTAATATTAGTAAATATCACCATTCCAAACATAGTCTGACAAACATTGAGGGAACCTCATCTAAAAACTACACACACACATCACACAATCTCGATGGTCTTCTAAAGAAGTCTACTGCTTCTATTTGTCCTGTGAGTAAGCCTTGCTGTAGGATTTCCAGTTTTTTTCCTCTGGGTTGCTGGTTGCTTCCCCCAGCAGGAGCATCATCCTTCTGAGATGTAGCAGCTACCACAGGAGAGACGACCACTTCACTGCACTGCAATTAAGTTGGAACCATTCTTGGATACTTGACATTTCTAATCAAAGTTCTACTATCTTAATTAGTTCAATGCTCTGAAGGATGGCACATTTTATATGTTGGCTGAAATTTATCTTTGGTAAAACGTTTCACTGTTTTGATGAGACTTCAGCATACTGCCAACACAGCCAATGATCTGAATGGAATTTAGCGGACTATAGTCCAATCATATGGAAGACATTAGACTCAAACTAGGTTTAAAATATTTCATTTTAATGGGATTTTGAAAATCTCCATAGGCAGCATGCCTATTTCAGCCTCTGAAATTTCCAAGACCCACAAATGACAATGTGGAATATTTTCTCACAGGTAGGACACTTGGGGAAGTGGCCTAAATCAGGGGTCCCCAACCTCTAGGCCAAAGCCCACTACTGGGCCTTGAGCTGTTGGAATTGGACCATGGAGGTCGCAGATGGGTTACATGAGCAGCGGGCCCATTTTAAAAATGGTTTTTAAAAAATGGCTTGACAATAGATTCAAGACAGACTTAATCCAGTCCTTTAATTTTGTATGTTCCATACTATAAGTTATGCAATAGTAATTGGTTTAGAGGAGTTCCAGCTTTGATCAGTTTGTCTCCATCAAACACCTTCTTAGTGTGCTAATTAGAATCCCCTCAAGTGAGGTTAGTGGCATCCATGGAAGATTAATGAATCAGAAAGAGAAAACTCCATATATAAAAGAAGCACATTCACTTAAACGAGATATTGTTCTTGTCCCTCACAGAGACAGATTATTTCTACCCTTTCCTCTATGCTAATGTTTCCTTGGCAATTTTAGGATATGTGAACCTCAACTTCCAGAATTCTGCAGCTGGCAAAATTAAAGTCCGTACTGTATATCTTGAATAGAATTCTTTATGGGCCAAGAGTGATTGGACAACAAGGAATTTGTTTTGGTGCATATGCTCTCCGTGTTCATATAAAGAAAAAATACATACGTCAAGAGTCATAGGTATAACACTTAGTAGTAGTCATAGGGTACAAATAAGCAATCACATTATACTAGGAAACATAATAATAACCTAGGGCCTATCAAATCATACTAGTAAACAATCAATAAACAAATTAAAAAAAACACTTAGTAGTAGGAGATGGGTGAAAGACTATGAAAGGTTATAATGATCTCCATGCTTGAGAATTCAGACATTGAATTCCCAGGTCTGTTCTAACCTCTTTGTAGTACAATAAATTCCATAGTTGACATAATTCATTCCTAAGCAGTTCTATAATTAGAAAATCAGCTACTGAATATTTGAAACAGCTGAATGTAGAAGCTGAAACCTTTTGTTTTTGTTTGTCATTTTAATAATATTTGTCATATTAATAATGATATTAAGAGTATTTTCAGTTTTCTAATAGTTTTGCTGCTTTTGTTTACAATTTAACAAACATCAAAACCAAACAAATAATAAATGCTGGTAGGTTTTTAATGTATGAATACCATTTTTTAAATCCTTGAATTTGGTAGTAAATTCATCCTTTACTTTTAATTATAAATGCAATTACAAATTATTAAACTTTTGATTGAAATAGAAATGATAAAAATAATAATAAATTGAATCCAGATTTTACTTATTTTCTTATTTTTTCGTTTCCTATACTATGTAACAGACAATGCTGAAAGTTAAAACTTTTTTTAAACGGGAAGGGGTTAAAACAATGATAAGGTAGGCAGACTTTTTTGATATTAAAATTAAATTAAACTGGAGTGTAAACTTCATATAAAAGAGGACAGATTTTTGATGATGCCATCAAGTATGTTCAATACATAACGTCCTATTCTGATTTAATTTGATTGTGGTGGGAGAATAGGGAAATAAATATTGTATGAAAGCCAGAAGGGAGAGAAACATCTGAAATACAACCAGAAAAAAAAGATTATCATGAAAAAGGGTGTTACTGGCTGTACAATGTTCCTGGATTGTTTTATTTTCTATATATAAAATCAGTCAGTAAGCCAAATAAGTAATTATTTAGGGTATCAACGGAACGGGGACACCAAGCACTACAGGTTTTTTTTCCCATTAGCAATCATGGCCTCACATTTATTTATTTAGTGTATGGCATATTATACATGGACTCGTGTTATATGTTAACATTTCACCTAGATTAGTAAAACACAATAAAATATAAATGTTAAAAAGATCTATGTTCAAATACCAATGTCTAGGCCATCTATTGAAGTGCAGCATTGTTTGTATTACAGCTGCTCACATTGTGATCTACAGTTTGTCATGAGACCTCCAATCACACTGAGAGGAGGATACTCTGCCTATTTATAAGAGACTCCTGGCAGAAACAGTGTGAAGTGTGAATTCTATTCAGGATTGTTCACTGCTGATGTAGTTCAAAGCCTGGCATCTTTTTTTGTGGAGTCATTTATATGTCTACATATGTCTGGATGTTGCTTTCCATTTTGCTTTCCATTGGCAATCAACGTTAAAGTTGTTGGGTAGATGCTGTGCAAGTGCCAAAGAGGACTTCCTGAAATTGAGTTTTCTGGTGATAAATGAGGAAGTTCAGCATGCACTGGTAGGAGTGAGTTGTCATAATTTTTCTGTATTCTTTCACTAGTGCATCTTGCCTTCATAAAGCTGATGGTACTATATAGCTCAAAACAGAAAGCCAGCATGTTGTAGGGGTTTCAATACATTAGCTCAGGGATGTCAAACTAGCAGCCCATGGTCCAGATGTGTCATGCACTGGGCACTCCTATGCCGGGTTTAATGAAGGGGGGAATTGTTGCGATACATCACATGATGATGCCATGACAACACAAGTTTGACACTTCTGCATTAGCTTATAATCTTCATGATATCATTGAGTCTTGAATCTAACTTATTAGTATGGCAGCTGTTAAGCCATACAGAGGCACAGTAATATGCTGCTCAATAGACCAATCCTAGTATTGATAACCTGAGGGTGGCAGTGGAAGCTTTTCATTTAGTTTCACATAATTTCTGGAATATGTTGTTCCTAGTACTGATTTTTGGTGCTGTATTCTCTAGGTGTATCATAGGAGAGAGGTCCAATGTTATTCCAAGGATAGGGTTATAGGGGAGTCGGTTATTTAAGTAGACCTTCAGGGCTTCATATACTAGTTTGTTGTTAAGGGGGAAATAACATAGTTACCATTTTGCTGGTGTTAGGACTGAGCTACTAGTCAGTGAAGAATTTTCCCAAGATTATAAGATCTTTGGCCAGAAGGTTGTCTGCTATCTCCATGTGTTTTTCTTGTACTTTTATGGTGTATCTAAACATATCAGATGTGCTTGTTGCCAGCACTTCTGATATGTTTAAGTAGAATAGTGAAGGTGCCATTTCAGAGCCTTGTGGGAGACTGTTGTTTAATCTTCTTACCTTACTTTTGTTGTCCCTCATAATTATCACTCTGCATGTTATTAATTAATTGATATATATTTTTAACAGAGGATAATATGCAGATGAAACTCAATAAGGCAGATGAGGAAAGTTATAAAAATTCAAGTATGCCCTTAAATATTTCACTGCACTTTGACTTTAGTCAAAATTTTGGTAATTGTCCTTATTTATCTTGTTGACTTTAATCTGCATTGTTGAAAACAGGGGTTTTGAGTGATTAAAGATTAAAAATTAAAAAGTATGCTTGAGATAATATAATTTCAGTAGTGGAATTGATATGAGAGTTTATTTTGCCTCATAATCTTTACCACAATGATTAAAAATAGTTTTCCAATATTTTAATATCTGCAATTTTTCCTTATAACAGTTTTATTAAGAATGCATTAAAAGCGTTAAAAAATTCAATTTTTTCATTGCTCTAGTTACAAATAAATAATTTGCTTATATTACTTTTTTCTATTTTTACATTTTAAAAATTGTAACTTTCTATATTAATGTAGTTATAGGAAGAAAACTGATTTTTTAATTTGTTAATCTGTTGTAGGTGTAGAACAAGACAGATGGTTTATTGTGAAACAAATGTATTCTTGGATACTCTCCCCTGTAATGTTTAAATTATTGTTAATTCATGTATACAAGAGATCTTTCTTCTTGTTATTAACTATTTTCTTCTAACATGGAATACTGAATCAGTAATGTTTTTCAATATTTTAATTTGGTTATTTTTTAAAATGTTATAGAAAATTTAAAAAATCAGATTTGACAATTTGACATATTATTTCTATGATTTAAGTGTTAGGGTTCCAGAAAGACCAGACTCCCAACAAAAAACTCCGAGACCAGCTTCATCTCAAAATTCCCTTTTGTTGAAGATGGCATATTGGCACATGTGGGGAAAACCCACATTTGAAGTTCCGGGTTTTGTTTCAACAGTTAGAAACTACAAATCCACCCCTCTACACTCATCATCACTCACATGTACCAATTCCCAACTGTGCCGACTCCAACATCCATTCAGATGCCTGAGTAACGCGACCTTGAACCAAAAGAAGAATTCTGTTATGGCTAACCACAACCTAACCATTCAATCCCCCCTCCCATTTTCCCACACTAAAAAATGTGACAGCGAGGAAAGGTTAATATGACTTCCAAAGCTGATAGTAAGTCTTTTAAACTGTGAGGAATCAATTTAGAATATTTTCAACCAATTTAATTGTAGAAGACTTATTAATGATTTTACCTATATTTAATTATGGTTTTAGTTCTAATGTAGTCAATTTGCAAATTAATCAATTGATATAATAAAAAAATATTTTATACATCTGCATAATTCCATAAAATTGCAATTGATGTTACTTGCTGTTCTGCAATATTCTTGAAAGCTACAATTTTTTATAAGATAGAAAGAATTCCATGCAACTTTGTATAATTCCTTGCTTTTTATTGAGACCTGGTTCACATTGCTCTAAACCTAAACTGGATTTCTTCGAGGGCTGGCCAGATAGGAAGATGGGAAGGACATCTCCTGCCATCCAAAATGGGATGCAGGGACATGCACGACACCACATGGCCCATTTTTGATCTGGCCGGTGTCCTGCAATACTTTGCGGGCCAAAACGGGGCACAGTTTTGGCTGACAAAGTGCTGCAGGAGGCCATCTAGGCTGAAAACAGGCCATGTGGGGGCCATACATGCCCCTGCATCCTGTTTTGGCTGGTAGGGTGCTGCAAGATAAGCCATCCCCCAAGCTGGCCCTCGAAGAAATCCAATTTGACACCCCTGGTTTAGAGCAATTTGGCTGCTAGAGACACTGCTGGCTGGTTCTTTGCTATTTCCAGGCTGACTCTGTAGGCCAGATTTAAGCATTCCACAGGCTGCGGCTAGTTCCCGGGCCTTGAGTTTGATACTCCTGCTCTAAACTACATCATTTACCTACAGTTTAATTAAGAAACTATAATTTTCTGGGTAAATTCTGCCAGCTAAATTCACACACTAAGGCATCCACCATAGTTTATATCATAAAGTGCTTTAGTTTGTACAAAAAAGTGAATTATTTTATAGTTTATACATTAGCATGAGAAGTGGATTGAAAAGAATAAGTGAACCATTTATCTTGAGTTGGGACAATGAAAGAAGGACAAGGGAAGGCAAATAAAATTTGTGTCATAACATCATTTAAAGTATCACGAATTACAGGTGTCATATACCGTACTTCAGCTCACAAGTCATATTTACATCATTGTGTGTTGTTATGGGTGGTAATGATCAGGATACCATTTGTTTATAAAAATGACAATGAAACAGAAATCAGTGGAACTGAGATATTTTAGTATTTTGAGGCTGAGTCCAATGATACTGCCAATCGAGCAAGGTTGATTCACCTTTTCATATGAACCAGATTTCACGATTCAAAACAAAACAAAACTATAGATTAGAAAATGTGACATAATTGCTAATTAAAGAGAAATATTCTCTGCGAAAATCATTGTGGTTAAACAATTGTGCAATAAATAACTCAACTGGCAATATTATCTAAAAAATCACATTGATGAAGCTAAGCAGTTTAGCAATAAATGTCTAATCTGGCAACCCTATCAATAATATTACATTAATTCAGTATCTTTCATGGCATAAAATTCATTTGCTTTATTGCAGTAACTAGTAGAAACCTAAGTCTAGTTTAAGGTCAGTGTCCCTTAGTTACACTTTTTAAAAAAAAAAAGCTATGCTGATCCGACAGTATTCAGGAAAAAAAAATCTTTGTTTGGAAAAGAGTGTTTTTCTGCCTATTTCATGGGCAGGGATTAAATTACTTCACAAATCTGCTGAAGAAATTTATAGTTCCATAGAAGAACATAACTATATGACAGTTTAAGCAAGTGAATGGTTGCATCTAGAAGAAAACCCTCAAGTTCTGACTTTCAAATTCACAAAATGTTTTCTGCTCTCAGATAAAATTTCAAATTATCCTAGAAAATTTCAAATTATCCTAGAAAGTTAATTGAGCTATCTATTAATAGATCAATTAATTGATGGGTATTAGTCCATAGATCAAGTTATCCTCCTTTGTTGGAAAGTTCGTAGTGGTACAGGTAGTTTTCGACTTACAACAATTCATTTAGTTACCATTTTGAAGCTACAAGAACACTGAAAAAGTGACTTATGACTGTTTTTCACATTTATGACCATTGCAGCTTCCCCATGGTCATGTGATCAAAATTAAGATGCTTGCCAATTGGTTGTCTATGGAGATTCTCAGTCATCAAAGGTCATGGTTAAGCGCACCAACGTGCCTACCGTCCCTGTCCTAATGTTTCTTTTATTCTTTTATTCGTACCAACTTATACTTATATAATTCGTACCCAGCCCACTTATACTCATATGTTTATGTTATGTTCATATATACTTTGTTTTTCTCATATATGCTTGACATAAATAAATAAATAAATAAATAAATAAATAAATAAATAAATAAATAAATAAATAAATAAATAAATAAATAGTTGCCCCAAAGGTGCTTTGCAAAGAGGCAACTGGACTTTCTGGTTTTTGTTCGAAGACATTTTGCTTCTCATCCAACAAGATGAGAATTGAAGAAGCCTCTTGGATGAGAAGCGAAACGTCTTCAAAGAAAAAACAGAAAATCCAGTTGTCTCTTGAAAAAGCACCTTTGGGATTGCCAGTTGGTTCATATTCATGACAGTTGCAGTGTCCTGGGATAATGTGATCATCTTTTGTGATCTTCTGACCAGCAAAGTCAATGAGGAAGTCAGATTCACTTAACAACTGTGTTACTAACTTAATAATGACAGTGATTGCCTGAACAATTGTGGTGAGAAAGGTCATAAAATGGGGAAAATTTACTTAACATTTAGCACTGGAAATTTGGATCAAAAGTCACAGACTACAGTCTGTTTATTTCCATTTAGACCACACTTAGTTATGACTGTAATTGCCACACTTATTAAGCAGTGCTATTCTAATAAACTAGTTTGTTTACTTTTGAAATATATTTATAGGATTTATAGAGCTACCTATATCATCCAATGGTGGCTCACAACAATGCAAAAAAAATATTAAAAACAAGAGTACCACTATATTTATGAATAGTGTCTGCAATTTGCATAGCTTATATTCTTTTCTATATTACAACTTGTAGTTTTAACATTTCCCAATGATTTTATTAAACATTATAGTATTGCAATTACAATACTCTGCTTAAAAAAAATTATTAAACCTGATGTAATTTTCTTTCAGTGTTTCTTGGGTTCCAGGAAAGTTTTTATTTCTTTCTTAATAAAGAAGCAGTATGATTGTATATCTGAAATAGCCTGATTAAATGTAATAATAAACTTTGCATAACCATGGCAATCATTAACAACTGTACTTCTTTGACATATCAAATTCAGAATACTACAGAAAAACAAACAGAAGTTTAATTCTATATTAATCAATATAACTTTTGTAGATTATTGAGAATAAAAGACAATATTTGTAGCTCAGGGTGGAAATGAGGAATCCTTGGTGCTCTCTGGGTTTGATTGTTTTCTTGCATACATTTCATTACATTGATGTTACCTAGTTTGGGTAATGAAACATCCGCAAGAACATAACCAAATTCAGGGAGCACCACAACTCCTCACTAATAGAAATACTTTGAAATCAGTTCTTACTAATTTCAGGGTGAGAAAAGGAATGAACCAAGATCTTTGATGGTATCTCTTATGAAGAAATTTCTTATCAAGTATTTGTTTCTATGCTTCCATTTGATCCTAAAAAATCTGTAATAATTTTAAAACATTTTTGTATTCAGAACAAGCATACTCGTATTAGTATGTTGAAGAAGGCATTCATGTCTTACATGCAGAAGTGGCCCAGATTTAAATCTGTTATTTCCAGTAAGAGAGGAAAAATACCAATCAGCATTAAAAAATTAACTGGATTTAAATGAACAATGGTTATCTGATGAATAATGATGAGAGCAAGAGGTAAATAAAGAAAAGTGCATTTAGTACAAATATCAAATACTGGACTCTTGGCATTATGGTGCCATTTTATCATTTTTTGCCATACCCGTATAGCTATATTTCTACATTTTTGTTATTTGAAAATATCAGTACTACTAAAATTCCTAGGCAGGTAGACAAAAAGCATAGACATAATAATTATATTATTATAGAATATGTATAAAATAGCTGTTTAAATAAATGAAAAGGAGATGAAATCATAATTAACATAGTATATAACACATCCTAAAATCTTTTATAAGTGGCATGTAGTTGGATAATTTGTGCACACACAGATTTCTTTTAGAAATTCTTAAGTTAGGAACAAGTACCAGTTTGTTGCTGATTAACCATTTAATTTTAAATTAAATAAGATTTTGAAACTACTAATATATCCCAGAGGAAGTCCTTTGGGAAGAATATCTGTAATAGGTCTCAGTATGCCCCACATTAGTCTTTATTTGCTGCTGCTCCATATATTGTTGCTGTTTGGTATACAATTGAGAATTAGTCCTACGGATCCTGGATATTGGACCTAAGGTCCAGGTGTTATTGCGTCTAGGCAAACGAATAACAGAATGATCAACAGCTGGGCCTGTAAATCTTGGTCTGATTACAGCATGTCCAATATGAGATAGTGACAAGGCATGGAACAAAGGGACTCAAATAATAAATGCAGCAGTATACAGGCAGGTTTGTGTGCCATAAGGTGGTCCTTGAAATGTCATACATCCAATGGTTTAGAATTCTATTAGTTAATTACTATATATTCACTGGTACTTGTAATTACTATATTTACTGGTGCTCCGAATTGTATAATATTTGGAAGGAAATACAGGCAGTCCCCGGGTTACGTACAAGATAGGGACTGTAGGTTTGTTCATAAGTCGAATTTGTTCATAAGTTGA
>JAOYMU010000077.1:69602288-69614142 GCA_025802295.1 Psammodynastes pulverulentus
TTTACAAAGACTGAGCCAAAGAATGTGTTGAAGAGGTTGGCTTTAATGGTTTCTTCATTACAGTCTTTACCATTAGGACCTTTTAGGGGCGGGATGGATCTTGAATCTTTGAATTTATTGTTTACAAAATTATAGAAGGCACGGGTGGATTTCGTGCGTAGAAGATCTTCCTCTTGTTTAATGTGATAATTAGTGCGTTCAGTCTTTATCTGGTGGCATAAGTTTTTATAGCAGCTTTTAAAGTTGGCGACTTGACCAGTTTTGTTTTTCCACCAAAGGGATTTTTGGGGGGATTGGAGCTTCCTTGTAGTTATGGGTAATTTGTTTTTTCTGGTTTGGGGGGTTATTAGTGGTACACATAGTTTGATGGCTCTTTGACTTCAAGTAAAAAAATCTTGTAATAATCTTCAACAGTATTGCATTCAGAGAATAGAATTTGCCAATTAAGAGATGAGAGGTCAGTGTCTATGAGATCATACTTGGCTTTTTAAAAGTTATAGTTGGGGATCCAGTCATTGTGATAATTTTTGTGAGGATGTATGTTGAGACAAAAGTCAATAGTGTTGTAGTCTGTTCACTCGTCCTTCCCACCCGGTGACTTCTCTCCTCCTATGGTCCTAAATTCTTCATCGGCACCCTCTCTTCCTTTTCTCCCTCCTTCTCTCCCGAGGGAGACAAGTGGACATGGCTTGGGACAGCCAGCTCCGTATTTTCAACACTGGAGTAACAGGGAAGTCAAGAAACAAGTGATTAGCGCAAGCTACCACGCTAGGCAATGCTTCGCAAGTAGTCCTCAACTTACGACCGTTCATTTAGGGACCATTTGAAGTTACAACGGCACTGAAAAAAGCAACTTATCACCAAAATTCTGGTAGCAAGAGGGCTACATGCTTAAACCTCTTTACCTACATTCACCATAACTAATTTATCAATCTCCTGCTTGAAACCTCCATTGTCTCTTCCAAGTCTCTTGTTGTGTATTCTAATCCTGACTGGCTCAGGGTTGACTCAGCCCTCGGTCCTTCCGAGGTCGGTAAAATGAGAACCCAGATTGTTGGGAGCAAAAGGCTGATCCTGTAAACCGCTTAGAGAGGGCTGTAAAGCACTGTGAAGCAGTGTATAAGTCCAAGTGCTATTGCTAGTGCTTTTGCACATGCGTCCGATAGCAGATCGATTCGTAGTAACCAAAAGCTGGCATCTCTGCAAACAACAAGTGTTTGTTTGTTTGTTTGTTTGTTTTTCAAGCATACATTGGAGAATACATATAAGTATAAACATAATTATGAATATATAAAATAAATACAAATAAGAGAAAACATTAGGACAGTAGGCATTTGGTGCACTTATGCACGCCCCTTACAAACCTCTTAAGAAAGAGGTGAGGTCAATAGTAGACAGTCTAAGGTTAAGGTTTTTGGGGTTTGGGGAAGAGACCACAGAGGCAATATAAAGTGACTATATCCAGGATTGAAAGAGCATAGGTCAAGCATGTGTCCTGCAGCGGCGACAACCAATAAGAAAACACCTCGGGTTGCTTTATCCAGCAGAAGACTCGCAAATGCAGCTGGCCCTGATTAGTTGCTTGCTTGAAGGCAAGCATGAAGCCATGTGGAAAGAAAAGATTCATGGGACAGATGGAGGCCTCTCCTCCAAGATTTAATATCTGGCTATTTCCTGGTACCATTCTGAAGAAATGAACAATGGACTGTTTTTTGATGGCTTGACATGGCCTAGAGTGCCATTTCTGTGGAACTGCCTTTGTGTGTAAATGAAGAAAGAAGTCCAAGTTGTGTAAGCCAACAACTCAAAGCCAAAAAGCAGCTCACGGATTGTCTACGTTTGACCCTTGTCCTATTTAATTCCAGAGAACAGGATAGCAAATATCAGCAAGGTGTGGTCGCTATTTCCTGGTAGCTTTCTAAAGAAATGAATACCTGGCTGTTTTTCTTTATGGCTTGACAGGTACTTGGCCTAGAGTGCCATTTCTGTGGAATTGCCTTTGTGAGTAAATGGAGGAAGCGGTCCAAGTTGTGTAAGCCAACAACTCAAAGCCAAAAAGCAGCTCACGGATTGTCTATGTTTGACCCTTGTCCTATTCAATTCCAGAGAACAGGATAGCAAATATCAGCAAGATATGGTCGCTATTTCTGGGTGCTTTCTAAAGAAAAGAACAGCTGACTTTTTAAATGCCATTTCTGTGGAACTGCCTCTATGTGTCAATAGAAGAAGCCACCAATCCAAAGCTGGAAAGTAGCCCACACATTTGGCCCCTGTCCCGTTTAGTTCCAGAGAAGGGGATAGCAAATACCAGCAAGGTGTGGTGGGTATCAGGTCATGTTGCAAAGAGCAAACCGAAAGAAAAGACAATTTCCTGGAGCGAAATAAAAACCATAAAAGGGGTAATATAACAAAAGGTGTAGCCAACAATGAGGCTAACAGAATAGAAAAGAATTCTTTATTGGCCAAGTTGTACAACCTCCTGTCTGTATGCAGATTCGTCATTATCTCGAATTCGACCAATCACTGTTGTATCATCTGCAAACTTCAGTATTTTAACAGATGGATCGTTTGAGATGCAGTCATTGGTATATAGGGTGAAGAGAAATGGAGAAAGCATACAGCCTTGGTGGGGGGGCTGTGCTAATTGTGCAGGTATCAGATGTGATTCTGCCTAGCTTCACCTGCTGCTTCCTGTATACTAGGAAGCTTATGATCCACTTACAAATGTGTTCAGGTACCACTATTAGTTAGAAGAATATCTGGAATAATGGTATCGAACGCTGAACTAAAATCTACAAAGAGGACCCTTGTGTAGGTTATTGAGAAACACTGCTCTATGGAAATCAGAAAGGGGATATGTTTGTTTAAATAATAAAAAGCAATTGAAGTTGGGGGAAGACTTGAGAACAGAATCTGAGAAAAAAACAAATTCCCATCATCCTGCTCAGTGACCTCTGAATAGCCCCTGAAATTAACTAAAAGTCCAAGAAAGAAAGCACAGTACTTTTGCTTCAGAAAAATGTCTTACTTTTATGAAAATAGTTAAACCTCTAGCTAGGAGATAGCACTAAAAATGTTAATTTCCATTTATGGAATGGAATCTAAATCTAAGATTTTTTAATTCTCTGTAAAATTTAAGACAATATGTGGAACTTTAGTTTAAAATTTTTATTTTAGATTTGTTACCCCACCTTTATTGCTTTTTATAAATAATTCAAGGCACCAAACATACCTAATATTCCTTTGTCTTCCTACTTTCCCCACAACAACCCTAGGAACTGAATTGGGCCCAAGTCATCCAGCCAGTTTCATGCCTAAGGCAGGATTCAAACTTCTTGGTTTTTAGCCTGCTGCCTTAACCAATAGACCAAACTAGACCAAATGTTAACCTTTTATTCAATTTTCAGGATTGTTTATATAGCTATAATTTTTCTGTAAAATTGTTTTAAAATGCCTCCAGTATTTGAGTAATGAAAATTTCCATTTCTAGAAAACCAGTGCCATCTTGTGGCTTGCCTGATATTTTATTATCTTTTTTCCCCTTTTTTAATTCCTCAGGAAGTGGCTGACCTGAGTTGGTCACTTTGTACCAGAATCTCTTCATCCTGAATGTTTGTATTTCAATATTTAAAGTTAATAAGAGTTTGATAGATTTTATCTGTTTTCTTTTTTTAAGTAAAGTTTAATTTTGTTCATTCCTTATGGGATTGGTCATTACTCCCAATAGAGGGCATTATTATTTTAATTTGTTTTTATCTCTTAATTACCATAAATGACCTAGTTCTTCTGCTGGTTATCAAATGAGCAACAGATAAACTGTCTCTCCAGAAGATAGATGGTGGCAACAGAAATGAAGAAAGTAAAAATTGGGCCAGAGTTGAAAACCCAAGATCTGAGCCTTCGGCTTCCCATTTTGCTAGTTCAAGCAATCCGCTAATGCTTGGTTGGCTTCTACTTGAAACATCATCTTGGACTAAATTGGCCCAACAGAGTTCCTATATTGAGAAATTGTGTGCTTAAGTATAATGTGTCTTATACCAGGATTTCAACCTTGGCAACTTAAAGACCATTTTAGAACAGTTGAAGTCCACAAGTCTTAAAGTTGCCAAGGTTGGAGACCCCAGTCCTATACCAAGGATTATATAGGAAAGATTTATGAAATGGTTTTCTGAATTTGCTGCTACTATGTTCCCATATAGTGTTTTTAAAAAATATTACAATGATTGATTACTAGCATGATAAAACTGAAAGTAGTGAATCAGCATTTTGTCAAATAAGGATACCATTTTTTTTTCATGGAAAATAAATGTGGTAATGGAGGATTCCCCAGACAGAGGAATTGGCCTCCTATTTCCTTTTCAATTAAAATCTCTTATGTCTTTATTGTCCACATTGCTATCATTCTTAAAAGGATTCTGTGGGTAGAGTGGGTGGAAGGCGACTTGACTGCAATAGAATGTGCATTTTGATCCCACTTTTAAGTAGGTTTCTTAGTTCTCAACTTAGATGTCTTGATTCTAGTATTAACAAACTGTTTCTACTGGATTACAAAGGCGGTTTATAATTTCTAATCTAAACCAAAAATAACAATAAAGTAAAATCATCAGAGCCATGTATATTGAAAATCATATTGTATTAAAATTATATCTACCGGTACTAATTTACACTGAAGAAAAGACTTTAAAATAAGCGATTTACAATATATACTAAACACAGTAGAGATTTATATTTAAAGTCAAAACATTCCACCAAATTTTTCTAGAGAAGAGTTCTGAGCAGCCATTAGTTGAAGCAGCAGTGTTTATATACAATATTACTATATATTAGAAAGACTTAGCTATTAAATCTATTTGGATAATAATAGTACATACTTTTTGTTTACTAGGTAAGAAAAAAGCTTGTTCTTCCGGAAGTATTAAAATGAAAGGAGACTAAGCAAATTTGAGTAAAAAGTTACTAGCACAGTAATGTGAATCTTCTCCCACTGGCCTGAGTAATTTCTCTAGCCTTATAGAAACTTCATTTTTTTTTCTTAAGAATTCTTTGAAGGAAAAAAAATCTACATTTTGAAACCTGATGCTGAGCAAAATTTCTTAGCATATATTGGATTTCCCCCCCTTCACCACTGGAAATTTTGCTGTTCATTATATCTCAATATCCCTTTAATATTTCCCTACTGTTTTGCTCAGAAGAAACTTCGGCATTTCATTGAAAATGTGACTTTTGTTAAAATGCAATGCCCTCTCAATCTTCCCTCTTCGTCAATTCTGGAGTTTATCTTGAGTTTAGCTAAGAAGCTACTATTTTCCCATGATTTGCAGCTTTAGGATTAGAACACTAATATTACAGAGGGAGAGGATAATTTCATTCCTAGAAAAATAACAAATCCCAGCTACCTATCTTGTGTTCAGTATTCAATAGTCAACAAAAGCTGAAGGCATTCCCAGCAAATTTGACAAATATCCGTATGACACATGACTTCAAATATCTATTGGCTACAAGTAAATATTACAGTGCATGTATCAAAGAATGGCACGTATAAGAAATTATTAAATTCTTCCCCTACAAATCTTTATCCAATGTTCATATAATCATGCACTTTCATTTCATAAGCTTACTTTTAATACTAAAGATGGCAGTGAGTTACATGTTCAGCACTTTGGTTTCATAATGATTTAGATTCTAATTCAGTCACAGGTTTCCACATTTTAAAAATGCCCTTCTTGTCGGCATTCCATAAGTCTTAACCACATGAGTTCCAGATGTTTGCTAAATTGTAATTTCTTCCTGTCAGAAAATGCCTTTAGTTTTGTCATTATATCTTTCTATATATCATCATTATGTGCTTCCAGAGTGCTGCTGAAAGACATTGTGGAGAGATTTGGGAGGTTTTGTTTTTCTTTATTGCAATTCTGAGACAAGAAGGTTAGAAATAGAAGATGATGTCATTTGGACATTTAGTAGAATTCTGAATAAGGCAGTTTGACAGCTTAACAGAAGTCTAGTATGGAAGAAACCTTTGTTTTCCTTAAAAAACATGTGGTAAAATAAGGCAGTAACATTTGCTGGAGTTAGGCAGCACTATAATACAGTAAACTCTTTGCCAAAAGACATGCAAAATGTTTAACTAGACAAAAGATGGCTGGGCCAAATGTTAATACATTGCTAATAAAATGTTGAAAAGCAGAGAATCACTGAAAAATGAACCAGTTTTTTTTTTAAAAGTTTAGAATTTAAAGAGATCTTTGTTTTAAAAAAGAACTTATTATGCCGTCTGTATTAGACATTATAATCTTTTTAACCTTCTTATTTCCTGATCAAAAAATACAGAACACTTTAGTTCTTGAAGTGAATTTCATAAAAATACCATCTCATAAAAATCCGTATCATAAAAATCCATGATCAGATTTATTTTATTTTTATTTTTTTGAGAAAACTCAATATTTAAGACTACTTCAAAAACTGGCTGATTTTGCAGTACAGATGCACACTGAGTCTCAGAAAATAATAGAGTAATTTTGCTTTCATAACAGACCTGCTCTGTGCTCACCCCGAATTATGTGGGAGGCGAACTCATATTTGTCACGGCTCCTGTACCCACACATATTACATTCGAAAGGGTCACGAAAACCATGACATCCCATATGGATAGTAAACATAACATAATCCAAGAAAAGAACACGACAATGATCACATCGAAAGAATCCAATGGGTTCGCCTTCTTTGTTGAAGACTTTCAAGACATCACAAGGACAAACGTTTGGTTGTCTGAAGATGTCATATGCTCTAGGGAGTTCCTTGAAAGTCAGGAGTCCATTTCTGGCCTGCAAAGGAGGAGCAACCATTTGATTTTGAAGGTAGGCATGATTCTGGTTCTCTTCCTGGTTGTTATCTGAATCTGTAGAATGTTGACCACTATTGTTTGGAGAAAGGCTTTGCTCAGTAGGTATCTTGTCTCTCGGTTGGGTGTCACTCTTTTCCATTTTCAGTGGGTTATTATTGGGCATTTCACTGTGAGTGAATGTAAGAGGGTATAGGCTGCTGATAACAGGCACCATCTCTGAAGTTGGAGCAGCTGAGGTCTGCACGAGTGAACGCGCTGGTTCTGCACCAAGATAGCCAATGGCATTGTTGAAGGCTTGCTCTGCCATGCCTGGCAGCATAGCCTCTCTCTCCTTTTCATATAAAAAGCCATGGCTGTAATTCACTTCAAAGTTGGGATGTTTTTCACCTACAGAAGAAAATAAACTTGAGGAGTTAGAAAACAAATTTCCAATATTTGTGATGGATGAAGGAAATCACACTTTTGATGGGCAGCACATAAGTTTAATAAACAAACAAACATTCTCTGCATACTTTCTAGCCTGATTCAAGTACTGGGAAATTATCTTTAAAGTAATACAAAAAAGGACGAAAAAATCAGCAGGTAATTGCTGCACAATATAGACCCTGTATTTAAGAAATACAAGCATGGAATCAGGGTGAGCAGTTTTCATCAAAACTGCTGACACAGCCAACTTTTTAACCTGCAGCAGACAATACTTTCATATTAAAACTTTCTAAGCTACATAATAGAAACTAGAACAAAACCTTGAGATATTTATCACTGGCAGAACTATGAGTCAAGGACCTCCAATGTTCAGTGGATAGGAGTGAAACCATACACTCACGTTTCTTTAATAATGTGCTCGAGAGTGCTGACAGCTTATTGCCAATCTCAAGACCCATCTGATAGTTCAAAGGAATTTTAAAAAATCCCCACAACATGACATTTCACTATGACTCATAATACCTGTTCTAGAAAACATGAATCAAATAATATTCTTAAGCTAGGTTTTCAAGGGGCATCCTGAATATATGGCAATATGTTTGCCACCCCTCCAAGTTGCTGGGATGTGAGCAAAAGTATGCTAATATACTAACTTGCTTGGAACAGGGTGATCATTTCTGTGGTAAAACTGAGAATTGGTTGCACTTGTTGAATTTTGGACTACGTGTGCCTGAATGTTCCAGTCTTATCTTTACTATTAGTAGGAAGTGTCCCATGTGGCACACAGATACTAAGGCTGGTGCTATAATCTATCCTGTCCTTATCAAAAATGCATTGTGCAAAATCTTTGAATGACCAAAGCCATGTTGGGCAGTGGTCAATTTTTAGGAGCCCATCACAACCACAACTTACAACCACAATTGAGCTCAAAATTTATGTTGCTAAGTGAGAAATTTGTTAAGTGAATTTGCCCCATTTTATGACTTTTCTTGCAACATTTGTTAACTGAATCACTTCAGTTGTTAAATTAGTAACATGGTTGTTAAGTGAATCTGGTTTCCCCATTGACTTTGCTTATCAGAAGTCTGTAAAAGTTGATTACATGACCCCGAGACACTGCAACCATAATAAATGTGAGTCATTTGTCAAGCATCCGGAAAAAAATCTCATGACTTTGGAGATGCTGCAACAGTCATAAGTGTGAAAAATGGTCATAAGTTACTTTTTTCAGTGCCATTGTAACTTTGAACGGTCATTAAATGAACTCTACTAAATTGAGGAGCACCTGTAATCATGTTTAACTAGAACAAAACATATTCTCACTTTTTTTCCTCCAGAATATCTTCTTATTTAAAATGTGTGCATGCAGAAAAGTTCAGTAAGGTTAACCCTATATTTCTGATTAAAGTCTTATTGATTGATTTGAAGTATGGGACTGGCTCAAATTACCAGGTCAAGTTGTCTATTTCCTCTCAATCTTTTCCTTATACCCTCATTTTGGACATTGATCACCGTTAGAATTGTAAATAACTTAATCTATGCATACTTTGTGTTAACTAGATGACAGTGCAAAAATTTAAGCAAATCACTGATTATCATTACTATTTATGGATGCCCAGTGTCATAAAAGGTGAAAGTAAAGGTCAAAAAGCAACATTTTAAATTGATCTTGAAAACCAACTGAGAGATAGCCTTAGAGTTTAAAATCCTTTTTATTTGATTAGTGGATTAGTGCAAGGTTTGGTTCTTTCATCCAACTTCCATTAAGACAGTTGTTTTCATTATAACATTTGTTTTGTATAAATTATGGATGAATGTGTGCTTTGCAGAATTATAGGGCATCCTGTTACATATTATGATTGTGTTTCATTTTTGTACATCTGGTACATTTTTGTACATTTTGTACATTAGTTTTACTGCATTTATTATGAACTTGTGAACTAATTTTATTGGATCAAATTTTGTACCGATTTAGGTTTTATTTTGTTGGGTACTGTGCCTTGGCATGTATCATCATCGTCTCCTTCTGACTCCATTCTAGACTCCAATTAGTGAGCCTGATGATTACAAAATAAAACTTCTACCAGATGATTGAGACATAATACAAAAATATGGTGTATGATTAGGTGAACCATATGGTGAACATTATAATGTGTCTAAAAAAAAAACCCTGGCAAAAATCTACTTCTAATATTAGATCAGATTTTTGAGGTTAGATTTGACTGCACAGAATCCTAATTAGCTTTATACTGATTGATCTGAAGTACATATCACTGAAATTAAGCTGTCTTGCTGTGAGATGAAAGAGGCAAAGGTTTTAGGTTCTCATAAAAAGTGGTGCATGTAAACTGAATCATAGTATAATTTTTATATCTGAAAGATGTATAGTCCAACAACAACACTAAAATCCAGAAAGGCTACTGACGGTCACAACAACTTTATCTTTGTGGTGTAATTTTTGGGGTGCATGTGTAGGAGAGACTTATTATCTACAAAATCTATTTCCACACAGAGATGTATCTACTGTATCTAAAAGAGAGAGCATGAATAAAAATATGTTTTTATCATGTCTATGAAGATTCTCAATCATCCAGCTCATGGTTGTCCCAAAGGTGCTTTTTCAAAAGGCAATCAGACTTCATTTTCCACGGAAGACATTTCACTCCTTATCTAAAAAGAACAAAAGAAGCTCCTTGGATGAAAAGTGAAATGTCTTTCAGAGAAAACAAAGTCCAGTTGCTTTTTGAAAAAAACCACTTTGGGGACATTCTTCTATTGTGTTCATCCTCATTTACAATCTTGGCTGCAAAAATCCATCTGACCGCTAGGATTTAAGAAATTAAGATTCTGTATATTTGTTGCCATCTGGAATTTGCAGCCCAAATCTGATAGCAATAGCACTTAAACAACTTCACACTGGCTTTACAGCCCTCTGTAAGTGGTTTACAGCATCAGCATATTGCTCCCAACAATCTGGGTCCTCATTTTACCAAACTTGGAAGGATGAAAGGTTGAGTCAACCATGAACCAATAAGAGAACTACTGAATTGCTGGCAGCCAGCAGTCAGCAGAAGTAGCCTGCAGTACTGCATTCTAACCACTGTGCCACCATGGCTCAGAGCCCTAAATTGTAAGGAATATTTAATGAGCATTTGAAACCATAAGTGAATCTGACCCATGAAAAACATATTGCGAGAAAAGAACTGCAATGAAATGGGAAATTATAACTTATTGCCTATTTTATTTATAAAGCACGCACACATAAAATTACCAGATTTTTAGCTGGACATGATTGGTATTCCAGATAACAAAATGGTATGGAAAAATATTGCTTTATTCAGTAGATCACAATTTGTGTAGCCAAAGAAGAGTGCAGTATTATTCGTCCCTCCCCCTCTCTCTACACACACACACACACACACACACACACACACACCTACTTGGCTTAACAGTGAATTAAATCCTAAATTTGTTTTACAGAGTCATCAAAGGCTTTCAGGAGGGAAACTCAATATCAGGCATGGAAAACAATAATATAAAAATAATGAAGGATGCATAATTTAAATGACTAAATAAAAAAGATGTTCAAACAATATTAACATAGCAGAGAACCTGCCAAGTATGTGCCAATTGCTAAAAGAGAAGCATTTAAAAATAGCACTTATTATACTATGATTTGATTATAAGATGTTTTCATTGATGGACTTCATTTATTTGTTGACAAAACACTTTATTCCTTTCCTTAACTCTGTTTGCTTAAATACAAATGATTTGAAAGAAGGATTAAAATTCAATGGAGTAAATTGAAAATGCACCTCTTTTTATTGGCTTTAATTTATGTTTATGATTGGTTGTGCTTTTGGGTTTCTTTCTGTTTTTGGAAATAATTTACAAGTTGAATCATGAATATATTATATAAAAGTCTCATCACACACACAGCTGACTTGTATAGTGTATGTCCTTGTTTATTGCTGTCATAACGTTATTTTCTGCCTTGCATGACTTGGCCTAAGGAAAAAAAATGGGGAAAATACATAAGTGGCTAGAAAAGATGATAGGAAAACATGTAGATTTTAAACCTGAACTTTTTCTATTAAGTATAGTACCAGAAACAATTGATAAACAAAATATATATTTAATATTGCATGCATTAACAGCAGCGAGGATTATATTTGCACAATATTGGAAAAATAAAGAAATACCACGAGACGAAAAGATAATTAGGAAGATACTGGATTGTGCAGAAATGAGCAAACTTACACTGAAGATTATACATAAAGAAGATACAGAATATTATCAAACATGGAAATTATTTTACAAATGGTTGGAAAAAAAGGGTAGAGAATAAGAATGTAATCAGTAAATAAAATAACTCATACAACACGGTGTTTATTAAGCACTAACAAATGTAAACAATAGAAAATTAATAAAAAAACTTTTTTAAAAAAAGAAAAGGGGCCAGGAGTAAACATTAAAAAAAAGCTTTAAAACATAAAGAGTGAACCAATAGGCAGAAACATCTTTTTCCAGTAAGAGAAGGAAGAAAAGTCCAGAATGAAGCTCAAAAGAAAGCTTCTGAAAACA
>JAOYMU010000077.1:69688291-69711312 GCA_025802295.1 Psammodynastes pulverulentus
CTTTATATAACATTAACCAATGACCGTTGTGCACATGACTTTGACAGCATTCTCTCTAGTTTCCTCCTTCATCCCAATGGACTTCTGTCTTAAAGGGGCCCCTTTGTTTTTTCCATTGTATGCATTTGTTATTTTATTTATTATGGGAAGTAGTTTTCTGCTCTTCTTACAGGACTTTTCTTGATGTCTCAATGCCTGGTAGGCTGGCAATAAACAAAATTGTTTATATATATATAAACAATCCATAAATGAAAACCCACCTTTTTCAATACAGAATAATATAACTAAACATTTTTTCCTCAATTACCATCAATTCACTTAAAAATGAGTTTTTGGGGTATTCTGGAAAGGCCAGACCATACTCTGGGAAAGCACAATCTGGGGAAAAGTCTACTTTCTGGCTTGCATTTAGCTTACTTGACATTAGCAACTACAACTAGCAATAGAAATTAATGTCTATTTGTGGAGAATTCTTTCTGATCTTAGAGGGAGGCTGATTTGTATCTACAGAAGGATGTATTTTCAAAAATCGTGTCTCCTACTCACGTCCCAAAACAGTATAGACCACATACTTGCTTCAAATATGACTACCTCATTCTGCCTCATGTGTAGCTCTTGGGATATTGCCCTCCTTGGACAACATCCCCAAAAATGTTAAGTATTTTCAGAGATATCATCCAGCCATCCTTAACTGATGTAAAGCTCCTTCTCACTATTGTTATTTTAACCCAATGGCTGGATGAATGGAAGATGCTCATGGCAAAATGACCTAAACAGTCTTCCAAATGTGCAGGAATTACATTTCGCAGACTAGCTGAGAATTGTGACACCTCTTCTCCCAACACATCTGGAAGACACGTGGTTGGAGCAATCTGCCTGCAATATTAGGAAAGGGGTGGAAGGTATGAATTACATAAGGCGAAGGGATGGGGAAATAAAGGGATGAGGGTGGTTGTGGTAGGAAAAATAGGAGGAGGAAGGATTATTACAGTTGAGTTATTTATAATAACGATAAATATAATAATAAATAAATCCATATTTGCACAGGATGCTACAGCACAAGTAAAAAGCTCTAAGCCATCAAACAGACCCCCCCACCCCAACCCCCAAAAAAGGAACCTACCATGGACTGTACAGTAGAAACATTTCTGTTCTGCAGAAAAATCTCAAAGGATTCCAAAAGATTCTTCTTCAAAGGCTGAGTCTGGTGCAACAGTGGTTCATATGCTTCCTTAACTGCATCTTGCTGGACAGCTAAAGATTATTGGTTTGGTTAAGATTATGAGCAGCATCATTTCAATTTTTGAATTTTTAGTTTTTTAAAAAACAGAACGTTTTGTACAACTGCTGTGATCCATATTGTTGGGGGTCTGAGTACTACCTAATTGGCACATCTGGTGGAGAGTCATTACTGATCTTATAGAAGAGATCTATTGGCACTATTGGGGAGACCAAACCCAAGCGTGAATCAAAATTCAGTCATAACTTGCCTGTGAGTGAAGATCCCAGTTCACTCTGGAATGCTAAAATGAAAAGGGGAAAATAAATATTAGATTGAAATTAAGCAGAAGAAGAAACTGAAGTATTTCTTCTGTGGAAGAGGTGAAGGAAGAGGAACATTAGGACACATTGTTTACTCGATGTTATTTCTTTTATTGACCCAGAGCCAAAAGATTAAAAATCTCCAAGCTTCAACCCATGTATGGAGAAGGTTCACTGATGTAGTATTACACAACATTTGGAAATTCAACAGAGACATATAAAATACTAGTTGTTATCCTGTACAAAGAGCATAAATTAGATTGCGAACCTGTGATTTTTCCAAATGCTGATAAACTACAACTCCCAGAAATTCCTTATAGCATGGTCCATAATGGAAGTGCTAGGAATTACAGTTCAGCAATGTTTGGAGGGCCATTAATGTCTCAAGATGAAAGAGATAAAAATAAAATATAATGTTCAATATAAAGTTCATCTCTTACATACTTGTGATGACACAAGTACAAGACTTTTGACATTACTTCACAGTTTCATTCATTAGGCTACCTATGCAGAAGGCCATAGTTTTCTTATTCTTAAAATACTCTTGCACATTGTCTCTCTTTAATTGGAGACTGCTGAACAATTACGAAGCTGTAGTGCCACACTGCCTTTGGGTGACTAAACGGGGCATTTGTTGACATGGAAACCCAGACATCTTCTGTCTCTTTCCTCCTTAGCCAGACTTCATATATCATGTAAATCCACTTAATTTAGTTGTGGTTTATAGAACCTAGTTTTCTAGGTTCACACAGGTTACTGAATTATAAGCAAATTGTGTTGGGTGACTTCACATCATATATTGAACCGTACACTAATCAATCACATTGTAGTCTAGGTTTTTTGCAAACTTAACCTTTTACTCACAGTTAAAACTCATCTTGTATGATTTTGGGTTCACTGATCTATCTTGTTTGTTTATTTATTTATTTGCTCCACAAACAACCGTGCTTTTTCTAATTTTCATACACACGGGGTTTTTTTTTTTGAAAGCATAGATATTAAACATACCATCATAAGTGAGTGAGGGATCCAACATTGTTTGAAACCTCTGGTTGAGATAAACTATAGGAAAACAAAAATGCAAAGAAATTAGAAAAAACAGAAAGATGCCTGACCCTTAGAATTGGCAAACAAATCAGTCCAACGTTTTTCACTCACCAGAGTCTTCTTCACAGATTTGGAGCTTCTCAACTCCATATGCCATCACTGTACCAAAAGGAATTAGCATGGACTTATTTTTCATTCTCTTGTGCTGGCCCTGGAGATTTGAGCATAGGATGTTAAGGATTGTCTCACCCTGGCCTAGACCAAGTCACAGATTGTGAAGGAAGCAAACTAGCAATCCATAGGCATTCTCATCATCTCACAAAAAACAGTCATAAGTTGTCTAACTGAAAACTCATAGTCCTAAGGTTACCAAATGGAGGCAAAAGGGTTTTGCCAAAGATCATGGGAATGCATCCCACCCGCCATGTTTTTCAGCTCTGGCCAGTCAGGAACGTTATGTTTCATCTACATGTAAGGAGTAAACACTCCTCCTCCTCCAGCAGACCTCATTATATTCACTTTGGAATACAGTAAATGAAATAAATTCCATTTTCTTTATTCAGTGCGCTTGCTTATGATGACATATACTTTTCCAAAATGTCTCTTTCCTGCAAGTCCACTCTGCACACATACATGAAAAATAAAGCTACAATATGCTGTTACACAAGCATAGTAATCTTTCTGCAGTGAATTTTTATACTTTCCCTTTGCCTACTCCTTACATTTCAGTCTGCCGCATTATTGATTGTGCTTTAGTGGCACAATACCATTACACATTCCCAAAAGCTGTCAATCAATACATATTCATGTAGTACCAGGAGCCATTTTTTGGCCTTTCAATAGCATGTCAAGACCATGAGCCAAGATTAAAAACAAACAAAAAACAAGTCATATGCTATTCTCCATGCATTAAACACTTTTCTTAGAAAAGTTTTGCTCAAGTGAAGCTTAATATTCATCTATATAGGAATAGGTTTTATATTGCTTTGCTTTGGCCACTGTGTGGAAGTGGTTTGCTATAGCCTTTCCCTGGATTTTTTTTTTTTACCTTTTTTACAGTCCTGGAAATTCCTGCTGATCTCCTGTCCAACTACTAATCTAGGCTTAACCTTCCTTAGCTTTTCAAGGTCAACCCAATTAAACTGTTACTGCTTAAATAAACCATATTCCTCCTAATATCACATTTAAAATTAAGTTTGATGGCAGTCATAGAGGCCCTAGGGAAGTGATGGCAAACCTTTTCGGCAACGAGTGCCCAAACTGGAATGCGCGTACATGCACGTGCATATGTGTGTGCCGGAATGCCAAAAAAACGAAGACCAGCTGGCCGGTGTGTGCATGCCAGGGTTTTGGCCATTTGGGGGGCTGTTTTCAGGCTGTTTTTCAGTCCGTTTTCCGGTGCTTCAGCGCCAATGAAGACCAGCTGGTTGGCGCACCCATGCAGGCCAGAAACCAGAAGAGCAGCTGGCAATGGTGTATGTGCCCATTGAGAGGACTCTGCATGCCACCTCTGGCACACGTGCCACAGGTTCGACATCATGGCCCTAGGGGCTGAGCTTAGGTTTTGATCAGAGAGGTTTATTCCTATAAAAAGATAAAATACTTAATCAGAAAACCCACTACTGTTGGTCAGCAACCAACTCCTCCTTAAGGAATGATTCTGTGATGCTTTTAGCCATTACCCCATTCATTTAAATAGCAAGAAACAGCAAAAAGATGAAGCCAAAATGATAACCAACCTGGATTTTAAGTATGTTCACTGCAGAAACTTCCCCCTTGCCACCTGCCTGGACAGACTCTTCAATGAGAAAGGGCTCCGTTATTTCCAAAACTTCTGTCACAATGTACAAATGGAGTTTAGGGTAGATTTGCTGGACAACCCTGAGAGAGATATCTCTCTTCCTACAAACAAAATGCAAGAAGGTCACAGCTGCAGTTCTTACAATGAGGTTAGATTTCTGGAACTTCTCATGATATTTCTGGAAACTTTATTCCATACTGGGGGAACCACCCAAGGCTTCAGAATGAAATCCTTCCACCTAGGCTAGAACTGGCCTCAAGCATTTTACTATTTGCCATAATTGGTATAGTGGATAAGAAAGTTCTCCTTTCTACAACGAACTATACCATTTTAGATGATGCCCTAAAAGAAACAAACTGGAGTTTAAGGCCAGCTCCATGTTTAACTACCCTGTCCTCAATTCCTTCCATTTGCCAATTCCTTTATCTAAGAGGAATGGCATTATCGGCCAGCAGAAACAGTTTTCAGCAGATTGAGATCAATACAGGAATGCTTGAACGGTCAGAAAGAAGGTGACTGGGAAGGGCAAGAACCCTCTGCCTTAAGCAGAGAGAGAGAGCATTAAAAAAGGGACACAGCAGGGCTCCAAATTAGGATCCAAGCAATTTCTCTACCATTCCCTTCCCTGAATATAAAGAGTTTTAAAGACTTATTGCTCTACATAACAGAATCCTTGCCCCCACCCCTGTTTTCAACAAGCTGCATTATTAAGTCCTGAAACTTTAAATCTGAGAGAATTGGCAAAACTTTCCATTTTCTTTTCTGAATCTTCCCATCACCTAATGGCGGCACATGTGCCGGAAGTGGCATGCAGAGCCATCTCTCCGGGAACATCAGCCATTGCCCATTGTTTTTCTGGATTCTGGTACATACATGTACACTGGCACCTGGTCTGGCATGCATGTGCACATGAAGACCATCTCCCCGGTGCGCAGGTGCGCACCAGCAAGCTAAGCTTCCAGTTTCCGGTGCGCACGTGTGCGCCAGCCACTTGGTCTTTACCAGTGCATGCATGCCAAAAAAAGGAAGACCAAGTGGCCAGTGCGCATGCGCATGCTGGGGAGCTGCTCTTCCAGTTTCTGGTGCTCCTGCACCATGGTTGCCAATACTGATCTCCATTCACAGAGATACTGTGGGAAACAGCCTTGATTGATCTCCACTGAGTTTCCTCTATATACAATGGGGTCTTTGATGTGTTTTTTAGACAGGCTATTGTTATTCAAATGAAAATCCAGATGATGAAGCCCTCTCACAAGTTAGCATGAATGTTATATACCAGTACTTTCACCTGAATGAGTCTCAAGAGATTTATGAGAGTTCTGCCAGAGCGCCATAACTACCGCTCATTTCATTGCAATCCATAAAGTCTCCAAATGCATTGCAGCAGATGGGTCAAAGCCATTTATTTATCCCTTTCTTCAGCTTTTAATAACACTAAAATTCAATTGCCCCTTTGTGCTTCATGGTTGGATTATGAATGTTTTTGAGACATTTTTTCATGTACAATTCTCAGGAAAGCTGCCTAGTTAGTAATTAGCTCCCATTCTTGTCACACCCTTGGGTAATGATAAACAAAGCCATATTCACCACAACTCTCCTGGGTCCACATAGGTTTTTTGGAGATGTACTGGAGAGGCATTCAAGCAAGCTAAGGCCAATCCACCAACATCTACTTCTGTAGACCGTATCTTAAAGTTCAGCCGTCCTCCAGATTTGTGGCATGTGTTAGCAGAAAACAAAAGTGGCTCAGAACGTTTCAGCTCTAAAAAAAATGAAAGCAAGCAAAACACTATGCTCAAAATGCAGTCTAACTGTTTGACCATGGTCAAACCCACTGGAGCAAAGCTTACACATTTTTTCTCTTTTTTGTATGCTCGGATTCCTTTCAAATAAGAAATTACCCCAATTCACTGAATTCATATATAACACTGGTTTTAGTTTAGCAAGTTGCACGAATCTTGCTACTGTGATTTGTAAATCCAGATTTATGTCCTAGCACAATGTTTGCATGTAGGATTACATTTGAATCAGGGAAATTACTGCAAAGGATTGGTCTTCACATAAAAAGAGGAATCTACACAGACTGTACAAAATCTGTGAGTCTGATGCACCATTTGGGTGTGAGAGACTTTCATGTTTCTCCTTTGGTCCTAGCTAGAGCTCCCAGAAAACTGTCCAGGTAGAGCTTATCCAGAATGATCTCTATGAATTAATTTGAACAAGAATACCTATTTCCATTATTGCTTCTTCTTGGAGTATGTCTGTCAGTTTGAAAGAGGTTGGGGAATACTTTCTACTGTTCCAAGGCCATCTAGATGGCTTTTTAGTCACCAAAGAGAGAAGTTGAAAGCCATTGTTTTGTGCCAGGCTGCTCACAGGAATCAATTTCCCATCAGAATCCAGTTCTTGGGTAAGTTGCTTGGCCAGTTTTTTAAACATTTTTCCCCACCAATGGACAAATGGGACAGAAATGGTATTGGCAAGGAGCTCTCAAACAACCTGAAAAAGGGACAAAAGAAATCATCATCATCCTGAATCAATGCATAGCAGGATGAAGTTATCTTAATTGAGTAGATCATAATCTACATCCCGCATCAAGTACAAATTGATAGATTTATTTCCCATTGTAAAGTTGAATCAGAAGAGTTAGCCCAAAGTCACTCAACTAACTTTGGATATGCCCATACACCCACACACTCACACACCCACACAGAAGTTTTCAAACCATATTAGTAGAGTTCAGGAGGAAAGGATTGCTTCCCAATTAAAAGAATGCACAGGAAAACTCCAATATAGCTGTGAACAAGTCAGTTCTAAAGAGGGGAGGGGGGGGAACCACACCTCTCCTCTTGGCTGTGGACAGATAGTGAAAACTCTAGGTTTGTCAGGACAGACCTAAGGCATTTCATTTCCCCCATAGCTGCAAGCACTCTCATCTTCAAGAAACTATCCTGACATGATCTTCCTGGCCATGGCTTGCCCTAACCATCCCATTTCCTGTAATCTATTTTTTTAGTTTCAGACTTTTCTAGCTGAAATCGACAAGAATCTACTGCTAATGGCATTAATCATTGTTAATCATAACTTCCATTTATTAAAATAAAAATAAACACATATATCTTATGTATTATTATACAATTAATGATTAAAGGTATCACAAAATTGCAAACTTTTATCCTTAAATTAAGTGAACTTAAACATTTTAAATTTCCTATCCCAAAAGTGCTTTTTTCAGAAGGCAACTGGGCTTTTCCTTGAAGATGTTTTGCTTCTCATCCAAGAAGCTTCTTCAGCTGAAGGAAAAAACAAAATCCTGTTGTCTTTTGGGGGGGGGAAAGCAACCATGACCTAGATCAGGGGTCAGCAACCTGCAGCTCTGGAGCCGCATGTGGCTCTTTCATTCCTCTGCTGCGGCTCCCTGTCGGCTCTACAATTGATAAGGCTTTCAGTAAGGACAGGTAGAGGAAGGGTGCCACACTAGGAGGAGACTCTATGATGGGGGAACTGGACTTCCAGTCAGCTCTAGAATTCAACGGGGGGCTTCTGGTTAGGACCTTTTTGGCTCTTTGAGTGTTTAAGGTTGCCAACTCCTGACCTAGATCTAAAGAATCTAGAATCTATAGAATCTCCATAAACATATGATTGAAGCTATTTCAGGGCATTATGGGAAATTTTAAATGACAAGCATTTTACAGCATTTGGCTCCTGTGTTGCTTCCCAAAAGCCTGCTGCCAGTAGTAAAATTTGCTGATATGCACTAACTAATCTGGGGGCTCATCAGATAGGAGTTTGTTTCAAATATAAAGCTGTTCTGAATGTCACCTTTGAGAATGAAGAATTTACGCCATAGAATTAAACTCATAAACCATTATTCACAATGGCTCAGAATTATTGTCACAATACAGATGAAAGGTTGTTGTAGTTATGTCTCTATAGGAAATTCTGAGTTTTGATAGGTGTCACCAAATACGCTCCCTTGGATTTTTGGTGCAAAATACAGTATTATAGCAAAATGTATAATGAAAATAAGATATGATGGTTATGCATATACTCTGGAATCTGGGCTTTCAAATCTCCATATAGTGCTCTATCTATCTACTGTCTGTCTGTCTGTCTGTCTCTCTAGCTATTTACTTACCTACCTATCATCTATGAAATTTGTATGCCACCATCGTTGTGATTTTGCCAAGCTCTTGATATGTAGAGATAATTAACCTGAATAGTACTCTTAGATTTTTGTTTGAGATTGTTCCTGTAATAGCCCCATATTCAGTCTTACTAGACTTTAGAAAAAAATATTTTCCTGTTGGATGAGGAAAGAGCAAGGCTATCTGTCAAAAATAAATATGTCTTAACCTTAGTTTAAATTTTGTATATAATATTTATTAAATATTTTATTCAGCTATTTATCTAATATCAAGTTCAGATATATGTATAATTTGCCTTTGGGCCTTTGGACCATAAATGAAATTGATTTGTTCAGTTTCCTTGTTAGCTTTCAGGATATTTGAGGAAATTATTTAAAAATATTTCTTAGTCAAGTGCATTTCTTATCAATGTTTTAAAGGTAAAATGAAAAGCAAAGGAGCATCATTAATAATTAATAATTATTCAAAAGTAATTAATCAAATGTCAGCTCCAGTTAATAACAATAATTACAACTCATATGGGTTGGATCTGGAATTAACCATCTTTGGAAGGAGATTCTTGAAATTAGTTCTACTGAAGTTGGTCATGATATCAACAGATGAATCTAAATATGACTAAATCTGGATCCAACATTGGACATTTGGCTATTCAAGATACTTAATGTTGTGATATATATAAAATAGATATGATTATTGCTTAGCTAAAAATTATTTCTCTTCCAATTAATTGGTAGCTTCTAAAATCCAACCATTATCATGAAGACAATATTTATATTCCTTCAGCTGTTGCTGGATGTTGCTATGAAGATGCTTATAAGTAGAAAATGGAGAGATAGAAAGTCCCACTAGGAATTACTTGAACACTTATGCAAGTTTGAACTGGAAACAAAAGGAATCCTCACTGTATTCAAAGAGTTTAGTCTTCATACTACCTGTGCACAGGACTGCAGCCTCTCCTATTATCCTAGTCAATTTTAAAACAAGTTTTCCATTTATTTTATTGGTACGAAAAATTAAAACGGAAATATTGTTTTAAACATCATTTGTGAAGAATTTACACCTGGTAGTGAAAACAAAAGTTTATGCTGATGAAAATAGCACATGAACAACTTCACTAATGATTGCCACTTAATTTGTTTCATGCAAAAGAAGTGGTTGTTGGAGATCTTTAAATTTACCCATTTCATGGTTGAAACTGGCCTCTTGTTTCCTTTTTTACTAGTGCTTTGATGCTCTTTTGAATAGGTTCATAGAATTCTCCCTAAAGAACACACAGTCAATGCAGTAACTTCATGCCATTGTATTACCACTCTGAGTCAGCTACAAGATCACCAAAGGCAATTAAGAAATACAATGAAGATAATTCCAGAAATAGGCACTATGCCCTGTGCAGCTTCCCTCTTATTAATAAATTCAAACATTTTCCTTATTGGATATTTTCACCAACAAGGATCATGTCTGTATTGTTGTCCAACATGTTCCCCCAATACGTTCCTCCTTGCTCTGCCTTTGCTCAAAATATGTTGGAGGCATACGCATCAAGGTTTACTTTGGCAGTTTGTGCAAATTGAACCAATGGTAGTTTATGGAAGAAGACGTGATTAAGCTAATCATGACTTAGAGCAATGCATCTTCTTGGACACTCTTTTCAGTCTTAGATCATGGAGAGCACAGCAGCAGCCTTCTTTGATGGCCTTTAAAGAATAATTGTTGACTTACCCAAACTCAGATGCCTTTAGGATTCTTCTTAGATTTACCAATGTTCTTTGTTTAACAGGAATAAATCTGATGTTGAATTTAGCAGAATCTGTGCATGGTCAATCTTTCAGGTGCAACCACAGGTCGAAATGAATTATGAAATGAAATGCTGGCCTCTTGTTTTATAGTAAGAGGAGGAAGTTAAAGCTTCTGACACCAGTAGTCAGTTTCTTCTCCTTCCCCTGTGACTCACAGAAAAGGCTAGTATTCATCTGTGTAGGATATTACAAGAAGGGATGAATGTAGTTTATCTTAGGGTGAGGAAGTTCAAAAGTGCCAAGGTCCAAGCTGACCTCGAAATCATTCTCCTTGACCTAAACCTTATTTTCCCTGACAACCATGCTAACCAAATGAGCTGTGGTGACATTAAAAACTGCACAGGCTCAAAAAACTGAAATTCGTGTCATGTTTCCATCAGCCGTTGGCTGACACACAACTTTATATGATCAAAAACTGATTTGTTTAACTTCTACCTGAGGAATGATTGATGTGGTTACATCAATGAGTGGAAGGAGCAAGCCCAGTATTCTTGGCCCTTTGGGAGTATGTTAGTTTGGAGTATTAAATAAAATGGTCATATTAAAACAAAGAGACATTTACTCGTCTTTCATTTTCTGGCATATTAGAGGGAGCGGATGACAATTGCCTCCTTGTGTAAATTGATGGTTTTACTGCATGAGCTTGGTGACAGATTTTTAAAAAGATACAGGAACCAAGGAAAGGACCAAGGAGGTTGTAGATTATTATAGATTGTCAAGCATTCCCATCTCCAGGATATTCCATTCCATTCCCAGTTTCTGGATTTTCTAGGCCTTCCTCCCAAAGTCCCAAATGATGCTGAATTGTGGGTTGATGATCTAAATTAGGGCTGTCAAACTCTTGGCCCGTGGGCTGGATGCATCATATGCTGGCCATCCCCACGCCCGATTTAGCGAACAAGAAAAAAGTCCCAATACATCACATGACACATGAGTTTGACACCCCTGATCTAAATTATCCAGATTTGCAAGCTGGAAATGAAAAAGAATTATCTTCTTATATACCCTGTCTTTTTTACTGCAGCAACTTAGGAGCTCAGGTTTTGATGTCATACAATATTTTTCATTTCTGGGTAGCCTTAATATATTTTAATATATCTAATTGTGGTCTTTTCTCATATTACTATATTATAGCTTTTTTTGTACATCACCCAGAGTTGCATTTTGTGAGGTAGGCAGCCATATAACTACGATGAAGTAAATAAAAATGAAATAAAATAAATATGACCACTATAATCAGATGTAGCTCTAGAGAGCTAAACAAATGAATGAGCAGAATCCCAGACAAGAATCCGGCCCTTCTCTGTGTCTCCTTTATGAAGTCCTGAAAATGGGGGGGGGGGAATCCCCTCTGCCTCGGTATGAAAATAACCCCTTTGGCCATTTGTTTTGCTTCCCTTTTGTTGTCCCTATTATTTTCTATTTTTGTTCAATGTACCCTCGATAACCCCAGCCAACTTTGCAAAAGCCTTTTCCAAATTGTCAAAGAAATCGTGCAAAGTCTGCAGTGATGATTTGACTGGGTCACCCCTCCTACAGGAAGGAATCGTGTAATTAAAAGCAGGCTTTCCTTTCCATGATGCAACACTGCCTGTTTTGCAACTCTCACAATTGGCTTCCTGGGTTACTAGTCACACTTGTCAAACCCCAGGATTCATTATTTTTGAGAATCTCAGAGCATCTAATTAATGTGGAGTGCATGTTTATAATTGATTAATGTGTATTATTTCTTTAGGCATTTTCAACCCTTACAAAATCCACTGGGTTGTGGATGGGCTATAAATATTTTATATCATAATAAAGTTGACACTTTATTCTTCAGCTACAAAGGCTCCTATAACCAGCTAAACTACAGATAAGAAAAGTAAGGCAGTTCCTGTCCCCAGGCTTGAAGTCTAAACAATGACACAAAAAGATAAAAGGGAAGAGATGGAAGAAAATCCACAAACTCGTGTATTAACAAAAGTTGCATACTTGTTATATAGTTATATAGTGACAGCCATCAAGGTCAGTACTCTATCCTTAGAGAAACAGAGAACCTTGATGAAATGGCTGATATTGTCAAGAGAATGTCATGAAGAGGTGCCTTCTCCTGTCTGAATGTTCTCCAGAGGTGTGGACTAACACTCAGGATTCTTAGAAGTGGCCATAGTGATTGGAGGATTCTGGAAGTTAAAGTGCAAATACCTGAAAGTTGGGCAATATTGAGATACAGAATGATCCGAGGCAGGAATTGTTATGATTGGGGAGCCATTTGTCAAATGCAATGTTGTTATGATTTTCTAATTAACAAAACCACCTTCATTGAACTTTTATTGTATTATACAGAGCTTCTCTTCAGAACATGGCGCCTGTTTCTGGGAGCGGAAACCATTTTTTTTTTAAGGTATCTGATGTCAACATATTGTGAAACAGATCTCCTAAATCAGGTACAATTGCAGCCAGTATCTGGAATATACTACAATCAATATGTTAGAGAATCCTGCAACAGTCTAATAGAATAATTAGGATATCAATATATCCCAGTATTCACTTATAATGCACAGCTAAGATATGCTGAAACCAAGATCTATACAATAATTTAGTGGTCTTCTTAAACATAACCCTAAACCATAATTATTAGTTTTGTGCATTGTGAGAACCACGTGGTATGTTATACATTTAGTTCGTCGTATCATTCTTGGCGATAAGGCAGACTCCAATGCAGATTGATTTTATGTACAACCGAACCTCTTGTTGGCCTTCCACTAGCTATTAGCTCTTTCTCATATCTGTATTTTTAATGGCTATTTTGTTCTTTTCCCTATTTTCTTGGTTTTATATTTTTTTTACACTTACTGTTTCAGGATTCTTTAGCAGTATAGACACATTAATTACATGATCAATAGTTGTCTAGGAATCTAGCTTGAGACAATCCATCCTAGTTGCCTTCAAATATTTGGGCTAAAATTCTTTTAACTGCAGCCACTATTTTGAAGGGATGAAGCTGGAGAGGGCTGTTTAATGCCAAAACACTCAATATAAGCCTCTCTGTCAGAAGAGAATCCCAGGCAATGTAATTTGGGGACTATTGTTCTTTCCTTAGATTGTATGTATAGGGAATGCAATTTTATTTCTATAGTTACTCCTTATAGAAGCAGTGATCATAATGTCTATCTTAAGAATTATAGCCTTAAAAAAGTACTGGCAATTAATTCATCAAATGTCTGTATGTAAAATACATTTACACTCGTGGCAGTTCAAAAATGGTATCTTTCCTAAAAAAAAAAAACACTTAAAAAAAAGTTGAAATAATTGTTTCTTGACTTCCATTCAGTTACCCAATTATCCTTCATTTATGAGGAAATTATGGTAACAGCTATTTCCAGTGATAAGAATGTTCCCCAAAATTTCAATGCCCAAGGATTTAAACACAATATTTTTAATTATGTCTAATAGATAGATACCTGTGGTTCCAGTTGACCTTAAATAACCCTTAAACCACTGAATTAAAATATAGTTGAACTTGCTTTGAGTCTGCACAGTTCAAATGAAAGATTGTTGTGTAACAATTTGGTGCACAAATTTCTCCTATTGCAACAGCCCAATTCTTATAGAGTGTCAACTGATGTTTCCCCTCCTGTATTAGTCACTCACTCACTCTTCAAAGAAGGGCTAATACACACACACACACACACACACACACACACACACACACAATTAAATTATCCTATTTCAGATACAATATGTGAAAATCTGGCTTAATGTTGGGGAAAATGGAGAGAAAGAGAACAGGATGACCAGCAGAAGGCAGATGGATATAATCTTGTAAGACGTGAAGCTTAGTGACAGATCATCATGGAGAAAACAAAGCACACAATCAATTAATAAAACAGTCAAGCAGGTCTCTTTCAGCTTTCAAAATATCAGTTTGCTTCCAGCCTCTTGGTCCAGAAGATACTTGCCTTCACATGATCCAGAAGATACTTGAATTACATTCCAAGAAGAGTTAGACGTGCAAAGATCTCCAACAACTATAACTACAGTGGGTGTTTAAAGACAAGCTAATGCTGGAAGACACACCTAGGTTATCTCAAAAGTATAGAATACAACTTCCATTCCTTTCCATATCAGTTTGTTTTGGAAAA
The DNA here is from genome assembly GCA_025802295.1 of Psammodynastes pulverulentus. Classification (NCBI taxonomy): domain Eukaryota; kingdom Metazoa; phylum Chordata; class Lepidosauria; order Squamata; family Psammodynastidae; genus Psammodynastes; species Psammodynastes pulverulentus. Next base: position 69,702,753 of record JAOYMU010000077.1, read on the forward strand.
TAATTGTTTTTCAAACCCTTAAGAAACAAAGCTGGATTGTGCAAACAGTTCCTGCCAAAGTAATACTTAAAATAAAGCTTTTTTCTAGATCCTTATATATTTGTTGCATTTATTGCATTGATAGCAATAAATTAACTGATAGCCAAGACATAATATTGCTTTCCTTGGCCTGTTGTGCTCCAAATATCTTGAAATTACAGTTCCCAGATTTTCAAGCCAGCATGACTTGCACCATGTTGATTGGGAATTCTACCGGCTCATGCCGAGGAAATGAGGAAGAAGATGGTAATTTTATCACAAAGGCTCTTATAATGACCTTGTTCTCCAATTCACAAATCCCCAGAGGCTTGTTTTATTCATTCAAGGATAAGATAGTATTACACATTCTTGACTGAAAGTAGGGTAGCAATATCTTGTTTCTAAACCTTGGACACTATAAAAAGGAAATTGGGAAGGCATTTAGTAACTCAGAAGAATAAAAGTAGCTTTGTAAACCCACCAAGAGTTGGAATTTAGCTGTAGTATATTCTAATCCAAAAAGGGCTCAGTAAAATAGTTATTCTTACCTAAAATTGAGGACCAAATCAAGGCCCAGCTAAATACAAGGTATGTCTTAGGGATTCTTTTGCCCTGACTGGGTTCTCATTTCTGCACAAGGCAATTATAAAGCCCCAGGAGTTGTGACTATGAAGGGTCAGGACCAAAATTGCAACTAGTTAACTGAAACCACCCCATCTCCTGCACTACTCAGAAAGAGGAACACAAGGAAACAAGCTCCATGAATGAGTCCTGAACATCTCCAGAAAGAAGTTGAATCAGCAGGCATGTACTATCCCAGTCCTAAGGCAGCAACTCCAGAAAGAGGCTGTTGAAGGTCTTTGTTTTTTTGCAGCAAAGTAATTTTCTTGTCTGATGATACTAGGGTAATATCAAGTAGGATCTGAGCCTCTGTCAAGCTCTACGCTATTATGTGTGGAATGTTAGTAATGGCAGTTTTCCAAAATGCAACCGGTATTTTGCATACATATAAATGAAATTCATGAAAATATAAGGATGATGATATATAGTAATTGAGTGCAGTACAAGGCATATAACTTATAACCATAGGAGAAATGGAAAATGCCAAGAAGACTAAGCATTTTAAGCTTCAGGTGTTGCTGTCATCTGTGTTATAGGGTTCTTTCATTTTTGTTCTAGAAAGTGTGCAACTTTACACTGTTTTTCATTACTCAGCAATTTTTTTTAGCAGAAACAAAGATCAGGATTTCCTCTCACCTGCCTCATCCATCATGTACATTAGCCAATTTTCTAAAATGATTTTTTGGGGAGACTACTAATTTGAACATTTCATATTAACTTAATCAGTTTTCATAATGCCAACACAAAAGTAGTTGATTTTCATATTTATTGAATTAGAATGCACTTCTCATTGCAGAATGGAAGCAATCCATTTTGGAAGCAATCAGAAGATCCATACTTTTCCAACAGCACATTAGGTTCTCAAATTCAAAACTGTGTAAATTTTGCAGCAATAACAGGAGACATTTATATTAATATTTAGTAGTATTTTTATTTGGTATGTGGTTATATCTAAGTGCACTACAAAATCTGTATCTATCCATCCATCCATCCATCTATCAGTCTATTTTGCCCACTGCAGAAACCCACATATCTTGGTCCATCCCATCAGTTCAGCTATGTGAAAACAAGGACCTCTTTCCATAGACACAAGAACATCATGGCACCATCCAATACATCCTGCTTAATTATTGTTTATTTATCTTTTTTTCATGGGAAAAGAAAATTAAATAAATAACATTGTTGGGGAAGGGAAAACAGGAACTATTTTGATTATTACATAACTTGTTTTCTCCCTTTTGTGCATGTGTAAAGGTTTTCAGTGAGCATTCTGATTTCTCAAGATTTTCTTTGTGCGCAGCTCTTTGTAAACTACCAGCATCCCATTAGAGGAGTCCAACTGCATACTGGGAATGTAGAGAAGAGGTACTAAGTTTGAAAAGCTCAAGGCATAAGGCTGCTTATCAACGGAGAAAGAGAGCATGTACGTTCTTCTCATCCTGTGTTTCCTCAATACTGGTCACAGTAGCAGGTCGGCTCTCAACTGGATCCTCACATAAACATTGGGTGACCAGTGCCCCTTCTGTTTGGTGGTACACAACAGCAGCACAATCTCTTTCTTCCAATGAAGGCGTTTTGGCTTTTATTGGTAAGGAAACAGAAGACGGAACCTCTTGAAAATCAAGGGAAGAATTTTGTTACAAAGTAGGTAGGACTTGCAAAAAAAAAATTGTCCACCCACAAAAAGCTCTGCCCTGAAAAACCAGACCATGAAGCTCTTGAGGAGGCAACCTCTCAATAAAGGGCACTTGAGAGTATGGCAGGTCGATGCAACCTCTACTTCTTACCCTCATGGGCCAGAGCAGAGCGTAAGATGGTCTAGTAACTTGGCAGGGCAGAATTCCCTCAAGTACAAACCAGGTAGGCACATGAGGAATACAGGTGGACCTCCAGGTCATAATGGCAGTTTTGAATGATTATGCCACACAGACGGTTTCGTTGCCTACAACTCCATCTCCAATATTAAGAACCTCAGTATCCAGATTAAGTAAAAACAGTCTCCAAGTCTAGCATATTTCCCTAAAGTTCTCCACCTTTGCTTCTTCCAGTATTTAAGGAAATCTTGACAAAGTAACCCTTGAAAATGGCACATTGGTATATATAAAGGTGGTGCAAGGTTGGGTAGCAGGAGACATCAGAATTGATTACATTTTCCACTGACATTGTGTCTTAGTTGGAGCCATTGCAAGTGTTACGTCTGGATAATTTTGTTTCCCTTAAAAGAATCTGCTTATATGAGTAGTATAATGTGGGAGTCTCAACCATGTCAATTCCTGTCACATTTCAGATAACTGGAGATATGGAGGGTATCACAGCTGAGACATGAGAATATCTGCTTACATTCATGAAGATAGGTAGGAAGAATAGATAGGCATCAAGGGCCAGCCATACTGCTAGTGGCCCAATTTTAACCATGCTGACCACAGAGGATGAATTGTATTAGAGTTCCAGTATGAGCCACAGTCCTGACAGGCACCAAGTATGTAAGACTGCATTTCTTAAAATCCCCAATCCTGCTACATATTGAGACTGCTGGGGGTTGTATCTGACACATCTGGAAAATGCTGGCTTGAGGAAAGCTGTTATAAAAACATTTTTTTTTAATCATTGCTCAAGTGTTGGATTCTTATTCACACAAGCAGACCATTTCTAGGAGGGAAGAAATAACAAAATGCAAAATGTGAATGGCTCCCCCCACCTCCTTTCCTCTGTCTCACAGGTTCATATTTCTGGTTCTGACAAACGGAAAGAAAGCAATATCTTTTGGAATCCAGTTAAAAGTTATTTTCATATTTGATTCTAGAACTGTTTTTGTTTGTAAAAAAGGTATAACCCTCATTATTCTATTCTATACTTTACATATACTGTAGGTGTATCTTCCAGTTCATGTTTGACTATTTATCCAAATATTTATATAAGTGATCCATAAGTCCTTATTCATGAGAAGTGAAGCATTCCAGCAAAATGGATATCCAGCTATTGCTACAGATTATATTTAAAAATTGACCCATTTTAAAAACTACTGACATGTTTGAATTTCCACTTTTTTTAAGTCCAGAAAATTTAACCAAAGAAAGTGTGCAGTGTTCCCCTTGAGAGAAGAAGAAAAAAATGACAACTGCTATACATTTCTTGGTCATGTGACATATGTTGGTTATAGGTGCCCAGCTAAATAATGTTGGCTATTGGTTGATGATTTCTGTGTAATAATAATTATTTTTCTAAGTTATTTCATCAGAATGAACAACGCTCTCAACTGTTAGGCTTTTTGAAGTCCTGTATCACTAGCGTCATGATGCAACCATTTGTAACGAGAAAGAAAATGCATGAAAAGCATAATCACACATTGATCAAGTAAAGTCACGGCACAGCAGATTCCCCCCCCCTTTTTTTTTTTAGAACAGGAGAGCTGCAAGCAAGGCTGCTTACCTAGGACGAGGCTTCACCAAGCCATGTGCTGGACAAGGAAGTTTTGAAGCAAGTGAAAATCACGTGCTGCTTCTTCCCCTACACACAAAGTAACTGTGTACAGGCCTTCAAAGCTAGCTGGCCTGGCTGCAGCAGATGCCTTGTCTGCAGCGTCTGCTGTTCCTGATGTTCTCTGAATCAAGGTGATTATGAATGTTTTCTTTGTGTCCTTTTCTGAATTTTTGCTGCATCACTTCAATTGGGATTTTCCCATTTCTAAATAGCCCCCATAAAGAATCTTACAAGAGCAGAAAAAAATAGCAAGAATGGCTTAAAATATTTTTGACCCTTCTTTCTGTCCCTCCCTCTATACTTAATATACTAATAGATTCCTGCAAATAAGAAAAATATTTATTTTTTAAAAAAACATTTTTATATGAAGCATTGGTGAGGGAACTCAACAGTGGTTATCAACGTGTGTGTTCAAAGAAAAGGATCAGCATTTGAATTTGGGATTATTTGCACATGAATAACAGGTTCACATGTCTTGTAGTACTTAATTATTACTATTATTATCATTGTTATTCTGTCTTCCCAAAACCTAGAATACTGCCACTGTGTAGGGCAAGTCCTAAAAACCCAACACAATTAGTGGGAGCCAGATTGGGGAAGTTTGACTCCAGTAAGTTAGGGCTGCAGCAAAATCCTTGTGACAACAAGAGAAAACAATAGAATCATCTCACTCCCCATTCTTGCCATCTCCAGAACATTATATGGTGGGAACTTCTTCCATGGAATAGTACAAGTTGAGAGCAAAGTCTGAGTGTGATGGTGCCTCCATTGCAGGACTGAGAAATAACTGGTACATAACATGGCACTATTCCATACATTGAATTGTGCCAGTGATTTCAACCATGGCTATGATTTATGATTACTTGTGTATTTTCATTGCTCAGGAATGAAAGTAAGAGAGGCCTTTTATATAAGCAAGGCCTTACCTCCTTAAGTCTTTAAAAAATTTCATTCTTTGTTTAATAACAGTCTCTTCAGCCATTGTGCATTCAAGCATCTAGCAGACACAATCCACCTGAAGTAGATGTAAAACCTATCTACTCAAATGGACAGTAGTTTCCTGGGGATTTGTGAGGATTATTAATTTTGGTCACACTACAGTGCTAATTGTAGATGACTCTTCTGATTTCTTCTGCTTGCTGGGCAAGGACTTGAGATATTCTAGGTGTCGCCGGGCATCCTCTTGATTCTGCCGGACATAGTAGATTAAATATGAGATCACCATGGCGAACCAGCCGAACATGGTGACCAACATGGCGATGTCTGTGGTCTTTTTATAGATGTTGCAGAAATCTATGTCTCCAATCAACTGCAGAAAAGGCTTCCCAATGTGCTCTTTCCGTGCAGAGGCATCACACACAATCCCATCAGAGGTATCAGCAACCAGCTCTACTCTCTCAACGAGCTGCTGGAGTGTGCAGTCACAGAGCCAAGGATTGTTGGATAAGTTGGCTTTGGCTTTTAGTGCACTGAAGACATCTTTATTGACTGACACTAGCTTGTTAGAAGACAAGTCCAGTGAATGCAGGTTCTCTGACAAGCCCCTAAAGACTCCAACTTCCATGCGATTTATGACATTGTGGGACAAGTCTAGTTCTACTAGAAGTGGCAAATGTTGGAAGGCGTCATTGGGCAGGAAAGAAATCTGGTTATAATCCAAGTATAACTTGTTGGTATCATTGGGTATATCTTTTGGGATAACTGTAAGTTGAGCTTTACTGCAGCGGAAAGTTTTGAAGCCATCTTCAGTGGAGGGGTAACACCCCTTGGGGAAAGTGGTGGCTGAGTGGAAACAAAAGGCCATCAGAACAAAACTCTGGAGGAGCAGCCACATGGCAACTGAGTGGTAGAGGAACCAGTCCAGAAAAGGCATATTGGGGCACCAGGTAACTGTGCATCCACTCTGTCATCTGTTCCTTCCAGTACTTTCTGTGTTTCTTAGGAAGTCTTGGAGAATATGACTTAGGGAGTGCTATCTGTGGAAGACAGAACAGGCGGGGGAAAGCTTGGTATGAACCAACACTTTAGAATTTCCACTATCCAAACAAAAGGTACCTGGTCTGGGTATATATTCTATATTAATGCAGAACTGATTCACATTGGACAAAATTGAAGTGCAAAAGTGTATCTCATCAACTGGAGTCTATCTCATTACATTCACACCAAGGCTAAGTCACCTTCCATAATTAATTGGGTAGTTGGAGTGTGATCATGCACACTCATCCCATTCCATATGGCCCTTTAATCAAGGCTTACCCAAGACTGAACTTGTTATGTGAACTGCCATTTTCTATTAATAGAAGTTTTAACTACAATTTCAAATATGGGTTCACATTCTAAATTCTGCTAACCAGAAGAAGACACATGATGTTTTAGGCAAGCTTAGGACCTTGATGAGGAAGGACTAAGGTGTTGAGGGACAGGACTAAGGTAGTAAAGAGCACTGTCCAATTCATTGAATAGGATAATTTAGTGTAATGTGCACTCAGTAGGTAAAATGAATAGAATATATCTGCAAGTGGATGGGAGACACCTCCATGAACTCATGTTAATTTGTAAACAATTTATCTGTCTGTTACACTTTTCCAGCAAAACACACTCAAAATGATTACAGATGTAATTATTAGCTACTTTTTAAAAAAAATATATCTAATGAAAATTTTCCAGCTCAACTTGAGAACCTGTGAATTCCCATACACATATTAAGATGGCCTCCTCCTTCTTATCCATATTTAGCCCATGGAGGTCCACTGGATCACTTTCTCCCAGCCCAACCTACCTCACAGAGTTGCTGTTGTGGGGAGTAACAAGGGAAAGAATACGTTGCATGTCAACTCCTGTTCAAAAGATGGGAGATGATAGAGGTAGGGAGGGAGGAGGGAAGTTAGGTAGATGATAAATAGATAAGAGAGATGAGACTATAGTTCTATTAACAATGCCATATTATAAAAAGCAAGCTTCTAGCAAGATCACCGACTACTAAATTCCACACCAGAGTATTGAATTCCACCACCTAGCAGATAATAAACCCTGTCCTGGTTGCAGATGAAACGTGCATCAGCTCAGGTGACTAGACCCAGAATTGAGAACATGATGCAAATCAGCCATTAACTGTTTTTTTCAGGCTATAGAGATCTCAATTCTTTTTTGGCAGAAGAATTAGTTGGTTTGAAGAAAGCATAGTGTAGGCAGCCTGTTAGAACAGCCAAAGATTAGCACAATGTAACTGCAACATAAATCCATTATAGTAATGACCAGAATGTAAAGCATTACACATTCACTATGGTACACAGATTTTTTCTATGATATCCAGAACATATTTTGTTGGGAAGCTTCAGTTATCCATTCCATTCTCCAACTGGGTCCAAGGGACTGTTATCAGCACCCCACTGGGCATACTCATAAGCATCATTCTGAGGGGAAGCAGAAGACTTTTAACAGCTTGGAGAGAAACTAACTTGGGATTCTGAGAGCATTTTGTGAGCAGTTTTTTCCAAAAGTCTATCATGGGTACACTTCACAAACTGGTTGTCACTTCACACCAGTCACGAAACAGAAGGTTATATTTTTCACCATTTTTCACCTGCTGAATACCATCTCAGGTAGGGCCAGAGATGGTATTCAGCAGGTTCTGACCAGTTCTGGAGAACCGGTAGTGAAAATTTTTAGTACTTTGGAGAACTGGTGGTATCCTTCCCCCTGGAATGGGAAGGAAATGGCGATTGTACAGTGTTCTTCTCCTGCCACGCCCACCAAGCCATGTCACACCCACCAAGCCACACCCACAGAACCGGTAGTAAAAAAAATGGAATCCCACCACTGGGTCCTACACAATGTTTACCACTACAATTTAGCACCATTTTTTTTCTGAATCACCTATCGCTTTCATTTTTTTTAAAATCCATTCTTGTAAATAAAATGAGGTTAGAACCTGCCACTTTGCTTTGCAACATGTCAGATTCCCATTTAACTTCTATTTAAGTAAAATATTTTTTTTTTAAATCCGTTGCACGAGTGCCTGGTGAGGAATATGTCTATAAGCACCATTTCTGGAGTAGGCTTTGTATTCAAAATGGACAGAAAAGACACATACCTTATTTGGAGAGCTTACAGATGATATGTTATATAAGAAACTAATGATTGGACTATTGCTTCTGAATATCTTCTTTGTCTCAGTCCAACATATTTTAAACAAAGAAATATGGGATAAGGTTTCCTCCCTCCAAATAACACAATCCAACTATGTCTGAACAAAAAAGACTAGTTTGAATAAAAAAACTGTAAGAGAAACACATATAGACTTGAAACGTTTAGATCAGTGGTTCTTAACCTTGTTGGAGGTACTGAACCCCACCAGTTTCATGTGCGCATTCACCGAACCCTTCTTAATTGGAAAAATAAAATATGATTTTTTTCAAATTCAAAACATAGGTATATATTT
>JAOYMU010000077.1:69772288-69782756 GCA_025802295.1 Psammodynastes pulverulentus
TGACGGGGGAGTACACTTCCGGTCCCGAAGGAAGTGTATGTAAGTATGAGTATTACGTAAGTCGAATGTACTTAACCAGGGGACTGCCTGTATTATCAGCGGAGATATTGTTAAGGCAAATTAGGCAAAATCAGGAGATAAAAGGATTGAGGATCAAGAGAGAAGAATATAAAAGGCAAGCATTTGCCGATGACATGGTATTCCTAATAGAGGAGCCACTAAAGACAGGGAATATACTATTAAAAGACATAGAGGATTTTGGAAAAGTGGCAGGATTAAAAATAAACAAAGAAAAGACAAAAAATATGACCATGAAACAAAAAGAGGAATTAGAGGAGAAATTAGGAATCCAAACAGCAAAGAAAGTAAAATATCTAGGAGTATGGATCACGGCAAAATGCTCGTCTACAAAGAGAGACAATTATGATAAATTAATACAGCATATACAAAAAGATTTGGATAATTGGGGGAAATTACAGTTATTGTTGATCGGGAAAATTGCAGTAATTAAAATGGATACATTGCCCAAAATTCTTTTTCTCTTCCATACAGTACCTATAAAATTGGGGAAAAAATTCTTTGATGAACTGAATAAAATAATGGCAAAGTTTATCTGGTTTGGAAGAAAGCCAGAATAAAATTGAAATGTTTACAAGATAAAAGGGAAAGAGGGAGATTCAGGCTCCCAGACTGGGAACTTTATTATCAGGCGGCAATTGGAACTTGGTTGAAAGAATGGGTGACCTTAACGAATAAAAGAGTGTTAGTATTAGAAGGGCACGATCTTCAAGTGGGTTGGCACGCGTTCCTGTGGGAAGAGAAGACACATTCATACTTCAGAAAGCATCCGGTCAGGAATACCCTAAAGTGTGTTTGGGGAAAAAAAATCATTATATGCAAATACCGGGGTGGTTGTCAATAATCGAGGCGATAGTATATCCAAATGTGCTAGATCTGGATAAAATAACTAGATATGAGGAATTATTAGACGAAGATGGAAAATTAAAGCACATACAGGAATTAAAGGCAAAAAATATAAAAATAGATTGGTGGTCATATTTTCAAATTCGGTCCCGGTATATACAAAAGATATAGAACAATTTGGAATATATACAACAAAGTTAAAATGTGACAGGGAACTGGGGGAAAAATGATTAGTAAGATTTATAATTATTTGTTAAATTTTAAGATGGCAGAAGAGATGGTTAAGGAAACAAATGATAACTTGGGCAAAAAAATTTGGATATGGACTAGATTTAGAAAATTGGGAAAGATTATGGGATATAAATTATAAATTGACCTTATCGGCAGCCTACAAAGAAAATTTATATAAGATGTTTTACCCATGGCACTTTCCACCCGCAAGATTGGCTAAGATGTTTCCAAATATCGGGGCAAAATGTTGGAAATGTGACCGCCAACAAGGCATGTATTAACATATGTGGTGGACCTGTCCGCAAGCTAAAAAATACTGGTGGAAAATTAAAAAATGGTTGGAAGAAATCACACATCAGAAATTAGACTTAAAACCAGAATTTTTTCTATTAGGTATTATAAAACAGAGAATGGATAAAAAAATCTTACATATTGTCTTACATATTATAACAGCGGCGAGGATAGTATTCGCCCAAAATTGGAAAACAGACAAAATCCCCTCAGACATTATGATCATTAAAAAAATGTTGAAATTTGCTGAGATGGATGGCTAGCAAGAGAAATAAAAAATAAGGAAAAAGGAGAGTATCAGGAAATATGGGAGGTATGGTATAGTTGATTGACAAAAAGAAGGAAATTTGATTGGAATTTAGGAATATGTAAATAATGTATATAAGGAATGTAGTTATGTATATATGTAAATATAGTATGTAGAAGTAACATGTTAAGTTAGGATAAGAGAATATTAAGCAATATTCTCAATATTCTCATACAACAATCAATATGATAAATGCACTGCTCGAATACCCGACAAAGAGTGATATGTTTTTCTTTTTAATTGCAAATATGTCTAAAAATTATTTTAAAAAAAGAAGAGGAACAAAGTCTGTTATTAGTTCAGCATTGAACTACCACGGTGCTGTAAGGGAAATTACCTAGCCAGAAGCCATCTGATTTCGCTCTTTGCAATTTGACAAAGCTGAACAAGCTGAAGAGAGCGACTTCCATATGCTCTCTTGCAAACTACATTTCCCAACATGCTTCACCGTCTACTGGTGATGATGCACTGAAAAGGAGGTACTGCGAAAGCTCCTGTTCTGTTGTCAGCTCTTAAAAAGCGGAGATTGAGCTGCGGGGGTCTCTCTCTCTCTCTCTCTGGAAGGACCCCTCGCTGCTTTTCCAGGCGACCTATATCAGAGGGAAGCGAGGCGGCCTGTCTGCCGTGTGCATTGGAAAGTAAGGTAGGGAAGGGAAGCGAGAGGACGGGAGAGGAGAACTGGAGTCGCCTTGCTTCCAGATAAAAGTAGGCAAAGGCACAACGCGGGGGGAGGGGTTGAGTGTTTGATAGTAAACAAAATTAGAAATGGGGAGGTGGACAAGAAAGCGAAATTTAAAATTTGTGTCTCAGGAGTAAACAGGTAGGCACAATGGTGAAAGAGAGTGTGCAAAGCAAATGGGACAAAAACCTTCCTATTTCTACTGGGAGAGAGTTGCATAGATTAAGAACAACTATACGAGTTGTGGGGGTTTTTCGAATGGGGGAGCGTGGGTTAATGTGCTTGAAGTAACCAATAAACTCCAATTACCGGAAAAAATGATACCTTGTTCAGAAAACCAGATGGGTGGATAAGAAAGGAGGGCAATAGAATTTGAGAAGTTAGCAATAAGTGTCTGCCCGTTTTCAAAGGCTCATTAGGGAATAAAGTTTGCAATCAAGCCAACGTGAAACAATATACGAGGTACATACATGCACACACTTTTTTTTGCCTCAGAGCACAGAACTAACTTTAGATCCTGGGAATTATGAGTCTTTTTGCTTAAAATTCCAGTATTACATTTTGGCCCTGAGTATTAGTCTGAGCATGCCTGGAGAAGGGTCAAATATGGACTGATGAAAATTGTAGTTTAAGAGTGAACTGAAGATGTCTAAAAAGGGTAGGGAATTAGGATAGAATAGATGAAGAATCACTAAGTACTGGAAATGAAACAAAGTTTCATTATTTAGTTACAGCTGTCAAGAAGACATCACCAAATTTATTCTACAGGGGTTGGGGTTTTTTTGCTTAAAAGATGGTTAAAGGATCAATCAATTGGTCAATGCATCAATCTGGAATATAGATCTGAGTATATTACACACTTCTTTGCTACCCCAAATTTCTGGCACCAGAATTAGCAGGGTAAGATTTTCAAGAAAAAATAATCTCAAAAGAATGAGCAAGAGGTTTCCCAATGCAGTACATTGGCTTGTAATATTTTGAAATAATAGTGGGGAGCCCCCATCAATCATCATAAAGTCCAAAGTCTTACCTATTATACTGCTAGCAATACTCATGCCCTTTGATCACCTTTTCAAATACTAATGAGTTTACAAAGGTTTATAGCTCCAGCAACCCTCACTCTATTATATTTGTCTGACTTGCCCAGGTAAATTGTTGAATCTAGTCAATTTTAATTGGTTCCAAAAATACTAGATAAGAGCAAACTTGATTTGACTTGGATGGGAGACCAACAAGAAATATCAGGTCTATGGTTTATACTGGGAAGTCAGAAAATTTCCCAGCAAAAGGGAATAGTAAACCTAAAGTAAATCACATGGTACTTTTGCTGAGAAACCTATATTAATGTATCAATTAAGTCACCAGAAGTTGATCTTGATTCATAGGAGACTGCTTTTAACATTTGGCTTTACATTTATTGAACTAAAGAATCTGAAAAGACCTAAACCAGACTGTAACCTCCCTTAAATCATGATTTGCTATGTCTTCTGAAGACTGTTAAATAAAATGTTCCAAAACAAACAGTTGGTGCTCTCCCTCCCTCTTTCCTCCCCACCCCAACAGGTAATAGATTTCTGTCTCTAATAATGAATATAGATCTATAAATTAAGATTCAAATAGCTGAATCTTAATCTGTGGAATCCTTAAATGCACACTGAGTTTGTTTGCAGCTGTTTCATTACCCAGCTAGGTAACATCATCAGTGCTCTGATCAGTGCATTGATGATGTTACTCAGTTGGGTAATGAAACATCTGCAAGCGAACAAACAGGCTCAGTGAGTATTAAGGACTCCCCAATTCAACTCTGAGCTATACATATTTTCTTGAATTTGAAGAAATCAAAATAAGTTTCTAAAACAAGATAGACTTAATCTACAACATAATATAGGAGATAAAAATGAAGGTTTACCTAGCAATTTATATGCCTAATCTTTAATTCAAATAAGTTAATACTTTTTAAAAAGGCTAAAGAACTACATGAAACTACTAGGAAGCTTCATTGCAAGCTAATGTCTGCTTAGTTGGATTTTTATTCAAAGCCAAGCAGAATAAAAATTGGCTAAATATGGTAGAAAGGCTATTTTGGGAACTATATGCTGGAGTTTTAAAAAAAAGAAAAAGTGATTGGTCACAATAGTTCTCACCCTGCTGTAAGAATGAGTGCCTAATCAGAAACCTAGAGTTTTCAAAACATCCTGCAATTAGAGGTGATGAGTGGATTGGAGAAGGAGACACACACCCTCACTAACTACCATTACTCTGAAATATTCTCTATTGGACTTCATCCAAAAGGAATAAGATGGTAAGAGTTTAGAAATGGTAGAGAATGATTGCATCACATTGCTGGTGTGAGATTACCTGCTTAATGGTCTCTGCTGAGAAAGATTAGAAATGAAAACCTTTGAGATTAACCAATTAGACCCTTCCTTCCAGTATGCTATGCTAGATACTTCCTTGCAAAGGGGAGTGTTTTTCAGAGTGGGAAACCATTCCAAAATCCCCATGTGCAGCCAAAAGTGATTACTTATTGCCTGAAATATGCCCTACAACATCACCACCTTTTGTGGTTTGGCCAGAATGTATAGATTGAGTGGGCAGCCCTGAAATGACTAAAACAGCGTCATCCATTTTTGCAGGTCATGTTGGTTTGGTTTTGTCACTTCCTAACTGATTGTTACTGGTTAATGGGCTAGTTGATTATTCTAATGATTGTCTTTTGGATAACCTAGTTCCACTTGATGATTAGTGCATTCATTTTGCTATTGGGGCACAAATTAAGCTGCCCAGAAACTTAGCCTGATTTTAATCCCAGCGTTTGGCAATTCTTCAAATGCTCTCTCCTTACAAGTGATATAGAAAGCCCTGCCAGTATGTGTCCTGGATATTGGATATATTCTTTATATATCTATCCAAAAATTCAACTTGCTCTTTTAAAAGCACTGTAGCCAATTTACCAGACATTTGCTCCATGGCCATCCAGAAAAAGATGCTCTTAGTTCAAGTGCCTGGTTATGGAATTTCCTTTCTGAAAATTTGTCATTGCTGCCAAGCTTGAGGTGCCAACTAAAGAATGACCTTTTGGCTTTGGCTGAACTTATATTGAATATTAGGCTCTTTCTAATTAAAATTGTATTTAAAACAGCTGCATTAAATCATGACAAAATATTCCATTCCAGCTAAGGTAGTTGAACTGGTCCTTAAAACAATCAAAAATCAAAGTTTGCAGGGGGTGGGTAGGTAGAGAGGCGAGGCCTTTCTTAAAACATTTGCTCAACAAATAAAGAAGAATGTCAAGAATCAAAAGTTTCAGTTTCTGGCTAAAGTAAACTCTTGAATATTCAATCTGGATATTCTTGACTTTTGTGGCACTTAGTTGGAATTCAAGCTGTGCAACGTAACAAATGTAGGGCGCAAATAGTTGGCCAAAATATTTAATAGGGATGCAAACACTTTTAACCTGTGACTTGCACTTATAAAGCTCATTTGCTCTGCTCTATTTGCAAGGTGTCTTGATAACTTCAGAAACAAACTGATATAGGGATCACTCTGGGTAAACCCCACTTCCCAGTCACTTTGTGGAGGAGGGAGTGAGCTAGACCAGGAATGTAGGGTTGTAGTTTGCTTGCTTTCATCAGAATAAGATAAAAGGCAAGCTTAAATTATATAAGAGGATGAAATACAAGATGTTTTGTAGGATTATTTCTTGCTCCTTTAAAATGTTGTTTTCAATGACTATATGTAGTTTTATTATTTGTGGACGCAAACAAGCTTTGTATAGTCAATCATCTCTTAGTGGAAAATTTCCAAACAAAATTTAATCAGGACTTTTTTGGCAAAACTACAATACAGATTTACAGTATGTCTTAAGACTCTACACCCTTTTAATGCCATCCTTCTTTTGTCCATTGCTAGATTTCAATAAATGGCATAAAATGTCCTGGGATGTTGATTGTATTTTTGTTTGCAAGTTAAATATGAACATATTCAGCATTATAATATACAATCTCCCTGTGGATGTTGCTTCCCTCTGAAAATAGCCTGCTTTTAACTCCCTAAAATCTGACAATGGATGTTCCTTCAATCCAGCTTTTCTTGCAATGCTGAAAAGGGGTAAATTCTTGGTGAAAGTTTGGGCCAACGTTTTTTAAACTATGAACAGACACAGAATGTACCATATTCTATAGTCTTGCATTTTTCATTGGATCTCTGTAACATTTCTCTTTCATGAAGAAAAGTGTGTATGAATGCACTACTTAAGAATAGAAAGAATTATTTTTCACCATTTAGTTTAAGTTTCTATCCTCCTCTGGCGGCTGCTGCTGCTCACTGAAAATAAAATAACTTTAAGGAAAGTTAAATACTATAATTGGTGTAGTTCTCCTATCCTTTTATGCAGCTGCAAATACAGCATTTATTTAACAAAACAGACATTAAAATAATGTAAAACTGGCAAAGCTTTTTTTAAAAGAACCATAAACTAACATTATGGTATTTAAAGTCTGTAAGTATTGTGTAACATTCTCCTTGTAAGCCATTTATAATGTATACAGAATTGAAAGAGCAAAAAGAATATGTTGATTTGGCCACTCTAGGAATAGTTTGCTTGCAGTCCAGAAGATTAATTTCTGAAAAATTGCCAAACCTTCCCCAAATTAATGTGGTGATTGAAGGAGCAGGTAGAGAATGTCAGTTCTCCAGTACATTACATTATTATTTTTTTTATATATAGAAAAAGTTTTATTGGTTACAAATATAGAAATATATCGCTTACAATTTGTTGAATTTTCATGTATCTTATCAAGTAAGATATTTAAACAAATTTCAATCTCACAGCAAGACCAGAATTTTACAAAAAGGAGTTAGCTTGACCAGAGAAAAACCGTAAAAAAAGTTAAGGCACTGGGATATGTCATCAAAAGAGGAGAGAGGTATAGTACATTACATTATTGTAATGTATATATTGCATATACATTGCCAAATCATCTGTCCTACATCTTTCTAAAAGAACTATTAATTACTAACACTGATGATACCTAGTTTGAGTAATGAAATGTGTGCAAGAAAATAACCAAGCTCAGACAGTATCAGTACCCACAGAAGACCTATTAATTCAGCAAAATTTCCTCTTCCCTAATCTGCCTACAGAAGCCAGACCATAACATACCAGAAGAAAAAAGGGACAAAATGGGGGGGGGGGGGGAGTGGTTTAAAGGTACAGTTGCCTTAAAGAAAGTAACAATGATGTGATATATTATTCCTCCCATGAATACACCCATTTTCTCCCCATTGTCATTTCTAATTAGCTACACCAAAGTTTTAATAGAAGGAACATCTCAGCTTGAGGGCTAGACTTAAAGGTTGAATGAAATCCCAAAAGAAAGAAGTGATAAACAACTTAGCATAAACATCTGCACAGGAAATCATTAGGAGTCAATCTCAAATTCCATCTTTTGTCCCACAAACCCTGATAATACATGTTTTCCACAGGCAATGATGCTACGGTATCCTCACCTGCTTTGAAAACAAATATTTTCACAATGATGTTGCAGTATCTTCTCATTATTTCCCCATACGTTGTGAAAAGTAATTTTCAATTTCAATTATTTGTATTAAAGGAAGCCAGTTAATACTTTTATCACAGGAAAGCCCTAATGATAGTAATAATCTCTAGTGTTCTTTTCTGTCATTAGATAGGGTAGTCTGGGACTAACTACCATCTTTAAAAAAAAACATTTTAAAAGATGGACACAACTTCTCATCTCTTAACATCCATTGAAGCAAAAGGGAAAGATTGTAAAAGAGTAGCATTTTGGCATTGCAAACATGATATGCACTAAATTTTTTCCAATAGCCTTTTACATTTAGCTAATAGAATATCTGTAGGCCTCCTAAGTGGGAAGTCATTTTCAAAGATTTGAATGAAATTAGCTTTAATGCTGTGCCTCCTGTCTTAAGTTATTTGGCCCAGCTGTTTCCATTGTTGCAATTCTGTAAACTGAATTGATGTCGATATATGCTTACATTATATTGCCCAATTAACTCACCTTCTTTTCAAACTTCTTATATTTCCTCAAGGTGCTCCAGATGGAAAAGGTCACATGAATCAATAGTTACGTGTACCTATTGACTCAGTAAGTGTCTTTTAAAATATTCTCACCCTTGTACTAAACCATAGTTGATCTTATTCCAGAAGAGAAAGAAGGAAAGGGTGCAAGTCCAGGTTTATCACTTGTCTGATCATGCTAAGTTAGATATTCCATATGTGATTGAAGTCAAATCCCATCCTTCGTTGCCAGCATTGTTAATTGGGAGTGGACATCTAGAATTTCTCAAGGAAATGAAGTTGAGGAAGGGAATGATAAACTTTTGATTCGAATTAAGGTAATTGTAGGATGTTTTCATCTGTGAGAAAGAAGTAAATGTTCTTCCCTTTAAAGAAAGGTACCTGGTATCCTTGGCACATACCTTATTTTGATTACCTAAAGCAATGTCACAAGTACCTCTTCTGCTTTCCTTACAGTAATGAATTATGTAACTAATAAATGATTGCCCTTTTAGGTAAGCCAATGAGTTGTTTATATCAGATGGAGCATTGTGTCACTTGGGTGAAATGAATTTAAAATAAATATAAAGACAGAAGTTCAATTTAAATAGCAAAAAAGACCTATGAGTAAGGAATGCTGAATATTACCGGTACTTCTTGACATACTTGGTTTAGCAGATGTCATTTTTGTTATCTAAACATAGCTGAGGAGAAAAACTATGCAGGGAAAATATTTCTTTTTTTTTTTAATTTTCACAGCACATCTTTTATTTTTCTGAGAAATCATTTTGTTCCATCCCTTAATCTCTTTTTCTGTTTAAACAGAATTGTTGCCGTCACATCTAGTTCTTTCCAAATATATTAGTCCTGCCCTGCCAGAGAGGTAAGCAAAGATGAAAGTTTATGAATTTATAGATTAGTTAAATAATTTGTAGAAAACCTGGGTCAATTGGGATTGTGGAACTAAGCCATAAAACCTTAACAAGAATTCAATCCAAATATGCCCCTATTTATAAAGGTAGGCCTCAACTTACAACCATTCATTTAATGACTTTTCAAAGTTGCAGTGGCACTGAAAAAAGTAACTTATAACTTACAACGATAGTAGCATCCTCACAGTCACATGATCAAAATTTGGGAGCTTGGCAACTGGGAATATTTAAGATGGTTGCAGTATTCCAGGTTCATGTGATTGTCATTTGTGACCTCCCCAGCAACCTCTGACAAACTAGGAGAAGGATTTGTTAAAAACCATGTTTCATTTAACAACTGGTAATTTGCTTAACAATCATAGCAAAAAAAGTCATAAAATTGCCACTTAACCTTTCTTAGCAACAGAATTCTGGTCGTAAGTCAGGGACTACCTATATCCAGAACAACTCAGTAACCTGGATTTTGCCCCCTGTGACAAATGGAAACTCTGCTAAGAGAAAGAAAGAAACTTGCTTTCTCTTTGCAAAGTCACCAAATGGTCTTGGAAATGTAGAATTTACATTTTTCTTCTTTGCATTGACAGTTGCATATACAGTACAGTGTTGCAATCTTCAGTAAAGTAAAATTCCACTTGTATGCTTTTAAACACTTTATAACACTCTTTCGTGAAACAGGCTTATTTCTATAACTTGGTTTTTTCTTCACTGAGTCCTTTAAACAAATAACTCAACTATCCCTGAAGTTTCAAAACTTTATACACTTTTTACCACAATATAGAAATCTAACATGGCAGTATCTTAAGGTGACCAGACGTCCCACTTTTGGCGGGACAGTCCCGCTTTTCGGAAATTTGTCCCGCGTCCTGCAGCGTTTTTAAAAAGTCCTGATTTTTTTTAAAATTAAGCTCCCCCACCCTTCTGCACATGCACGTGCTTTTCCCCCACCCTGCTGCACATCCGCGCGCTTCCCTATGTTTCTGCATGCGCTTGCGCTCTCCCCCACCCTTCTGCGCATGCACACGTGCGCTCTCCCCCATCCTTTTGCACATGCGCACTCCCCC
>JAOYMU010000077.1:69786882-69804427 GCA_025802295.1 Psammodynastes pulverulentus
CCTGAGGTCCAAGACTAAGAAATGACAAGAAGGGAAGAATCTAATGTTTGATATTTTTTCTGATGATATCTCTTATTCTACTTAATTATAATATTACTCTGGTTAGCCTAAATCTACTGTTATTGTTGATATTTTCATAAGAGAAGCTTTGCTATATGAAAAGAAATCTGGATTATATTTTTATCTTGTTTGATTATTTAAAATTCTACATGCTGTAAGCTTTAATTTTGTTTATTCTTGACCAATAAAACTTTTTTTATAAAAAAAAAAAGAAATAATAGGTCTCTCTAAGCATGGAATCCTCTCAGCGTGGAACCACAATTCCATGTCTAACTCAAAGGGATGAGATTTGTAGACTCAATGCAATTAAACAACACAAGGCTGGGAAAGTATTCAATTCCTTGCCTGCTTCCTTTCTCCCCTCTTTGGTGTGCAGATGCATAGAGCAGTGCTCACGTGCTCATCACAGCTGTCAAAGTCTGTCTTGAAAAATATCGGGCATCAGTGAGACCTGTGAGTCTGCATCTTGAATTTGATGGTAGAACTGTTGCCTAACTGATATGGAAGAAAGCAAAGTTGCATATTGTCTTTGACGCATTTTTGTTGCTCTGTGCTCCGTTCCAGGGCTGCTGTGCCAGAAAGATGAATGTGGGCACAGCTCACAGCGAAGTGAACCCCAATACCCGAGTCATGAATAGCCGTGGCATCTGGCTCTCCTACATCTTGGGAATCGGCCTCCTGCATGTGATTTTGCTCAGCATTCCTTTCTTCAGTGTCCCTGTTGTCTGGACTCTAACCAACCTCATTCACAACATGGTATGAAAGTGTTCTTTGGCTTTACAAACTGATGCTTCTGCAACAGGCAGTGGAAGGAGCCAAGGGGGTGGTCCCTCTCTGTGGTCTCTAAGCAATGGAAAAGGGGGAACAGTCACATCAAATGGTTGTTGTAGTAAATTCAGGTACAATTGTTGCACAGCCCTGCAGCCAGTGGGTATAATCTTTTCTGTCTGGAATCCATTTTTTAGACTTCAGTGCTTCCTTGAAGATGTCATCATCCTACATAGATTCCTGGCTCAACTTGGAAAGTAGCCATACATCTCAGCTAAACAATTGTTGATTTGGGGCCCCATTTGAATGTCTGCTCCTATTTTCTTTCGGTGTTCTCTATCTGGCAATTTAGGATAATGTGATGACAGGGGTTAATTATCTGGGGAAATTATCTGGGAAAATCACATCACCTGAGATAAGAGAAACAATGGAATAAGCTGAATAAAGTATTTGAAGCAGAATATTCACATATAAAGAGCTTAGTTTACTAAATCAAAGCCCAGTAAATTGTCAAAGTGGCATTCACACTGCTTCACACTGCTTTCTATCATGCTTAGCTTACAACTATCATTTCCTTTTACCCAGAAAAAAAACCTTGGTTTAGTTTGTATTAGTTTGCAAAATCAAGTTTGATGTGTTGGTGAATAATCAAGATTAATTCACATTTCCCAAGTTACCTATAGTAAGAAAGAGTTATTTAAAGGAGAGTTGGGAGGTTAGGAAGCTTGGAGTTTTGCAGTCCTACACTCTCTTGCCCTTGATTAAGTTGTTCAGAAGGATTAATTAATGGCTGCCTATCCCTGTTTTGAGAACTATAATCATGATAGATTCACTAAGCCCAGTACAGAAGGGATGAATAGTCAGATTGGTGCAATGCTAATTTGTCCTACAGTGAAATATTAAGCCATGGGTGTGTATCAGATCTGACTGATATACACATATTCACTCATACTACTCTTCCTGGATTTATGTACATTTTAGGTTACAGGTAGTCCTTGCTTAACAATTATGGTTGGGATTGGCAATTCCATCATTAAGTGACTCACAACTGTTAAGCAAAACATCACATGATTGTGACAGACTTATGACCTCACTTTTACCCTGGTTGTTAAGTGAATCATTCTGGATCATTGAAGAAAACATTATGTGTCTACAATTTGTCATTTTACTGCTCTTTTCTTTGTTGACTCTGCTTATCAGAAGCCAGCTGTGATGTGTACAAATCATAGAATATTATGAGAGTTGTAAACTCCCGGTGAGTTGTGAAGTGACTGGAATGATCACATGACCATGGAGACATTGCGATAGTTGTATGAGAACCAGTCATAAAATTGTTTTTTCAGTGGTATTGTAACTTTGAATGGCCTCTAAATGGGGCAATCAATTAAGCAAAGATTACCTGTGTATATGAGGTGAAGAGAGAATCAACTCCATCCTCCTGCAAAAAAAAAGGTTATAAGAATAGGGAAAATTGCCTAGGTAAACAAACATGGTATGCAAATGAACTACATGGAGAACATAAGGCAAAATGTAGTAGAAAGTAATACCTTAAAATTGTGAGCAGTTTCAGGAAAGTGGTTTTTTCCATTTCAATATGATCAGCCGGTCATTTAAGCTGATTTGCATCTTAGAGTAATGTCCCCTCAGTTCATCTTTTCAGCAGCACAAGTAACTACTTCAGCTGCAGACCGGGTGGTCAGCCTCATGGAGATACATATTATGAGCCTGACCCAAAGAGAGCTACCAGTTGTCTAGCTGGTGGCTTCAGCTATTTGCCTGGAGTTATTACTTCATTATAGTAATATAATGACTGAGAATGACCACAAGTCCACCAGGGTTCCTTCTCTCTGAATAGATTTCATGTTTGATTGCACAGTATGATGCTCAACTCAAAAAGTTGGTTTTTAATAACATAGGCTCATCCCTATGGAGATTCTCAGTCATCCATGTCATGGTTGTCCCAAAGGTGCTTTTTCAAGAGGTAACTGGGCTTTCTTGTTTTTTCTTTGAAGACATTTCGCTTCTCATCCAAGAAGCTTCTTCAGCTCTGACTGGATGGTAGGGAATGGAAGGATTATATTCCTTGCAGACAGATGGTCGTTTGCACCTTTTTAGAATATAAATCCTTCCATTCCCCACCATATTGGGGACAAGAATATTGAAATAGTCTCTGATTATGGTTTGTATTACTTCATTTTTGTGGAATTGACTCAGGTGTTCTTCTACCTGGCCATTTCTACTAACTACTAGACTATCATTAGTTGCTGAAATGGTTTTCAGAGCTGTACAAGTGGTGGGCTTTGAGTGGAACACTGAGAGCTGCAGGCCGATTACAGGCCAGAAAGATTGCGTAAAACCCATTTTGCCATATAAGAATCTACTTGCCAGTCGGGGCTTTGCACTCCAGTTGGTTGCTGTTAAAAGTGGAAAATTTAACTTAGTGTTTTCCCACTAAGATGTAACATAATTTGCAGTAATTTTACTCAAGTGTTTTTACTCTTGAAATATAGAGTGAGCTACAAGGGTGGATCCATCTATTATCCTACAACTCAAAGATTATGCCAAAATCTTCCATTCAGCAAAGGGCAGCTTTATTGTCAGAACATTTGCACCTGCTCAGGCATATATGACTGCTTCACACAGAGGGAAAAACATATTGCCACCTTTGCCTAATGTAGATATTCCACACATCAACACTAACCTAGGGGAGATGAGATGTTAATCATCCCAGTGGCTGTCATTCATTGTACCAATTTCCAGCCTATTAAATACCTCTGTCAGTTTATGCTCTCTAGCCTCTTGGAGACTTAATTCTTGCTTCTCTCTTGATCTGTGTCCATCAATTTGTATGCCCCAGATCTGGCTGTCTATTTATATTCTATCTTCTGTAGTTCAGCTCCCCCAGTGGGCTTTGATGTATGGTGATGCTGAAGAACTCTTTGGCACAGCTCTTGTCCCGTGGCTGTGGACCAATGAAATGCCTAAGTCAAAAAGAACCAGAGAGGATTATAGTATAAAACTTGCCAGTAGTCATTTCCATGAATGTGAAGAAATTTCATACTTGACTGTTTGTTCTCTCCTCTCCTCTCCTCTCAAGAAAACATGTCTGCTCAAAGCTAGTGTTTTTGCCCTTTGGGGGAATGCTGCTCCTTAGGTTGAGAGTCAACATGTGGTTAAGGTAATGGAGCAGGAACATGGACATCAAGATCCAGTCCTCTTTTACACCCAGAAGCCAGTTGGGTGACCTTGGCTAAATCTAATTAGCATATTTTAATAAAGTGTTGGTAAGCAGAAAGCCCTTGTTGCATCATGTACAGGTGACTTACCACCACAACAGAATTTCTATTGCGAAGCAAGGCAGTTGTTAAGCACCTGATTTTACAAGCCTTTTTTTGCCATGATTGTTAAGTGAATCAAACAGTCATTAAGTAAATCCAATTTGCCTAATTGATTTTTCTGGTCGAAAGCCAGCTGGGAAGGTCACAAATGGGGCAGTCACATGATTCCAGGATGCTGCAACTCTTGTAAATACATGCCGGTTACCAAGTGCCTGAATTTTGTTCATGTGACTGTAAATGCAAGGAGTTACTTATTTTTGAAGTGTGGTTGTAAATTCAAATGGTTGTTAAATGAATGGACTAAGAACCACCCTTACTGATAGTTTCTCTCTAAGAAATAGCTGCAATTTTTAGCAGTGAAACAACCACTTAAAAAAAATAATCAATCATAGCCTGTCATTGTGTTAATGATAACTTTGGAACCTGAGATGAGATTAAGCCTCCTTCCTATTTTTTAGTTACCATGCACTAATTCTTATTGAAACAGTGGTTGTGGACTTTACTTCAGCACTTTCCCGTATTGTGTCATTTCTATTGCAAAAATATTGTACTGTAGATCATTTTCACCTTTCTCATCACTTAAACTACTAGCCGAAAGAAAATATGCAGCCAAGCAAGCTAAAAAGTCCTACTAAACTACCACTCTTTTATGTTGTCTTGCAGAGTATGTACATCTTCTTACACACTGTGAAAGGAACGCCGTTTGAGACCCCTGATCAGGGGAAGGCCCGGCTGCTCACTCACTGGGAACAGATGGACTATGGAGTGCAGTTCACAGCTTCTCGCAAGTTCTTGACTATCACACCAATTGTACTGTGAGTACCAAAGAGAACATGGTTGGAAATCCTCTTCTATTGTTGTTTTCCAATTTCAGCATGCAGGGAGTGCTGCAGTTTGCACTGAAACGGGGGGATTCAAGCACTGGATGGCAGACCATTGAGAACAAGATGGGCAAAGTCATAGATACCTCATAGTTATGTCAGGTCTAGAGCAGTCTTTCAGTCTCCCTCTCTGTTGGCCTTGCTGATGAAGCTTGCCAAGAGTTGTAGGTCAGCAGATAGGAAAAGGGGATATTACACATTCCTCACTACTGGCTTAGTTTAAATCACATAACCTAAGAACATAACGAGTCCTGCTGGATTAGATCAAGGCTTATCTATCCAGCATTCTGTTTCCTAAATTGAACCAATACATGTTGCTTCAATGCAAAATGTGTATTGCATTAATGCTTGTATGTTAAAATATGCTTTATTGAGTGAACCATAGTTTGCTGGTTTCCACAATGCACTAATGGCGAAAAGAAAAAAAACCCACATGAAAGCATAGTGGATGTGGAAAACCAATTATTGTTTTGTGTACTGCCCAACTTGATGACAACTTGAAAACCAGTGGCGAATCATGAAGATATTGTCTCTTCCCTGAATCCATCAATAGCATTCATCAACTTCTCTTCCTCAGGTTTATCTAGCTCTTTTTAACACCTGTCTCAAGTAGGCATCTTCATCCCATCTTGTGGTAGCCAGTTTTGTACTTAGTTCTTTCTGAATGTTCAGAATCCCTACTTTCTTCCTGCCCCAATTTCTATCCTCAGATGACAATAGAAAATTGGGTTGCAAATCAGAAGGGGTCAGTGAAACTACAACAAAGTGGCAAAAATATTTATTTTGCACCCTTCGCTTTGCACCCTTTGGTTCAGTCTTCCTAGTGGAAAGGATTAGCCAGGGGCCACACAGAATCAATAACCATGTAGGATTGCTCTTTTTTCTACCTACTTTTTAAAAAACACAGTAGATAGGATAGGTTTATAATTGCGCATAACTCTGAAAGGTCGTCTTTATTTGGCACTTTATAATGCTGTGGCATTACTGCTATCTTGATTGGGATTTACAAAAATCATTGGATGGAATTAAAATACTGGTAATCTTCCTTTTGTTACCACAATTGGGAATGACAATTTGGCCACTACAGTCTTACTTCAATTTTCCTTTATAGACCTGCAGAGATTGTAAATGTGAGGATTGGTTCCAAAATTATTTTTTCACTGCCATCATAGCTGCAAATGATCACTGCAGAAGGCAGTCTCTAAACAAGAATTATCTTTTAATTAATAAATAGAGCAATAAGGTTTGGTGAGCTGCAACTTATTTCATTGGATAAAAGCTCACCAAATCTTATACTATTTAAAAAGATGGTCCTATAATCCTGATCTTTTTGTCACCATCTATCAGACTGCAGATAGCATTCCCCCCCCCCCCTTTTGATATCATCCAGTTGTGTAGGACAAGGGACAAATATTTTAAAGTATTTTAAGCACTATTGTAAAACTGAAACTCCTTTCCTTTCCTTTCCAGTTATTTTCTTACCAGTTTCTACACAAAATACGACCGGATACATTTCATCATCAACACAATCTCTTTGATGACCGTCTTGATCCCCAAGTTGCCTCAGCTGCATGGTGTCCGTATCTTTGGAATCAACAAGTACTGAGTTGGGTGGGGGGTCTTTTCTCTCCCTTCCCCCTTTTTCTGGTGAGCTGTGATATACCAGAGTGAGAACCCCACTTTCTTTGCTCTGACTGCATCTTCAGGTTAGGATTGCAGGACAGCTCTTTTTCTCAATGGGTACATTGCACAGGATTGCAAAAACCAGCTCTGGAATTGCAAAGAGATGAGAGGAAGCTGAAATGTATGATAATTAATCTTGTTATTATTTCTTCTCAAGAATCTGAAAATAGATGCAGGCACACACTGCTATATAAAAGGTACTCATCATTTGTTCTCTGGTACGAAAGGATTCTGGTTCAGAAGGACGATAAATTGTCACCTCATTCGAGGTGACATTGATTTAAGATGATGGCAAATGCACTTTAACATCAAACTATCCCGTTGGGGGAGTTTGACTTGCTCATTGAAAGGGCTATATCAATATCAGAAATATTAAGCTACAGCCTATGAAAAGAATAGTCAGATTTCTCTCAATTGTTTATAAATACCTTTAATGAAGTAGAAGCAGGATTAGGGTAGAAGAAGAGAGGAAGAAGCAGAGGAAATGCCACTGGTTTTGCAGTGGGTGCTGCGGTTTGAATCCCAGCTTCCCCACTGGCACTCCTGGCCAGAGAACTATTGGGTGAATGATCAGCCTCTTGGAGCACAAATGGCTTACTGTGAAGTTACATGAGAGCAAAGGTGAAGAAGACAAGGAATGTGACTAAAAATAATAATAATAATCAGGGCTTCATTTCCAATATCTTTCTCCTTGTCAGAAATCCAACAGTAGTAGTTAAGAGTATTAAGATCTGTTGTTGATTACTACTTATTTATGACAGTGCTGAAACTCAGAAGTTAGTGTCTCTCATTACTCATTGTGATGTCTAGCAAAGGTGATGGGTTTGTTTTCTTTGTACCTTCCATCCATATGGTGGAACAGATTTTGCAAATATATATCATTATGTTAAAATAAAAATGATCTTGTGTCCAGCAGCAATGGCGCGTCTGGCATGATGTAGTCTTTACTTTTAAGAACTGTTTGCTGTTAGCCTGTTTCTCATCAACAGTGCCAGTTACTGTAAGAAAGGAAAATTGGTTTTTATTTGGTTAATATTGTTAAGCTATCATTTCTTCAAAAAGCTGCAAAAGAAAAAGATCCATTTAATAAGTTTGAGATTTCCTCAAACTTCCTACTTTCCAGATATGTTTCACATCAATTATGCTAGTTGGCTTGCTACATGAGTTGAATCTTTACACATCTAGAGGGCATAATTTGAGGAAATGACACTGCTACATGGGTGTTTTCCTTTGGCAGCTTTTTATTAGGGCATAAGGAGAAGAAAGAAAACACAACACTAGAATCTTAATACATTAAGGTATGAGACGTCAAGGTTATAAAAAAAAACCCTTAGGCTGCATTTGGGCATTGAAAATATTTTGGAGGAGATGAATTTTGATGATTAATGTCTTGGAAATACGAAGTTGCTTCTTATTGTTAGGCATGCATCCTGTTAAGAGGAGTATAATTTAATTACCCCATCTCTTCTGCAGATGTGTATATAGTTATTTAAGAGAGGAGACTGTGGTGAAAATTAACATGGCTGGAATGTTTTTTTGGCATTATTTGTTCAAATTCCTAAAGATTGGACCCTGATACTAACTTCTATTCTTTTGCTAACTAGCATACACATGGATGCTAGTGGAGCTAAATATAAAAATAAGTGGAAAATACTTTTTTCAACTGGGTAATTAAATTCTTTTAACACTGCTCAGGAAACAGCAGCATATCTGAAGTATTTTTTCTACTTCCAGGGAATCTAAGTAAAATAGGTATTTCTGGTTAACAAATATTAATGTTAACCTATTTTGTAATGAAACATATTCCAGCACATAAAAGGACACCTAAATGATAATGTGGGAATTATATGTACTATAATATATGAAGCTTCAAAAATTATTCTACCTGGAGCTAAAAAGGAGAAAACCATAAGTTAAGAATGTGAATAGACAGTGATCACTTTGGGGTTTTCATCTTCCTATTTATAGTGACAATATTTATATTAAAGTTGAAGCACTTAGTGCTTGAACCAATAAACTAATCTTAAATTGAGCCATAACCCAATCTAACTGTAGGTCCTTGAAGCGTCCTCTCCAGATATTAGACCAATCATCAAATACAAATAGAAGATAATTTCTTTGTTTAATTAAATGTTTTTAAAAAATATACATGTTACATAGAAAATTCCTAATTCTCAAACCTGATCACAATGATCTGGTCCTGGATAAAGCTACTCAAAGCCAACCACCGGCTCTGGCAGTCACTTGTCTAGTTATTAGAGCAGGGATTGGCAACTTTCTCCAACTCTTGAGGCCATCAGGGGTGACAGCTCAAATGCGCTTCCCAAGTCATGTGAACTATAGCAGGATTTCAAGATTTTGTAAGGTTTTGAAGGGTTTGGGTAAAAGAGAAGGGACTTTCTTAGAATTTGACAGGTGCTTTATTGATAACAATATTACCACCAATACTGACAATTATAAACACATTATGGAATCAGCTTTAGAGATAGACAGGATGTTTCAGTTGTCTCAGGTCCAGCTCAGAATTTACTATCTAAATGAGCCTTTTTTGAACCCTCATTTTGGCTAAATGAGCACTAGTGTGGTTATTTCATTAGGGAAGCCTTATTGAAGCCCAGAGAGGAAGAATGGTTTTTCCTGGTGTAATTCTTCTCTGAGAGATGTGGTATTCCCAATTCAGTACATCTAGCAAAATACAGGTAATCCTTGACTTACAACAGTTCATTTGGTGACCGTACAAAGTAACAACGGCACTGAAAAAAGTGACATGACTGTTTCTCACAACTACAACATTTGCAGCATCCATATGATCACAGGGTCAAAATTCAGATGCTTGGCAACTGGTTCATACTTATGATGGTTGCAGCATCTCAGGGTCATGTGGTTACTTTTTGCAACCTTCTGACAAGCAAAGTCAATGGGGAAGCCAGATTAACTTATCAACTTCAGTGATTCACTTAACAGCTGTGGCAAGAAATGTTGTAAAATGAGGCAAAACTCGCTTAACAAATTCTCATTTAACAACATAAATTTTGGGCTCAATTGTGGTCATAGCAAATAACTCTGGAAGCTATTCACCCAAATCCTACCATGGTTGAGATTATTCACTGCTATTCATGTCAGTGTGTCCTATTTTTATGCCTGTGTAAGACTTCCTTGCATCCTGGTGCCTCCAAATGGACTGAGCATTTCTAATTTCCATGATCCTCCTTCCAGCATGTCCTTTGGATTGTAAGCCAGAAAACATTTGGAGGAGTTCGAATTGTGGAAAGCTTGACAAGTACATCTTCAAAGCAAAGTACTTTTAAGTATCCACAAAAAAACAGGACGTAAGAAGAATTTAGAAGCATATGAAAAAAAAATAGAAAGATGAACTTGTATATATTTGCTCCACTTTTTTTCCCTTTAAAATGATTTATTTAATGTTTTTTTGTGTTTGGGTTCTTTACTTTGCTTATATGGGGACTCTTCAAATGAACTCAGGTTTGCATTCTTTTCTCTGTGCTAGTTTTCTTTCCCCTTGTCTCACTGGAGGAAAAGTTATTGAGAATTCAAAATTGAACTGCAAAGCTGATTCTTTGCTCCTGCAAATCAGGGAGGAAGGGTGTTAATGCATCTGAGTATTGTATGTGCAGAGTAGTTAACTGTATGCAAGCAAAAGCTGAATTTCAGTAGCATCTTTAAAAAGAATTTAAACTTGGCACTTGCCTTAAGGAGAAACCAAATTAACTGGAGGTTTATTTGTTTTATTTATTTCTTTGTTTTGTCAAGCATGTATTAGATAACAGATATAAAAATAAATGTGATTATTAATACATGAAAGGGATACAAATAAAAGGGAACATTAGGACAGGGACGATAGGAACATTGGTGCACCACTTTCCACATACAGTTCTAAAAATAAATTGATGAATGCTACTTTTGGTTCAAAGATCGAATTACCTTGAGGACTTCATATTGTACATTTATCTGCACTATTCCAATATTTAGGCCATTTTTTTCCTGATACACTGTCCTCTAGGTCAGGGGTCTCCAACCATTTGGAACTCAGGAACCACCAAATTCATAATTTTAAACCCCGCGGACCACTAATATGAATCCAGTGCTTTGCTCGCTGAAGTACCTGGTCTCCCAGTGTCAGGATGGAGTCTTTCAGGCACTTAGCTGTCTGTTTCTGCCACCTTAAACACTCAAAGAGCCATTTGAACCCATTTCCCACAGAAAAAAAAACACTGGGATCTCTCATCTCTCTCTGTATCTCTCTCTCTTTCTTGTCTCTCTCATCTCCCTCTTTCACTCTCATCTCTCTCTCTCTGTATCTCTTTTCCTCTCATCTCTCTCATCTCTCTTTCCAGAGCTCTAGTCACAGGACTGGCCCATTGATCATCCCAAAGCAGCTCCCCCACCCGGGTGCACTGCGTACCACCAATTTTTTCTTGTGGACCACCAATGGTCCCCGGACCACTGGTTGGAGATGTCTGCTCTAGGTGATAGCTCTTTTTATAATATTTATTTCGAGAGCTCATCTAAACACAATGGGAAAGTATCAGGTAGAAAAAGGCTGTTATATAGCCAACAGCTCTCTTTCTGCAAAATGCTCCAAGCAATTCTATTTGTTTTAAAATGTGGAATTGCCAGCTTGCTCTTGTGGCAAACATTTTAAAAGCAAAGTGTTATTTCAGTGATTATGTGGCTACATGTTTTTTATGCTAACCAGATGAAGTTCATGAGGTGTTGCTAAAAGTTGTTAAGGGGTGCTCAAGAAAATGCTTGCAAAATTGCTTCATAATACAGTAGAAAATACAGGAGAATATGGCATCCTCCATGTCACTTTATGGAAGATCTGCTCAAATCTAATTCTGTACAAAAATTACAATTGGTCAAGATGGCATCCAACCCACCCTTCTCTATATTCCCAGGTAAAGTAGCTGCTTTGATCTCAGTGTGTCTTTAAATTCATAAAATGTCCTTGTACTTCATACAACTCTAGAACAGAAAGAATTTTTTCACCAATGTTGGGTATTCACTGAAAAAAGGCAGCTTCTATACCAGGTTGTTGGCCTTCAGAAATAGAACTATAATTCTATAATTACTATAGTATAACTTTAAGCAATTTCCCCCAGCTGATGGGACTGATAAGGAGTCAACAACACCTAGAAAAAGGGCACTTCTCATAGAGGCTGAATTCTCAGAATACATCAATGATTCCTAATCCATGTTAGCAGAAAGAGAGGCCCATCACATACAGAGCCATACAGTTTCTATCTTTTGTGCTACAGTAATTACCTTCAAAGACTTAATAGTGTTCAGGGTTTAATGTAGTCATTAGGTTGTCACCGTTCTTATCTTTTTACTTTTAATGCCATTTTAAATTTTCTATTTTATCTCTAAAGACTGAATGACTGATTTAGGAGTGCTGATCTTATGGACTTAATAAAATAAAATGATGCAGTAGGACCAGATCCTCAGTTCTGTACCACACTGTTAAAATTAAAAGCTTCAGGTTATGCTAATATCTTGGGGTTTTGCTATTATTAGGCATGTGATATATTGTGAATGCTGTTTTACCACTGGAATCATATAGGATTCCTCTTGCTATTTAATAATAAGTTTCCCCAGTGCGGAAAGGGACAACTAGCCCTTTCTGACTCGCCACCAGACAAGTTGACGCGCCTAGTTCATTGTGGGAGAATTCAATGTGGGATACTCAAGAGAGGGACAAGAAGAATTGCAGATCACCCCAACCTCAAGGACTTCTAGCTTGGGAAGGTTTAAAGCTAAATCAAGACAAGGCCTGCTGCAATTCACTTGTCCCCCTCTTGAGTTATCTTGCGTTGAATTGTCCTGTAGTGAATTGGCCCTGTGATGAGTTGGCCAGGATGAGTTGTCATATGGTGAGTTGAGAGGCGGCTGCAGTGAATCGTGTGAGTACATAATAGTCTCCTTGGTCATTAAAGAACGTAAATAGGCATAACTCTAAACCAGCAAATTGGGTGCAAAACAAAATTGTGTTGGCTCTCTCAAAGGGATCAAGGATCAATTTGTAATCTATTTTACTCACATGTCTGTATGAAGAATTACTCCCTATAATTTATACTTAACACCCTCTGACAGAGTTATAGAACAATTCAACCAGACCTTAAGACAATTGATCAAAAGATCCTACATTTTGGGACATATGATTGCCTTATCTATTATTTGCATATATAAACCTCCTCTGGTTTCAGTCCCTTTGAGCTTTTATGTGTTGGATGATCCAGAGGAATCTAAGATACATAAGAGAAAGCTGGACAAAGAGAGTGGAAGGTTCTAAGAATATTGTGGGACATACTTTGACTCAAAGGGAGAAATTGGTGAAGGTTCTGGATGAGACTACAGATTTCCCATCCTTGGTTGCAGAAATTTCAGCCAGTGCATTCAAGCTCATTGGTTACTGACTGAGCAACAAAGACTTCCCAGTGATCATCACCTCAGGATTAAAGAGAGACAAGCATCAGGATGCACTTCTTCCATTGCCATATTATGTTTACACTGCTTCCCTGCTTTAGATTGCCCACCTAACACTATTGTTTGTTGGGGTGGGCCAAAAATATTTTGCCACCTAAGATAAATGACAAGATGAGGCTGCCTCCATCCAGATTCCATGTAGTAACAGGATTGGCATTTGACTCCTATGTGGCAATGAGGAGGAGGTCATCCTGACATCCTGGCAACTTACTTCATGGTGGGCTTCAGGACAGTTCAGGACATACATAGCTAAGTCTTCCAACTGCAAAAGGAAGACAGAAGGAATGTAGCTTAGAATTTCCTCTGATACCAAACAAAACTTGACATTGATTTGGGCAGTCCTGATATGCATTACTGCATAGCACAGAAAATTTTGAAGAATCATGGAGCACTTCTAGAGATCTAGAAATAGAAGGTGGGGGGACCCAGCTGGATGCTTTCTCCAGCTTACTTAATACACTTGCAATAGTACAGTAGTAGATTCTCTAGAAGCTAACAGTTTGATATCTACTGCGTGTGATGGAATATAGGCTTTCTTTTAGCTTTAGACTATGTACTTCACAAGAGTATAATATAAAACAATAGAAAAAATCTATTTTTAAGGTATGATAAGCATTTTAGAAAGGCAAAGGTAGCTGAGGCTATCACAAACTGAAATTTATGTGATGTGTATGGATTATTCTTTAATTACAGTGAAATAATGTATTGCATTGATTTGCCATTTTTTGTGAAATACTGTTTTTAGAATGAGCGCGTGAATGCTATTTTAAATTAGTTTTATCAGTTTCACATTGAACATCTTTGCAATTAACATAGAATTATATTGTTTTCCTTCCTTCCATCTATCCTGTCCTATCCCATTCCAGTTTACCCTTCCCTATCCTATCCTATCATTTCTAGATTTGACCTTAATTTGTTGTGTAGTAAAAAAATCATTCATCTGGAAAACATTCTAAGACAAAGTGTGAATATTATTTTTATGAGTCCTTTCTACACTATTCCAAGACCAACTAATAAAACAAAAATCGGTATCCATGTAATATCCTGTCTGTGTTACTGTAATTTATGGTTCTATATGAATGTAGCAATAATATTGTTTCAGCCAATGTGTGTTTCCAGGAATATGAGAATATGAGAAATCCAAACAGAAGAATAATAATCTGAAAATGGAAACTTAAAGTAGCAAATATGTTGGCCAAATTAATATTAATAAATTTATCAGATCAAAACTTACAACTTCCTAGCCAACCTTGGCTGACTTTAAAAAGTTAAGCAAGATCAGGCTTGGTTAGTATTTATTTGTATGGGAGACATTCATTAAATAGCAGAATTGTAAACTAGATTGGATTTTTTTAAAGTCTAATTTAGAAACTTTATTGTCACTTTCAATGTACACTAATTGGCATACATTAAAATGAAAATTTGTTGCATACAGCTCTCAAAGGGTCACCACCTTCAATATACACTATATAAACATGACAAAATAAATAAATACAAAATGATGCATATATCCACATATATTATATGATATAGAGAAACAACATAGTCTAGTTCAGATGTATACCTAGAAGAGAGAAACAAAAACTCAGTTCTATAAAGCAGTGATAATACACTTGATCTCAGCCAAAAGGCTAAGAAAACCTTTCAACAACAAAATAATATGGGCCTGACAGGGCCAAAGAATAACTGACTAGAGCAGGATTTGAGCAAAATTCTAAACAAGCTTCAATTCTGTGGCAATTTCATCAAGTACCTTATCCAGAGAGGATGTGGATAAATAGCATGCGACACACGACAAACAGAATATCACTCACTACCTCTGTAACTGTCAACCATATCTTTTAGCCAGAGCATGGCTTTTAAAAGTCACTATTTGATAGGATAGCCCATTGGGACCCCATTAATAAGGTAATCTTACTTCCTCCACAAACACATGGGCAGAAAGAGAGACTAACAAATTGATGTATAAAGCCATTCAAGTTTCCTGTCTAGATCAGTTGCCCAAGGGAATGATCTTAATTGACTATTTTGTTAATATTTTTAATATCATAATATGCTGCATTATTTTATGTCATGATGTTTAGACTAATCGGTCAACACTAAACTAAACCATAAAATAATGAAGAAAATTCCATGGATACTTTGATGGTATTTATAAGGAGTCAAACTTTATTTTAAAAACCACTCCTTATCTTCTTTGGAAATTACAGCTTTTTGTGGATTTTCAAGCAGCCAAGAGAGAAATCACAAGAAGTAAGTATTGTAAATCACAATAATATCTATATATCAACAATACTTCTCATTTAATATTTTTTTCTAAAATGCAGCGCAAATACAAGTTAATTAAAATGGTACTATGAAATGTTTGTACCTTATTAGAATTGTATAAGCTGCAGAAGAGTAATGGGCCACGAGTCCAGTAGGATCCCAGCATTGTGCACCAGCTCAGATTGGGAAAATGTCACCATGTCCAGAGTCAAAGATTTAAAAAAAATCAGATGTGCTTCCCATAGCCACTTGCCAGGATTCAGTCGAAGCTGGTTCCTTCCCATCCACACCCATACAGTATTCAGGTACACAGCTATCACTGCTACCACATCACTTGCCTGGGATGGAGATATATAATTGCATAATTTTGCCAGTAATCTGAAATTCTAAATTGATCAGTTGCAGAGAGCTATTGCAACTAGCCTTACAACCTCAGCCTCACAGTAAATATGGATTAGGGATGTAGATCAATCCAAGCCATTGGATTTCTCAATCCAAGCCATTGCAAGATGCGTACATATCAACTCCCAGAATTTCCCAGCCAGCATAAAAGACTAATATTTCCTCCACTCTACAGTTTGGGTAACTGCTATATACATGCTGCCACTTATAAGCTTGTGTTGATAATTACGTACATGAAATAAATTCATATTTTATATGCTGAAATAGCAAAAAGCGTTTGAGGAATGCTTAAAGAAACTGTAAATCAGTTTTCTGCAACCTCCTATACTCTCTCTGTGTTATGGGAATTAGGCTGGATTTCTATCCTGCTTGTAAAAAGGCACATTTTGTTTCAAAACATGCTTTGTTGAAGGAACTATTTTGACTTCGTTCTCATAGAACACTAATTCATAAAACATGGGTCAGTTATTGCATTCAGTTAAAACCAGACTAAAACCTAGTTTGTTAACACACTGAAGTTGGAAGCTAGAATGTTGAGTATAGTGATTTCCCTGCACTCTCTTTATTCTGCCCTGTGCCCATGATGTGGCCATCTCATTCTCAGCCAAGGAATGAGTCTGACTCAAATCATGTTGTGCTATTTCAGCTTTGAGGTAGCGTTTTCCACCTTAAGACAACAGTATCTTCTGGCAATGCCAGTGTAAAATGCAGTGTGCTTCATCAACTATTAAGGTAGAAGTGATCCCTGAGGGACTGGGACAGGGCAGCACCCATTGACCACTGTTATGCTAATATAGGACCTTCTCCACCTATGTTTTTGTCCAGATATAGCCTACAGTCTGGTCCCACCAGGGCTCTGGCTTTGCCTGCACATGTGTATATGCATCTGGGTCAGGCTACACTCTGGATTTCTATTTTTATTTCCTGTCAATTTATCTAGGAAGACTGGGGGAAATGGAAGGCTCCAGTTTAAGAAACCTGGCTGCACAATTTCATTGCACCACCATCTTGCAGAAAGCTACAGAGATCCCAGAAAGCTTGAAGACCTGGCTTTTTCCTCAAGGACTGGGATCAGGCTGTTAGTGGAGCCCAAAATGAATGAGATTTGGATTGTGAAATGGATTGTGGAAATTTAAACTAGTCTCTGGAAGTTTCTTGCATTGTGGTCCAAACCTGGTGCACTGAAAGCAACCAAATCTCTTTGAAAATACAGCATAATTTTATTCAACATGCAAACAGTGAAACAATGTACACCAGACTCCTGGGAAAACATTGGCAAATTGCTGATCTTTGGTCTCTGAATGGCCCAGTCAGCATATCCATTCAGAATAATTTTCTCCCAGATCACTTTTATTAAAAATGTGCTTCCCCAAAATACATCCTCTTTCATTATTAACAAGATGTTTTTAGGGAAAGGGAAATGTCTGTTTGAGTGAGGGAATCATGTGACTGCAAGGAGGAAAGTGCTCCAGCTCTTCTCATGGTGAATCTGCTTGTTTTATTTATATATATATACAGGTGAAACTCGAAAAATTAGAATATCATGCAAAAGTTCATTAATTTGTGCCACTCTGATAGCCTCCGCAGATAATCGTCCAGCGGCCCTGTTTGGGGTGACTCGTGCCCTCCTACAGCAGA
>JAOYMU010000077.1:69804527-69816789 GCA_025802295.1 Psammodynastes pulverulentus
TACGGCACACTGTTGTCGCTAATTTCTGCCTGGATAGTCTCTTGAGATGAGCTGAAAGGCAAAAAGGGAGCTATGTTATTCCCTCCCATATTTGGGTAACCAAGTATCTACACAAAAAAGGACATAAATTGTGCTTGGTGAAAACTGCTGAAGGGGAAGAGAACCTGTGGCCTAAAGGTTAATACAACTGCCTTTGATGCAGGTGACCCAGGTTCAAATCCCATAAGAGTGAGAGCTAATAAGCTCGAAATAGATCTATACTGGCCTCCCTGAGTTTAAAAAAAAATACCAGCAGAAAAAAATTGCATCCAGTGG
Organism: Psammodynastes pulverulentus; assembly: GCA_025802295.1. NCBI lineage: Eukaryota > Metazoa > Chordata > Lepidosauria > Squamata > Psammodynastidae > Psammodynastes > Psammodynastes pulverulentus. Next base: position 69,804,843 of record JAOYMU010000077.1, read on the forward strand.
CCAAATATGTCTCCCCAACTTTTCTATTTCCATTCTCATAGTTTTAGAATTTCTTTAGGAATTTTGTAGTATACGTAGTCCTTGACTTATGATCACAATTGAGCTTAGAATTTCTGTTGCTAAGTGAGACAGTGGTTAAGTGAAGTTTGCCCCATTTTACAACCTTTCTTGCCACGGTTGTTAAGTGAATCATTGCAGTTGTTTAGTTAGTAACATAGTTGTTATGTGAATCTTCCTTCCCCATTGATTTTGCTTGTCAAAAGGTCACAAAAGAGGATCACATGATGCCAGGATACTGCAACCATCATAAATACAAGTCAGTTGCCAAGCATCTGAATTTTGATCTCATGACTGGGGGATGCTGCAATGTCATACGTGTGAAAAATGGCCATAAGTCACTTTTTCAGTGCTGTTGTAACTTTGAACAGTCACTAAATGAACACTTGTAAGTCAAGGACTACTAGTATATCCTGTATATATCTTTTTTCCCTGGGATGCACATCTCCAAAGACATTTAGAAGCATTTGATTCCATTTGAAAATTTGAATTGGCTTTCTAATTTGAGCTCACTTTAGAAATTTAGTCAAATCATCTTTCCATCACTCCTTGAATATTTGTCGACTCTAATCTTTTATGATTCCCTCACTCAAACAGACCTTCCCCTTCCCCTTCCCCTAAAAACCTGCAGGGTGCTCCAGCTCTCCTCATGGGTGAATCTGCATGTTTTTAGGGGAAAGGGAGGGTCTGTTTGAATGAGTGTAAGTGGGAAGCCTTGTTTGCTGTGTGCATGGGAAAAGAAATCAGTTTGATGGTGCCCATTAGCCTTGGAAGGCAACTCATCTAGGAGAAGGAAAACTCTGATTTCAAACCTCCACTACCTTGTGGCTATACCCATCTAGAGGAAAGGCTGCAGGAGTCAACCTTGAGGCAAAATCTGGAGCAGGAGTCTTGGAGTAAGGAGGAGTGCTGGAGGAGTAACACCTCCCTAAAAAACCTTGGTCCAGCTGGCCTGACTGGTAGCGCCTTGTAAGGGCCCCTTTCCAGGGTTACAGAAGAAGATGATCAACAGTTCTGAAGGCGGAAGAGGGCGTTATGCCTCAATGGCAGATAAAACAGGAGAACCATCCTCTGGGAGAAGGGGAACTCTGATTTCAAACCTCAACTGCCTTGTAGCTATATCTACTACTGGAAAAGGCTTCAGGAGTCAACCTCAAGGCAAAAACCAGAGCCAGAGTCCTGGAAGCAGTTTATGACTGTTTACAATCACACTCTGGTAACTCCTGCGACGTAGCTGGAACTAATTGTATTGGCTCTGCCTTTCCATTGGACTATTTCAGAGATGTAGAGAGGGGGGATCTGCTGCTTGGGTAACAGTCTATCCTCCATATTAATCTACCCAGGCTCTGGAGAGGACACTCCAGCCTTGCATACAGCATTGAAGCAACACGGGAAGTGACAGTCACTGGTTATAAGTCTTTGTTCAATTGGCATAGAGCATGATGCCAGGGGCTACTTTCAACAGTGGGAGAGATCATTAAGCTGGGCAGCCCCCAGCCAGTAAGGTGCTGCCACGCCACGGTCTGTTAATCTCACAGGGTGTGTGGGGTTTAGGGTGAAAGCTGACAAGCAGATCGATAACTCTGCGCCATGCAACAAACATAAGAAAATATCAGTCCTAAAGCTGGGCACTTGAAATGTGCCCCAGCCAATGACCCTCAGCCTCTCTGACGATTTGCAAGAAATAGATGATGTATGTAAGACAGCTGTCATCGACACTGAGCAGACTGCAGATGGCCATCATTGCTCTTCAAGAATCAAGGCTGTCAGACTTGGGATTTGTTAAGGAGAGAAACTTCTCATTCTTCTGGTAGGGAAAGCCATCAAATGAGACTAGGGAATATGGGGTTGGCTTTGCAGTCAGAAATACCCTACTAGGATTCACTACTCCACCTGCTGCAGGAAGTGAAAGAATTTTGTCCTTGCAGCTCCACTCATCAGCAGGGCTGGTTACTCTTATTAGTGCATATACATTGACATTATCATCTTCAGTAGAATCCAAAGACAAATTCTATGATGATCTGGCTGCTGCTATTAAGAAAATCCCTGAGAAAGAACCACTGTTTATCCTTGGTGATTTTAATGCCAGAGTTGGAGCTGATTATAGTTCTTGGCCCATTTGTTTAGATCAGTTCGGTGTCGGGAAGGTGAATAAAAATGGCTGCCTGCTGGAGTTTTGCTGCTACTATGGTTTTTGCATTAGCAATACATTCTTTAATACAAAGCCTCAACACAGAGTCTCTTGGAGACATCCAAGATTAAAGCATTGGCACCAGCTTGACTTGATTCTTACCAGGCGCTTCAGCCTTCCCAGTATTATGATCACACACAGTTATCAGGGTGCTGATTGTGATACAGACCACTCCTTGGTGTACAGCAGAATAAAACTGCAAACAAAGAGACTGCATCACTCAAAGAAGGAAGGAAGACCATGAATCGACATCAGCAAGACCTGCAATCAGGGCAAAGTGGAAGAATTTGCACAAGCACTCAAGGAAACTCTCCCAGGCCTGGCTGAAGCAAATGCATCTGAACGATGGGAATATTTCAAACCTCCCTACAACATATCAAAAATAAGATAAAGAAAAGGGCAGAAAACAATAGAAATTACAGCATGATTGGCTGAAATGTTTTACCCAAACCCATCTGGGTGACTGTTTCATGAGGTATTCCTTTGATTCAATTTGCCATGAATCAGTTAAACAGTTCATACGTGTGGGGAGGTATATTATAGACTTGATAATGAATGCAGCTCACGAGTGCATGGAGGAGTACCTTTTATTACCACACTTGGCAACATTTCCAAAGATTGATTCCTTCTTCTAAGGCAGAGAGTGGCCTAAGAGCTGGCTTCATGCCTAAGGCAGGACTAGAACTCACAATCTCTAACCTGTGCCTTAACCATTACACCAATCTGGCTCAACTTGCTTTACACTGTGTAATCAGACTGATATTTAACCATCTCTAGAAGAGGCACAATATTTCTTAGAGCTCTTTTGCTTTATATTGAAAAATATTTTCTTCATTTTAGGTTTTACAACTATGTAAAAATGCTTTAAATTTTATGTCTTTTTGTCACTTGTAATTGGTCACTGGCCACAATATTATGTACACTTTCTTTATATACATTATATATACTTGCAGCAATCAGTTTCATATGTGTTTGTTCTCATCCGTTGTTTCTTCTGCTCCATCATTCCATGAAACATTCTTTTTTATATTTTCCCTTAGCATTGCTCCACACACTTCATATCCATTCTTTTTATTCTGTACTAAGCAGCTTTCAAACAATGGTTTCTTACTTTCTATTTATTCTGTTAGGAGATGAATCTGTCTTCTAATAGTTTTTTTCTACAGAATTACATGCGTTCTCTCTACAATGTGGTAAAATCAATTTACGGTTGTAGTAAAGTGGACTAGCCCACATTCCAGAATTAACTAATTTTCCTTATGTTTCATAATAAACAAACTAATCATGCATTTACATTAATTCCTTTGCCATATGTAAGCAGACTTACAATAAGCAATAATATGACAAGCAGCCTTTCAAGCATCCTTTAGTTTAAATACTGGGAAGTATTCAAACTACTTCTAAACAGATAATCCTTCACAATTTCTGCTCAATCATTTTTGTGTACTCTCCTCATACCCATCCAGCCATTCAGAATAATTTTCTCCTGGATCACTTTTATTTAAAATGTTTCCCCCCAAAATACATCCTAGGTTTTTTTAATTATTACCTAAGCATAACATTCTCATAGTATGAATTTCTAATTTCATGCAAATTCACAACTATCAATTTATACTTTTGACATTCATTTTAGCCCTGTCATTCATAATTAAACCTACAAATTTACTTCTTTGCCATTAACTTAGAATTCTTTTAGCGTAATCCTATTATTTATATTGCATTTTCTTCTTTTTGTTCTTTTGTAAACCAGTCTTCTGCACAGACATTAAATGACCTTTGGTCCATAATATTAGCACCTTCTAAGAATGGCACTTAAACTTAGTCAATAAACGTTAAATAGAAATGCAAACACTGTCATATTGCACTGAGCATATCATCTATAGTGACCTGCTTAGTTGAATTTTCTTTTATAATGTCATCAATATTAATTATCACTTCATGCCATGGACTTGCAAATAGCATTTAGTATTATATTAGCAAAGGAAGAATATGACAATAATGCTGGCATTTATTTACCAAAGGTTACTGCCTAGCAGTGAAAATATTTTATTGTTTCCTTAGATGACAACAATTTCTTTTAAATAAGTAATTTAGTAAAAAAAAAAAAGAGTAATTAGAAGTCACATTTTACATGTCATGAATTGGTTAGAAAAATAAATGATTAACCTTACCATTTTTGGTGAATTTCAGTTTTTCAATCACTCCAAAGTGGTGGTGAATGCTGCCAGAATTGTAACCCCAAAACCTAAGGAACATGTGAATATGCTTGCAAAAGTAGAAAAAGCATTGTAGATGGGAGTTGAAAAGTAATCTAAGGAAAACAGTTCATTTTCATAACTTTTCATTGGTGGAATCCTATTCCAAATAATTTTCTGTAAGAAATAAAGCACATGACATCATTATTTTGCAGTCATTTGTATATTTAGCATTTTCATAGTCTTACATTCACACTTTTATATCCATTATGATATGGTATAGGTTTCTCTCCACCCTTCCTTCTTTTCTAATTATGCTTTGTTTTTCTGTGCATCCAAAGACAGAGGTCTAATCTGAAAATACCCTTAAATGAAGTGTGATAATTGTTTCAATAAGATTTTTTCACACATGGCATAAAACTCATTGTTTAATATTTTGAATATACATTCTTTGAGTCTATTGAATATACTGTATTCATTGTATATATTGAATGTATTGAATATACATTCTTTGAGCCACCAGACTTGAAATATTGGGCTTAGGCAACATAGAACTACATCACCTTCGATCCAACCTAAGTGTAGTACATAAAATTATCTACTGCAATGTACTACTTCAACTTCAACCATAACAATACAAGAGCAAACAATAGATTTAAACTCAAGGTAAATCACACCAAACTTGATTGCAGGAAATATTGTGTTTTTTACTTGTGTTGTGTTAGCTAATAACAAGCTGATTGTAGCCTTGTAGAAGCTTTTTTTTCTTCCCCAGTATTAGTTGGGAATATTTGAAAATGTGCATAGCAAGCAAAAAAGAATTTGCAGACTACCATCCAATTTCTAAAAGCTTGAAGCTTACAGTGAACTCTGAAATTCCTTTATATCCGCAATGCATGCCCATTGCCCCATTTTCCTTGCACATTTTATCCTCACCTTGTACAGATTGGAGGCACATTCAGCATGGAGATCCTGGAGTTGTCATTGCACCTTCACCTATTGCTCAATTTAAAGCAGCCAATAACTGAGCACTGAGCAACTAATCAGCACTCATTCTCTCTGCTTTAGGTTCGTCAGTTGCAGTACTGAATTCACCATGAATTTGTCTATATGGACTTGTATTTGCAGGTGGTCTTTCTCAGATTACTATGGCAATTGGGTCCGGAATTTCTTTTGCCAACTGATGCAGTTATAAAGCATGATGTGACGTGACTGCATAGCTTAGCAATGGCAATCCCAGCACTCCCCATCGCCACTGTTAAGTAACAACCCACAATTTCCTGTCAGCTTCGAACAAGCAAAGTCAGTGGGGAAATTGCAAGTTTTAGGCAGCTCGCAAACAGGCTAGCAGGCAAATAGGTGGATGGAGGAGTGTGTGCAAGAGTGCAGGGGTAGCCATCGAGGTGGGTGGCTGTTGTGGGTAGGGGGTATTACTAGGCCCTTCAGGAGAAAAAGCTGCTGAACTGCAAGTGACCTACCAGAATGACTTGCAACCTTCCCTGCCAGCTTCCCCACTGACCTTGTTTGTGAAAAGTCAGCGGAAAGGGTTGCAAACGATGTCATGTGACATGAGATGTTGCAACCATCTTAAGTGCTAGCCAATTGCCAAGCACATAGATCATGGTCATGTAACTTCAGGGTGCTGGATCAGTTTTAAGGACCAGTTGCTCAAACCTGTCGTAATTACAAATGGTCACTGAATGAGTGGTTGTTAATCAAGGACTATCTATATTGGTCTGGAGGTCTGCACTCCTGTTAGACTGCTATGACATGAATTGCAAGGGAAGGTTGACTGTGAAACCGTTCCCACATGTAAATTGCCTCTAAACTCTTTCTTTAACCTTGATGACATCTCAGCACGTGGAGGGTATTGTTGAAATTCTCAATATTGTTATTAAACTTGCAAGCAATCTAATACATTTAGGGCTTATTCTCAGTCTGAGAATGAGATGTGAATTAGGGCACACCAATAAAAAAAATACCCATTAGCTCTGGGGAAATGTGCTGAAATGGGGATTTCCTTCAAAAAAAGAAAAAGAGAAGTGCTAGTTTCCAAAGAACAATAGATGAGAGCTTTTTATTACAAAATGCTGGGTTTTGATCAATGCAGTACTATGGGTGTTGTATAATAAGCAGGTGTATAATGTAAAGCAGTATGGGCTGCTTTGTGGTAAATGTGGTAAAGCCCTTTTGCTGGCAGAAGAAGCCAAGTGGGAGCAAATTAACTTTGTACAGACATTGTTGATTGATTCTCAGTAATCCAGCTGTTCAAAATTCTGGTTTACTGTGATGTCCTCTCAGTTAGATACAAATCTAATTTCCCAATCTGTGTTTAAAGGCATTTTCGCATAGACTATGTTTACAAAAGACATTTTCCCTTGGCTTATTTAATTAGTTCAGTTGGGTTAATTAATTGGTTAATTCTGGGCTCATATGATGCGCTGAATCACAAAATAAATACACTAGAACTGCCCAATTTGTAATTTGGTATTTTAATATAGCAAAAATAGGATTGGGAGCATTATGCTGATCATCTGTGTATTTTCGGATTTTAAACGAGGTTACAGCATGATTCTTTCCATAAATTAGGGTAAGCACTGAGTGGATGCCTAAATATTGATGACTTGTTGATCCTAGTGGTCCAGCCATCATAACAAAAGAAGGAAACTTTGACGTACAGCATCTTCTGGGGTGCTATTCAAATTTTGGAATTCATGGGAAGCAATAATTATCTTTTGTAAAAGGCAAAAATATTTATATGATCTGAAGAGAAACCAGAATGTGAGGCTCTCTTTGGGAAGTCTTAGTGATAGAAAAGTGCATTAAAGCAAAATCTCCAGGCAAAGTGTTGACCAACACTTTCTTTTTTCTTTTCATAATAAGGTTATTAAAGTTTGCAAAACAAACACAAAAAATTCTGACATTAACTAACAATCAGGAATACAGATGAAGAGGAAAAAGAGAGATAGAAATAGAGGTACAGAAAGATATAAAGAAAAATAGAGGGAACAAAAATAAATACAAGAATGACTTTCAACTTCATCTTCCATGACTATAAAAGACAGTATATTCAACCCTTAGTTTAACATTATAACATAATGTCAATTCCCCCCCCCTAAAGTAAAATATTTTTTTCCTTAAATTTTTAAAATTTTACAATTATCAAATCCATGTCATAATTTGATTTTTTTCCATCACCTGCAAAAAGTCCACAAAGGACTTCAAATTTAAATCTTTTTCAGTGACTTTTTTTGTTTCACAAGGACCTCTAACTTAGCTATTATTTGTAAGCTCCATCATGATTTCTATATTGTAGGTATTACAGGGTCTTTTCAGGGCTGGACATATAAAAGTCATGCTCCTGTGGCAGATTAAGGCTCACTGGTGCCCTAAGCCCTGACAAATCTTGGTGCCCCCCCCCTTTGTACATACTATACAAATGAAGCCAAGCTTTTTTTCTTTCTCAACTTTGTGGTGCCCCCTTTGGACCTGGTGCCCTAAACACATGCTTAGTCTTCTTAATGGTTAATACACCACTGCATTACATATAAAAATAAAATATTTTTCAGTCCTTTATCCATAAACCTTTACAGAAAATGTTTCTAGTCTGGGTTGTATTTTAATTTTCAAGATTTCAAAGCCTTGAAGAGTGACCAACAGTTTCAAGGTTTATACTGCATTCCCCATATTTCTGAAGAACTTCTTCAACAAGAAGTTACTTTTTGCATAAATGTGCGTTGTCTCCATGTCTTGTGTTCATCTGATTCCATTTTTGGAACTTGAGACCATAGGTTAACCAGAGATATACCATGTAAAAGCACTTGCTTTGGCTAAGTTCTATCCCCAGCAACAATTTACAGGAATCAGATGTCATGTAACACTTGCTGGGCATCCCAGGATCAAGGGCATAGTGGAAGAAGTGATAATAATATGGTTCTAGCTGACATGACACCTGAAAGAGGAGAGGTAGACACTGTTCAGGACACAATCCAGGATATTGCTATGACACTTTCCCCAACTCCTGTCAGCATCACCAATAAACCTTTCCAAATATTATGCCACATTCCTACCAAAATGGTACCTATTTATCTATTCACAATGTCGAATTGCCTAGTGGTACAGGAGCTAGGGATCAAGGCATGGAAGCTCACTGTGTCTCATGGAGCCGGGCTCAACCGCCACAGTGCGAAGTATTTTTGGTGGGCAATTCCAGCTTCATTAAATTACTGTGACCCTGCATCCCCCTTTCTTACTAACCCTGGAAAAATTTAAATTTTAAAAATGAATATGTATTGGAATTATGTTTAATTATAACCATGAATGTGGATAGCAAAGGGAAGATTTTTTCTTAAAATTCCCCTTATCAGGGCCATTTTTCTCCTCTTGACAATTGATATGACTTTGTGTTATGAAAACATCTTAATGAGGGATCCCAACCAATTAGGGCTTCATTTCTGGATCTTCATAAAGGTAAACTAAATTTGATTTAAGTCAGTGACACTATTATGAAAAATATTTATTAGTTTAATGTATTCAATTTTAAAGGGATACAGAAAGGAATCACCCAAAAATATGGTGTTGACTTTGGCTAGGTTCAACTTCATAACAGAGGAATTGTACTCAACTATAAATGTGTTCTCACTCACTTTCCAAATGTAGAATTTTCTTGAAACTCTTAAGGAAAAGCAAATTCTTGAACATTTCAATAAAAATCTTATATCTTAATAGAGAGAGAGAAGAAGGGTGGGGGAGAGAGACTTATCATCTCAAAGCATGCCTAGAAGCATCCCTGCCATAAATTTGGATAGGACAATGGGAAGTAAATGAATTATGAACTATGAATCATGCCCAGTTAGTTTATTCTCTTCTAATCCCTTCATAGTAATCAAGTCAAGAAAGATATTTAGTCAATGCACATGAGTATAGGACTTTAATTACATACTCTTTTTTTTAAAGTGTAATTTTTTTTGTTCAAGTCCTATACCATGTGGTCAAAGCTGTGGTCACAGCTGTGATGCAGCTATTATTATCTCTGACATACACTTTTTTTCTTTAATTTTGTGGTTATTCTGGCCAAATATTTCTCAAGTTGTGAGATGGAACACATATAGAATTTCCCAGCATTGAATATTCCTATAAAAGTGTTCCTTTGGATCTTTTCAAACTCTTTGTGTGTCCTGGGCGGGATGGGGGATTTGGAAATCCTTTCTGCCCTATGATTTACTGCTCTTCCTGCCACAACATTGAAACAGAAAATAGTGCATATCTCTTGCAGCTGATTCACATGACAGGGTAAAAGGGTATATTATACTTAGGGAAAGCCCCGTCGATCGTTGCAATATTTTCGACACTTGGAATTTCTCAATTTAAGAAATCTGAGACTGATGGAAGGAACAACCCCTTCACTAACGATTCCCGCCCTTCTCGGGCAATTCACTCCCACGCTAGCCCGGTCTCCTGATTAGACACAAACAGCTACTCAAAAATAAGCTTGTTGATGTCAGCGGACTTTACTCCCAAGGTAGAACATCGCAATATTTTCTAAGAACAGAAAAAAAGATTTAATCATCGGCTTCTTTAAAAGAAGAAAAAGAAAGCAAAAGAAAACGCAAGCAGAATTTAGAGAACACTCCCTAATTCCCCTGCGTATTTAGCTTCTCATCCTTACAAGTCAAAGACTGAGTTTCGCTAGAGATCTCTTTTACAGCTGTACGGAGCGCTGTTTAAAGCATAGGCAAAGGTAAGAAAAGTTAAGCTTTTTTTTTTTTTACTTAAAGCTTGCTGGGCGGCGGACTGTTGCAGATTATTATTCCAATTAAGCAAACTTCCCAGCGACGGGAATGAAGCGGGAGTTCTTTTACTGCAGAAATTATAAATACATAACATAATAAATATGTTTTATATCGCTCCTAGTTTTTAAACTAACTCAACCCGAAAATGATGACGCGAAATAAAATGTAGAACTAAAGATAGTAACCAATGTTTGTCAGGCAGACATTATCTTCGTGTTTCCCAAATCTGGGTAACAAAGGGTATTCATTTTTAAAGACATTTTATTCAACTGCTATTGTGAACTTTCCCATTTTAGTTTAGAGATATTTAGAGGAAGGGACTAGGAGTGTGTCCATTCTACCAGATCTGATAGGACCTGAGATAGCCAGGTCTTGTATCATATCAGGTTTTAAAGGTGATCATCTGCACTTTTAATTGCAGGGGGGGGCAGTGCAGTTTGGACAATAGAGGTGTTACATGGACAAACATATCCCCCCCCCCATTATTGTGTATGCTACAGCATTCAGGATCAGTGGAAGTTTCTGAATAGTCTTCAAGGATAGCTCTATGTAGAGCAATCCAGATAGGAGGTGACCAAGGCATGAGTGACTTAGAGCAAGACCTCAGTGAGGCTGGCTATTATAGTCAGAGCTCTTTTGCTATGACAGTCATAAAGCAGGTCACCACATGTCAGGACATGGTTTTATTTTTTCACTGCGGTTGTAAAGCAAATGCCTAAATGGTTAAGTGAATCCATTAATTGCAGGGAAGGGGTTGCCAGAAACTGGAAGTAAATGCTAATTTTTGGCAGAAATGTCATAAATCGTGGTTACCTGACCATGGGGCACTGCAAATGGCAGTAAATGCAGACCAGTTGCCAAGTGCCTGAAATTCATTTACATTATCACATTATGTGGGAAGAGGACAGATATTAGAAGCTGAGTTGTCCCTTTTCCAGGATCTGTCATAACACTGAATGGTTGCTAAGTGATTGGTGTTAAATAGAGAGCTACCTGTACTTCCATATCCTTAATTTGTCTTTTTAACTGAATCTCTGATTAACTTATGTTGATCACAGTGGGATACAGACTGCAGAGTTAAAGTCCTGGACTTGTTAATATCAGGCTCTAACATTTCAAAAGTTGCAGAACTACACTATCCAACAAGATGCAGCAAGATGCAATTCAGTGGTGAGGAAAATAAGGTCCTGCGCTTAGGCAGGAAAAATCAAATGCAAAGATATAGAATTATTGGCACCAGACTCAACAGTAATAACTGTGAAAAGGATGTAGCGGTCTTAGTGGATCACCACTTAAGTATGAGCCAGCAAGTCACTATAATTAGAGTGAAATATCATAAGAAGTGATAGTACAGTGATAGCAAAAGTGACACACTGACTAGTTGAGGCCACACTTAGAATGCTGCATCCAGTTTTGACCACCATAAGACAGACAGACAGACAGACAGATAGGCAGGCAGGCAGGCAGGCGGGAAGGAAGGAAGGAAGGAAGGAAGGAAGGAAGGCTGAGACACTATTATTATTATTATTATTATTATTATTATTATTATTATTATTATTATTAAATTTTAATTTCTATACCGCCCCATCTCCGCAGACTCGGGGCGGTTTACAACACATAAAAACAGTAATACAGTTCGATCTAAAAAACCTAATACAAACCAAATTCTAAAACCTTATTTAAGACCCCAACTAAAACCCTTGGTCATCCCA
>JAOYMU010000077.1:69870082-69882486 GCA_025802295.1 Psammodynastes pulverulentus
CTTGAAAGACTGGGGTCTCCATTACATACACACGAGCTTGGATTTTTTTTATTTGTATTCAAGCTGGCAAGCTGAAGCCATCAGCTAATTGGCTATGGAGTCAAACTTGACTTCTATGAAGATGTGATAGCTCAGATTAACCCAATAGCTGAGCTTCCAATCACTCCCGGGCTTAGGTAGAAGTGCTGCTTCTTCAGCATGCTGCGCTGAATCGTTACAGCTCCTGGGTGGGGGGAGGGGCAAGCAGGGACTGTCGCTCTGGACAGTCATTGCTGCAAGGCTCTTCCCATTGAAGCATCCAGCCCAGAACTACTTCCACTGGGGGATGCTGGGCAGCGAGGTGAAGAAATGTGTGCTGGCAGGAACTTTCGCCTCTCTTAAGCCAGGCCAGCATTGGAAACCAGAGCAAAAGACACAGGTCTGGTTTAGGTACACAGACACCAGTGCAAACATGGCCGACAACTTCAGCATAGTCAATTCCAGTTCTCCTGGTCTCTACCAAGGCACTTTTCCCAAGCGTTTGGAAAGTCACACATACAGTATACTTAATATTCTTCATCATGCATAGATTTTTATTAAGCTTTTCTAAACATGCGCAAATTACAGTTTAAAAACAAAGCTTAACTATGCTGGCAATTCTTAAGCAGTAGAAGATGAAGATAGCAGATAAGGTAACTAGATGGTATGTAAAATGTTCTTGGAATGTTCTTAGAAATGCTAATGGTTTCTTACCAGACACAGGACATCACTCTAAGCATTGTTTATCTACACAGTTACTGGGGGTTGAGAGCAACTCAGTGGCAGTTAACTAACCATCATGTTGATTTCTGTTTTGTAAAAGTAGTTTGTATTTATTTATTTATTTAATACATTTATATGGATATACAATACAAATGTTATGTGTCTTGCAGTATATAAAACCATTAAAATACAAAAAAAAAAAAAACCCCACCTAAACATGCTATTGAAGCAAACTAAAATAACTAAACAGCAATCGGGACTAAAATAAGAGAATTCTACTCATCCTGGTCTTAACTACCTTTCTAAAGGCCTGCAGGGTCAGGCCAACCATACATTGAAGAGGTTAGGAGCATGTTTCTTGGGTCCCATGATAATGCTTTTTTTAAAAAAAAGACCTAGAGTATGGCTTCTCTCTTGGAGGATGTGGAATGAGGTGGTACTCTTGGGAGAAAGCGAGACAGCAAATACCTTTGTCCTATCATAGGTGATTACCAGCATCTTGAACTGTATCCGAAAATCTACAGGAAGTCAGTGTGGATCCAGAATACAGGTGTCACATGGGCATACTGAGGAACATCCATAACTACCTGCTCTGCTGCATTCTTAAATAACTGAAGCTTCTGAATGACCTTCAAGCCCTTGCAGAACTTGTCTTGCAATAATCCCACTGGGAAGTGGCTAAGGAATAGTAATCATGAACAAGGCTGCCCAATTCAAAAATAGGCACAAATGGCTCACATGAAGTTTCCCTTCATAATTGCAGGAAGTACAAATCCAGGAAGATCCCCATATGGGGCCTGAATCTGAGTTGCAGAGTGCAATTCTGTCCAAGATGGAATTTCTTCAGTTCCAGGACCCAAGAGGCACAAAACTCACATTTGGTCTTGATAGGATTTTGTTGAAGCCTTAGTTGTATGCTTACCTGGGGTTGAAATCAATAATGCTGGAGAAGCGGAAAGAATAGCCACTAATAACATCACAACTATTTTGTGATTTTGGAAGTTACCCTAATTTGCTAAGTAAAAATCTGGACGTGATAATTCTCCAAAATAGAATTCTCTGAAGTAAGATCATATCGATATTATATAGATATTTTCTACTGGCTACTGGCTTTAACCAGTAGAAATCCTGATTAAAGTTCAGTTAGCATTCCCCATTAGTTCTGAACTAGAAACCATGTTTAGATGGCATTTAATCGATATCATACCAAACTGGGATCACATATTGGTTTATTAATGTTAAAACCTTAATTAAAAATTAATGGGAACTATTTAGTTGTGAATGAAAATATGAATAAGGCCAATTTGTATACATTGTATTTTGGCTATATATACTAGTTGTTGCGTAAGAGGCTATTGCTTAACAACATAGTGGCAGTTCCCATCCTCCCAAAGTTTATCCAATATTCCCAAGTTTTGCTAATTCTGTACATTAGAAGGTTCCCTGTGACTTCACACACACCAATTTGTTACTTCCTTTCCCCTACATCCTGGCCAGGAGGGAAATTTGAGATTGTCCTGGATTTCCCAATCTGGACTGATTAGTTCAGGGAATCAGCTTTTTGTCTCAGTCATCCAAAAGGCTTTTCCTGATGACACTCTCCTGTGGAACAAATACTAGATGTTTCATCACTGACCTCAAGGTGGCGCTTCATTTCAGAAAATATTTAAATGAGGAGGAAGAGGTTGGTTTTCCCCATATAATATTGCACAATAGGAAGAACATTCTTCAATATGTAATTTAGGCATATATTCCATTACAAAAAAAATCACAAACTAATATATATATTGAAGTATGAATGTAAGAAGTTGCCTTATACTGAATCAGTAAAGTAATCAGCCAGCTCTACATTTTCTATACCTTTTGGGAGGTGGGCACTTTGTTTTAATTTCAGTTGCTGCAAATTTTACAGTCAGAGCCATTTCATTCTCTGCTCCCTGCTGGAATTGAGGCATCTCTGCAAAAAATATAAACACAACCATGAGATAAATCTTCCTGTTACAACCCTTCCATATATGAACTGTGCAAGAGTGTAATGCAAATTCATATCAATGGAATTTATTCAATAAAAGTATTGCCTGGAAGAAGGGGGAAAAAAACCTATTTCCAGGGGCATCTGACCTCATTTGTTAAAGTGCAATATTAAATATTCTAATAAATAGTTTTAAACATACTCATCACCTACAAATGCTAATTATTTCTTCAAGAGCTTGCCATGTCCTTTAACAGACAATAGGATCATCATAGTTAAAAAGACAGATTAAAGCATAAACTGGTACCTGAACAGCAAGAGTTTTAAAATCTGTGATGCCTGCTGTGGAATGAGAGCGACATTTGAATTCTGATTCAGGCAGCCAAATATTTTTGAAACTGCGTTTGGTTTTAATGTAGAGGAGGAAACAGATGATAAAAGCATTCTCCTTAAAAGCCATCCCATTCTGGCATCTTTCACATTATTGCAAAGTTGAAAGTAGACCCCAACCCCATTGATCTGGGGTCCCTCTATCCAGAGACCTCTCAGCTCTCTAAACCTAGAGGGGACCTAAGTCTTTGGTTTTCATCTAAGGAAATAGTTTTGCTTAAGGAAAATTCTAGTCTAGGAAAGGAAACCTGATTCATTTATCCTTAACTACTAACACTGCCAATTTTTTAGAAGTACAGTATTGCTTTAAGATGACTAATTCTAACCTACATAAACATTTGCTAAATGGGGCTGGGGGGGAGAAACCCAGATGTCAAATACTTTCACCTCTACAAATTTCATCATCTTGGCAATTCCTTCAAACTTAATTTCAAAATTTTGTTTAAAATACAAGATTGCAATACTGTCTCCCATGGGGCCACAATATCACTGGATTCTCCTCGCCAAGGTTAAAGGAACATCCACTTGGATTCCAGGTCCCATCTCTGAGACATGTATTGATAACAGAAGAATCTTAGTTCATTACATAAATGTAATGACCCAAAAAATGTAAACCACACTGCAACAAATAGGACATTTGTGTCTTTATTTTTACAAACTAAAGACACAAATGTTAGCAGGCCAATTGCCCAAAAATGCTTGGAACAATTCTAGGTAAGAACATATGGACTGCATTCACTTACCTCATTACACAATAAATTTGGCTTAATAAATATACCATACAATAAAATTGTATACAATACTGTGCAATCAATAAAATCTGATGTCAAAGAAACCATATGATGGTTTAATATGATAACCTGATCTGGTTCACACAACCTCTTAAGACAATAACTGTTTCTCAAGCCAATTTAATCTAGTTGTTAAGGCACCAAGCTAGAAAGTGGGAGTTCAAGTCCTGCCTTAGCCATTAAAGTCAACTGAATGACCTTGGGACAGTGATTCTCTTTCAGCCCAATCTACCGCACAGGGCTGTTGTTATGGAGAAAATAGGAGGAGGAAGATGTATTCGATAGAGGAGGAAGGTGTATTTGATATGTTCACTGCCTTAAGCTACTTATAAAAATAATAAAGGTGAGATACAAATAAATAAAAACCACCTCACCCTATTTAGCTACAGGTAGTTCTCAACTTACAACAAATTATCTAGCCACTATTCAAAGTTACAACGCACTGAAAAAAGTGACCTACAACTGGTCTTCACACTTCCAACTGTTGCAGCATTCCCACAGTCATGATCAAAATTTGAGTGCTTGAGAATTGGCATGTATATATCCCAGTTATAGCATCATATGGTAACGTGATGACCATTTGCAATCTTTCCAGCCATCTTATGACAAATCAGTGGGGGAAGAAGATTCATTTAACTATTGTGTGGTTCACTTAACAACTGTCATAATTTGCTTAAAAACTGTGGCAAAAAAAGGTCATTAAAAAAAAGAGACTGGCTTAAAAGTACCCTGCTTAGCAATGCTAATTCTGATCCCTATTGTAGTCATAAGTTGCTGACTATCTATATATGTCCCCAATCAATGAGAATAGAAAAGAGACAGAGTTAGGATAGGTTTTTTAAAAAAAATTAAAAGGGCAGAGTTCATTATTTGTTAAATCATAAACATTCAAATATGTTTTAAAGCTATGCTGACATACAGGATGGCTAGGCTGACATACAAGATCTAGCCTAAAGTATCTCATACATATTGGACACTATATACAGTATGAGGTGGTACAGTAAGAACACTTTAGCTAAATATACAAAAAAGAACAAAGAACTGCCATTCTACAGATCATGTTTAGCTTTAATCCACCATACATTATTTAAGAAGAACCTTCATCAGTTGGAATCAGTCCATGTTGCCTGTTAAAATGACCCAGTGCTGGCTGAGGATATTATTGTATTACATTTTAATCTACTCTAGGACAAAAATTCTCTGGGCAGATTATAAAATTACATGGTTATGTATTACAAGAATAATACAGGACAGAAAAAGCACACCAGTTTAACACATACATGTGCAGATCCATCCAGTCGACAAGGCACATTGGATGGATCAAAACCATTTTGGGAAATTCTGGAGATGAAGTCTACACATTTGAAGAATTGCCAAGGTTGAGAAACATGGGTATAAACAACATTAAAAATGCAGTCTCTAAATAAAATGTCTGAATATGACCATCATGATAACAGAAGAAACCAAGATTAAAGACCGTGAAATTAAAAAATGAACAGGAAGCTACTACATTAGAAAGCAAATGAACAGGCCTACCTCTATTTACAAGACTGTCCCTTTGCCCAAATAGGCATTCTTAGGAAAGAAAACAATAAATGACAACAATCCCTGAAAAATATTGGAGAACTTTTATAAAAACTTTTATAAAAGACCAATATGAAAAAAACATTTAAAACTAAGCTTTGTGATATTCAGAATATCTACCTCACAAGACAGTTGTTGTTCATTTAGTGACCAGGCCATTTTTCATATTCATGACCGTGGCAGCATCCCCATGGTCATGTGATCAAAATTCAGATGCTTGGCAATTGGGTGTTATTTATGATGGCTGTAGTGTCATAGGGTCATGTGATCTCCTTTTGTGACCTTCTGCCAAGCAAAGTCAATGTGCAAACCGGATTCACTTAACAATCATGTTACAAACTTACGAACTACAATGATTCATTTGACAACTGTGGCAAGAAAGGTCTTAAAATATTGCAAAATTCACTTAACAACTGTCTCACTTCGCAACAGAAAGTTTGGGTTCAATGGTGATTGTAAGTTGACGACTATCTGTGCTTTCAGTTCAACTCTTTATCAGAGGATAAACTAAGTTTGGAGAAATAATAATGAGGATGTGCAAATCTGCATAGAATCATGGAGTTGAAAAGAATATTAGAGGTCTAGTCCAAACCTTTATTCAGAGCAGAAATCGCCAGAGCACCGCTGACACATAGATATCCAGCCTCTGAACATCTTCAAAGGAGAAAACCTCACTTCAAGTAGCAGCCTGCTCTACTGCCTCAAAATTTGTATATTCAGGAAGTTCTTCCTGCTTTCTAGCCTGAACCTACTTCCTTGTCATTTTAATCCACTGTTTCTTATTCTGAAGCAATAGAGAATTAATCCAGTTCTTGATTTGTGACCATAATGGAGCCTACCCATTATGGCTGTAAATCATAATGGTTAGTTATGCAGCAGGTCATACTGTATCCAACACAATTTTATAACCTTTACAGCAGTTGTCAATCAGTGCTATGGGCATTAAGTTAACTCATTATTCACAATGGGGCATTTTTGCCAACAACTGAAAGTAAACATTTGGTCTTTGGCCAAAATGATGTAACTTGCATTCACATGCTTGCAGGATGCTGTAGACCAGAGGTATCAAACTCAATTGAATCATTGACATATCGTGAGATATCCCCATGCTTTTTGCTTTTGTGGAGCCAGGGTGGACATAACCTGTATATGACATATCTAGCCTGGGGGCTGCCAGTTTGACAGCCCTGCGTGCAGACAGTCACAAATGTGGACTGGTTGCCAAACACCTGAAATATGGTCATGTGATCATGGGGGAAGGACAGCTGTCAGAACTTTGGAATAGCTTTAAGTATCTTTTGAGGGATCTATTGCGATTGATAGCTGAGCAACTGACTGTAAATTAAGGACTACCTATATATATCAACTCTTCAGACATTTGCAAACTACTATCTGACCTCCTTACAAATCATCTCTTTTGTGGGTCAAACACACTCCGATCCTTTAGCCCAGGAGTGTCAAATTTGCATCATCACCGCAGCATCATGTGATGTATCGGGACTTTTTCTTCCTTTGCTAAACCGGGCATGGCCACCACATGATGCATCAGGCCCATGGGCTGTGAGTTTGACAGCCCTGCTTTAGCCATTCCTGATGGGATTTAGACACCAGACTCTTCACAAATGAACTGGCTGGCTTTGTCCTTCATCCTTTTTTAACACTGACACCCAGAACAGACCACTGAATTCCAAATGAACTCTGAGTAGGGCCCAGTAGAATGAAACAATTATTTCTCATGATATGGACTCAATGCTACCCCATGACAGCCTTTACCATTTTAAGCAGCTGTAATCAGTCTGAATGCTCTTATCAACTCTGGGTTTGATAAGCCACCAGATCTGTTTCACATGTACTGCTGTACCAAGTCTCCCCATCTTACTCATGCCGTTTATTTTTACTAGGCAGATTCAGAATCTCATTTCTTCCTCTTAAATACTATCCTTTTCATTTTAAGTCACCGCTCAAGCCTGACCAGATCTAGATTTTGCCATACATTGGGTAGGGCTATTAAGATTAATGAGTTTTTTGTTTGTCAAGCCCTATTCCCATAAGACTGCTGTAATTTTGGAATCAATCCATGGCTCTAGACTAGAGTAAATAAATAATGGAAGGCGTAAAGGAATATATGAGGAAAGAAGGACCCAAGATCTGAGAAATAAAATGCCTCTGGAAGGTTGGGGAAATACATGATCTTTTAGTTATAAACTCTCTTTAAATTAAATCATGAGAGAAAACTTCTAAAAAAAATATAGTAGCATTTGTTACTGCCTTAATTTTCCATAAAATAATACTTTATCTTCAAACATGAAGTTGAAGCTCCTTATTGGGTTTAATAATTCCAACAAAGTTTTAGAAGATCACAGAAGGTTATATCAATGTTGGAGCCAGCTGTAAATTCTTTAAGATTGAATTAAGCAATCCCAGAATTACCTGTGAAACTATTCACTCGTGAGAAATAGAAATAGGCTCCTGTTGTAGGTCCCCATCACCCATCCACCCTTTGACCCCGATCCAGGACATTCGGTGGATTTTAAATTTACCGTAATTAGTGCATAAACGAAAAAAATGTGAGAGTCATAGCCTAACACCACTCCTCTCAATTAGCCTCCAGTGCCCCTCCTCTTTTCACCGTCCGGAGGAAGTTCCTGAATATTCTCTCTATAAATACCCCCAATGGAGAACAGTTTGATTCACAGCAACCCAGGCATCCGCTCGCCAGTGGCCTCCCGCATCACAAGCGCGTCGTTTTCGAAGAACAGGGCGGAGAAAGTGGGCGAGACCAAAGGCTTTTTTGCAGAAGGATGAGTTCAACACGGAGTAAGTAGTATTCGGGGCAGGTCCTTCCTCGTCGCGGCCGGGCGGGGCCCGAGACGAGAGGGTAAGTTTCCTCGTGGTGGCGCCTTGCTCGGGAAGGGCAGCTTTTTTTGGCGTCTCTCGGGGCGAGGGCTCCCCGGAGCACTTTTCCGCCGCTTTTGGGACTATTGCCCACCTTTGCGGCTAAGGGAAGGAAGGAGGGACGAGTCCCGGCTTACCTTCCCGGCCGCTGCTCCTTAGCACCGTCCTCAAGAAAGTTTAAGAAGCTTTGAAATGCCCAGATTGGAGATCCGTTCTCTCCGGATTTGATTGTAGGAGAATAAAACTTGAACTGGTTAAATTGTTTTATTTTCAGAGGTCAGGACTGGCCTTTGTACGTTTAAGAGTGAAGGAAAGGGAGAATTCTGGCATGTGCCTGAAGTTCTCCCAAAAGTTTAGAGAAGGAAAGACGCGGCTTCGTTTTCCAGCCTACTGATATTGCCACCTTTTTCAAACGAGCTGGGCAACTGGGATTCGAAAAACCCGCTGTAGCTCTTACGAAGCCAAAGATTGAAATAAACAGCGTTGCCACGTGATAGGGACGCCCCTGAAAGGCGGCAGACCCATATTCTGGGCTGGGTCTCGCTGAGTTTGTTGCACGTGCTAGAATGATAGGCTAAGTCTGACGGAATCGGGTTATCACCCACTTGCGCTCAGCTACCTTATAGTTTCGTCTTGGCTCGAGCTTTGGGGAATTGAGCGGCGTTCCTTCAGCTCCAGTTTTCCTGTTTTTATCACAAAAGCGGCAGAAGGGACGTCGTAAGTGAAGGCGGTGGGCTGGAGTTGATAAATGATAATTAATGGTTTCAATCTTTTAGACGTTAGTATCAGCTTGATATTTTAGACCATTAGAGTGGTCTATTTAGTTAGTTTTTTAAACGACGTCTCCTCACCTATGTATATTTTGTTTTCCCAGGTGGTCTTCTTCTTGTCAGTATTGCACTTTCTTGGTTAATGTGCTTAGGTGCACCTCATGCAGAATTCTCTGGAGATCCTGGCTTACATCAGTTCGTTTCGAAAAATAAGGAGTTTGCCATCCGGATAAAGGCTGATCTGGTTGTATTGAATGGGCTTGTGGTAAGTGTATGCTGGTTAAAGAGATCTACAAAGATATATATATATATAGTTTGTCAAACAAGTTTCTCAGGTTATTTTAAAGGAGTTGGGGCTATGTTATCAGCATTTATGAATTGGCTTTTGAGTCAATCATGTATTACATTGCTGTATTCCAAGTTTCTTTCCAATAAAAAGTAAAGGAACTAGTGGTAGAGAGGAACAAGTAATCTATAGATTCATTGGGATGTGTTGATGAAAATGTTTGCCAGCTATATTGGGTAAATCCTTCACTACAATGATGCAAATAAAGTAGATATATAGCTGCAATCTTGGTAGTTTTGGTTTTTTCTAATATGTTTTAACTCAATATTTTTAACCTGGAGATTTGCATTTGGGAATAGATTTCCAATCCATTATGGTTATTGACCATGAAAGCCTAGACATTTATGAATTTGAGGTGTAATGTAGCTAGATGAAATCCTATTTTTAAATCAATCTAAAATTCATAAACTATCCCTATTGTATTGAAATGGTACAAAATAATTTCAGACTAATGGAAAACGTTAAATAGTGGAAGGGAACAAAGTTGTCAGATTAAATGTATTGAAGTAATAAACTTGGGAGTTTTGATTTTCTTCTACTGTTCAACTTCCACTGAAATGTTATTTCAAAGAATCTCAAAGCTAAAAGACCCTTTAAATCACTACTTAAATCAATGCATGATTTTAAATAAGGGAGGATTTGGGGAAGAATCTGAATAATATAAAAGACTTATATGAGACAAGGTAGCACAGATATGGCTTTAAACCATTATTTTTGATGGTGTGCATTTAAATGTACTAGTGTATTGCTTCACAACTAATGTCTTCTGTAGAAGTTCTTGCATTCTTGAACAAAGGAATTGAAATATTAATCAGTAGATCAGTTAGTATACTTGGTTATAACTATGAAGATGCTACAGTAGAGAGTTTGCAGTTGACATCTCTTTTAGTTGAAGATGCTTCATGTTGTAAAACCACGTGCAATTGTTGAATTTGGTCAACAACCTACCAAACCCACCCAAATCCTTGGAGTGGAAAACCAGTAATCTTGCAAATGTTGAATATCAACTTTTAGCAGCTATAGTGAAGGAAACCAGCAGTTAAAGTCCAGCAACATCTGCAGAGCATAGAGTTTAAACTTAGTAGTACTGAAAACTTGGCATGAAGAGTGTTACTTAGAGGTATCTTGATGCCCATGGTGCCAAAATATTTTCTCCTACAAATGACATAATTGAAAAAAGTAATAGACTAAAATAATTAAGAGTATTATACATAGAGAAAATCAAAATTTATAGTGACTGAGATTTTCACATAAAATACTTGGAACATCATTCAGATATGGGTTCCTTTTCTAGTACTTCCCATAAATTACAGTTCAGTCTTCCAAAGAGTCTTAATCTCATGTATTTCCTAGCACTGTGAATAGAGCCCCTCCCTACTAAAGTTACACAAATATTTCTGTCATGCTTCCAGAATACATGTAAGATTGTGCCAATTCAGAATGTCAAAGCTCAAGGGGGAAAATTATTTGCAAACAAGCCAACAAACTAGCATTCTTGATGCCTTCCTCTTTGGGTGTTGGGAAGGAATATTTTGACTGAATCTGTCAAACGAATATGAATATATTGTAATTCAAGTTTTACTAAATACAAAGAGAGAAAATCCAAGGAAGTGGAATTACTTGCTTGATGCTTCATTGCAGTTCTTTAGATAGTTATTTTAGTTTGGATTGTGTGGACAGTGATTTGTATAAGAATAGCTTATGGTGAATAGGGTTCTAAATTCACAAGTAAAATTTAGCCTTTATTTTAAGAATAATCTTAAAGCCTGTCCTCATTATAAATTGTGCCATGTTGTACTCAGTTTTAAAGGGTTCAATCCAGGTTTTGCTGTACTATACTTCAGGGGAGACTCAGTGAATCCAGTAGGGATTTTCTATCATTTCTCCACTAACTTCTAGTGTCTCCATAAAATCAATCAGATGTTATTGAAGCAATATTAAAGTTCTCATTACTGTTATTTTGGTTCAGCAATGGCTGGATAACTCCGAAGGTGCTATAAGCTATTAATGAAGAAATTCTTAGTCATAGCTAACTTCAAGTTTGATTGGTTTTCACTGTTTATCTCTGTGTGGTTGACATGCATTCAATGCATCCCGATTTTTAGTAGAGCATAATTAGTAAATCATGAGAAAGATGAAAATATTTGTTAATCATGAAGAAGATGAAAAGAGCAGTCAAAATATCCTAATTGCTGGAAGTCATATCCAACAGTCCTCATTCGCTTCTGAGATTTCCATAGGCATTACTCACGTACTTCAAAGCATCCTGCTTAAAGATTTAGAAACTTGGTGGGGAATTTTAAATAGTGAGTCTCAAGATGAGTATTTGCTGTGTCAGAATGTAGCATTATTCCGCCCTTTTCCATACTGCTATTCCTATATCAGCCACACAGAGTTAAACAGTGAAAACCCATAAATCTTAAAGTTGGTTTGTGACTAAGGTAATTTCTTCCTTAATAGCTTACAGCATCTTTGGGGTTATCCAGCCATTGCTGGACCAAAACAACAGTAATGAGAACTTTAATATCGCTTCAATAACATCTGAGTGATTTTATGAAGACACCAGAAGTTAGTGGAGAAATTATCAAAAAATCCTACTGGATTCAGTGAGGCTTCCTCAAGTAGAGTACAGTGAAACTTGGATTCAACCCTTTAAAACTGAGTGCAACTTGGCGCAATTTACAATGAGGACAGGCTTTAGGATTGTTCTTAAAATAAAGGCTAAATTTTACCTCTAAATCTTTATATTCATATAAGTTAGTTAATATACATTCTTTTAATAAGTACACATTAAACCTTGCTCAGATTCACTGAGCTTCATTAGATTTTGAAGTATAGTATACAGTGGTACCTCGGTTCACGAACGCTTCGGTTCACGAACAATTCGGTTTACGAACAGAAAAGTTCATAAAAAT
>JAOYMU010000077.1:69912604-69923167 GCA_025802295.1 Psammodynastes pulverulentus
GTTACATTTGCATCCTCAGTGTATATGAGCATACTGTTTATACCTTATAGGGCAAGAGTATTCTGGGTGCATGACAATCTCAGGTGTTAGTTTGCATAGAAAAACATAATCTCCCATGGAATAAAACTGGGGTTTGGCTCTGTCTATGAAGCATTTTTCCTCAAAATAAAGAACTGATTGTACTGCTCCCTTAATAGATTTTATACAAATATGGAGGTGCTGGGTTTGGTTTGAGTGTTTTTTTTAATGTTTAGATTTAAGAAATAATTATAAATATTTATAATATTTCCATACAACTTTTAGTAATAACAAAAGATTTATACAGATAAAATGTGCTATTCTTTTATTTTCTTTAACTTTTAACATCTACAAAATTAATACATTTCATTTTCTAACATCTAAAGATCATGGATTTTATTCTGCAGTCCACTGCATGTTTATCCCAAAAATAATACTCTGCAATGGGCCTAGTTTCAGGCAATACACAAATTATTCCCACTTAACTTTCCAATTGCTTTCAATACTATTATTTTTTGCCAACTGACTCCCTCTAGTGTCAGAAAAATCAAACAGCATGCAAAGGAGACAATTCTTACAATTTGCAAAATGCTGCAAATTTGCAAATTAGAGATGGCTGGTGCTTTAGCAGCGCATGTCCCCAACAACAATGAAATCCGGAAGAAATAGCTTTGGAAGTGATACTTTAAGCTAGGATTCAAAAACACAAAAAGTTATTATGCAAATTTAGGAAGTGATGCTGCTTCAAAAAAATACCCCACCCTCACCATTGTGGTCTGGATGGACGTAGCAGAGAACCTGAATGGTAATTGTTGGGGAAAAATATTGAATGGGAGGCTATTTACAAAGGACATGCTACAGAAGGCACCCCACTCAAAAGGAAAGTTTGAAGAGCAATGGGCATCTTGCCTAATAAAAAAAAATGGAATTGGCTTACCATGGTGAAAGGCATAAACTGTAGGATGCTGCCACGGCTTCCCTGTTCCAAGCAATCCACGCATTCCTCCATGAACCACTGCACAAACTGGGTATGTGTTCCAGCTGTCTTGGCTCCCAAGATGGAGGAGATGAGCATGAAGAGGTTGGCTGGGGAATACATGAGAAAATAAATAATAATTGTCCTTGGGTGGCATACATAGCAGCAGATAATCCTACGAGGCATCAAAGTCGAGATAAATGTTCAACTTTTCTTGTGCCAAGCTTGATTTTTTTGTAACTACAAATACTCACATTTGTGGTTTGCCTCCGTAGGTATTTCTACTTCTGCTTAGCTTTTCTGTGATCAATTAAAGGAGCTAGGAGTTGCCACCTACTGTTATTAATAATTCCATATTGGTTTCAAAAAATTACAACTGGTGTGAAGCCACAACAATGAATTTGGTGCAGAATTTAAAACAGCTTTCTTGGATCACGGTTCTATCTCACAAAGTATAAACTCATGCACACTGATTCAGAAATAAGTCAGTGAAACATATTTCTTAACAACTCTGCTTACAAGCAGTTACTTGATATCCATTATATTGAAGAGTTTCTTTTATTTATTCGTTCTTTGGCATGTGTGCTATGTTAAGACACCAGTTCAAAATGTTAGGCGCTAAGATTTTTCAATTCAGAGACAAGTTTTTACATACTTTTCAGAAGTAATAGCTTGCAAAGAAAAGATGTTAATAAAATTCATCTTAGTTCATTGTGGTAAAACAGTCACCCCTCATTTTTCTTAGTTTGGAGGATGGTGGACTGAACAATGAGACTTAATTTTTTTTTTATCGGTAAAAGCAAAGCAGCAGTGATTATTCATTCTAAGTACTGTATACTTGAATTTCTAAAAATGCCATTCTGGTGAATCTAAAGCTAAAATTTTATTAAATTAAAAGTTTCATTTTAGTTTTGTTCTCTCCAAATGGTGATTGGTTTGTATTACTGTTTTTTAAATATCTTGTGATGTTTAACACTGTAAAATATTTTTCTTTCACTATTCAAAAGTATCTCTTTAAATCACTCATTGAACTTTTGAGATATCAGCTTTTATCACTGACTCCAGAATTTAGACAAAAATATGAACAAAATACATGCTTGCATTTCAAACTCAAAGAGGCTTGCTAATACAGTAGTTAGACTTTAATCCCATTGTTATAACAAGAAAGCAGTATCAGCTCTACATTTCTGCATGCCCTATAACAAGGGTGAATGGAGGGCTGTAGAACTGAGTGGTTAGGGTAAGTGGATAATTTTTGTTAACACCCCAAAGCTCACTTGAAAGACTCAGCATACGGTATAGGAACCCCTTGTCCTTGACTTCTAGGCAACAAAAGATTCTGCTGACCAGCACAGCTTACTATGCGATTTGGAAAACTATGTACAGTATTGATTCTCACCTCAGTAATTATGAAGAAGATACCACAAAATTCTTTGCTGCACTTTTGCCATGCAATAACTACGGTAGGTTATTGTTCTGGAAACTTTCTTTGTTTAATTCCAGGTCGAAATGGCACCTTTCAAACTCTTGCTTTATGCAATTGGTTATAATTTCTTTGGCATTCAGATGTCATACAGATTTTGCTGTAGTGCATGTGATGCTTTCTTTCTGCTTTTCTGGTCTTAGGACTGAAATAAAATATTTGAGATCTCTCTAACTAAGGTCCCATTTAGCCCTTTGTTTGGCAAGCTCCTGCACAACAATATGGACTGCTGGCCAAAATAATCTTTTGGACCCCCTGGGAAATTTTATTCCCGGTGCTTTTAGTAAAAGCTGACGAACTTACCAAGAACTCTGTTGAGGGGATCGCGCATGCTGACTGTGTGAAGTTGTGAGGCAGAAAGCGAAGTGCTCATTGTGCGGTCTGCTGAAAAAAGAGAAACAACAAACCCATTTCCATAACTAGAAACTCACTTAGGAAGACACAGACTAAACGAGAAGGACTTTTTATCAAATCATGGTTAATCAGCAGGCCAATCAGCACTCTGCCAGCTTGAATTTTGTTAAGATACTTTTAACTGTAATGATGTGTTTGTGTGCGTGTGTGTGTGTGTGTTAGCATCAAGCTTAATCTTTATAAATAAAATATCTAAGTCTCATTAAGGCTCACAAGCACTTTAAAAAATGACATGGTTGCAGCCCAATATTGTTGATAACGTCCTCACAAAAAAAAAGATACAAATCACTTACAGTGGTCAAGAGCATATTAGATGGAATAGTAGTATCTGGCAGGAACCCCTTTCCCAAATTTGTTTTCTAATAAGTAGGTTTTTGGAAATTGCAAAAGGCAACCGTTTTGTGATGGCGCATACTGAATTCTTTCTAAAGTCTACATGTGCCTATCGGTCAAGGAGATTTACCTAAACAGAATTTCCTGGCACTTCCCCTTTTGTGGCAATCAGTCACAGAACTTTCCGTGACCAAAATAGGTTGCTGCTGGATTTCTGTTTTATCATTATTAAGCAAATCAATTTAAAGAAGCAGACTGTCATTCTGAATGTCTGATGGTATTATTCAATCAGTTTTAACAGTACTATTAAATTATTTCACAGTGTTCCACTGGAACCTTCAGAAGTAAACTTCACCATCAGAGAAACTTATACAGCAGGCTTCATAACAATGAAGATAACAACACTGATAGATATTTAGGGATTATCAGAAGAATTACTGAGAAGCTAGAAAGTGAAACAGTTTAAACAGGTACTATATGAATCAATCTTTGCCAAATGGTTGTCTTCCAGATATGCCAGATCACAATTTCCAAGATCAACAGCTGGCTATGAATTATGAGAATTGTAACCCAGCATTTTTGGAGAGCACTTGCTTGGGAAAGACCAATATAAATGCAAAATATTATCATGATCATTGTTATGGCTGCTGTATGTTATCAGATGAGTCTAGACAAGGCTACACTAACTGCCTTTTCTGCTACTCCCATCTGTCGCCTCCTCTTGGGAGGAAAATATCTGTTTCTGATCACAGATAATTTTGAAAGGGTTCACAATTAAGCTAAGGTGAACCATTTCCACGTAGGCCATTTACTTGGTTGATCAGCTTCAGAAAATAGGCCCTATAATAAAGAGTACCGATAAATAGAACAGACCTATACACTCTATATATAACCAAGAGTAAATGGGGAGTGGGGAGAAGAGAGATGACAGAATTGGAATTAGAAAGGAAGGCAATCTTCCTTTCCAATTCCAATTCTGTCATGGCATCCCACCCCCCACTTACTCTTGGTTATAGAGTAAACAGGGCTGTTGTCTTTTGTTTTTCCTTTTATTAACCGACTATAACTATCACAGCAGAAAAGAAAGAGGACTCTTAAACTACTTCAATGAAAGGAAGAATCAGCACATTAAAAACTCCCAAATTGCAAAGTTATAGAGGAAAAAGTGAAATCACAAGAAAGAATAATGAAACAAGAAGAAATCGCAAATACTGTGACAACTACAAAAATTGGGCAAGAGTCCAAGGTGATGAACAATCATATCCTTCATCTCTATGAAGCTCTGACTAATGCTGTAAGTGTCTTGCTCTCACAATAATTCTTCATTTGATCATCCTTTCCTGGTTTTCTTTTTCTGGACTGTTCTCTCTTAAGCATTGGGGGTGGGGGGTGGGCAGGAGAGACAACAAGCAAGCTGAATGAGCTGAATGAAGCAAGTTCCAGAAAAGATTCCTCACCGTGATTCCACTTACTGGGGCTAGACAGAACACTGGGGTCTTCCTCGTTGGAGCTGAGCAGGCGCATGAGTTTTGATGGTTGAGTGTCATCCAGTGGAAAAAGACTGATGTAATCCTGGAAGAGGACGACCCCCCCAAGATCAAACTGCAGTTACTGTTAACAAAATGCAAACCAAAGCAGGCATGCTGGGCCTCATCCTCCCAGTCAAGTATGAGCTTGTAGTACAAACTCAGATTCCAAGTCAAGCTGGCTAATTAAGGATGATTCACACACTATATTTTGATACTTCCTTCTTTTGCAATGTATGAAGAGAAGTGAGTACAAAGCCAGTAAAAGTATAAGACAGCAAGAAATGTATGATAATTAAGAACCAGAGATATGACCGATTGTGGAGTCTCAGAGTCATGTGATGAGATTTTTTGATACTCTTAGTTTTATTTACTGTGTGAATCATTTAATGACCCTAGGATTGGGATTAATAATCACAATTCATTAAACAATTGTCGTAAAGGCAGTAAAAACAATAGGTCCAGTCACGTAGGTGCCTCAACTTACAACTGCAGTGACTTATGATTAAAATTCTAGTCACAATTGTGGTTGTAAGTCAAAGACTACCTACATATCAGGAACAAGGATTCCAACACTATAATTACAAAGACTCTACAATAGTTGGGTTTGATTCTAAGCTGAAGGAGATGACATCTCTGCTCTCAGCAATCATGGAGACTTTCAGGGACACAAACTCATTCTCTAATCACTTTGGGAAATGTTCAATTTAATTATTTTATCATATATATTAGAGAACTTCGAATGGCAAGCTTAATTTGACAACCAGTGAGAACAAATTTACAGTTCCCTGCTGCTTTTGTATACTAACTCTGCTCTAACATAATATTGCCAGGTTCTACACAATAGCATTCAAAATCTATCAGATGACCTGTGCCTGAAACCAGTTTTAAACACCTAGCTCTTTATTATAATATTTTTATTATATGCATTATGCTTTTTAATTCTTTGTACCCCATTCTTTTTATGCCGGACTTTGATTGTAATAAAGGTTTTATTTGATTTGATACTCTCAAAAAATTAAATAATATACAATTGGCCAAAAGCAGAAAAAAATTGATTTAAGAAAGTTTTAAATGGATCAGGAGATCAGATTTGAATTAGTTATTTTTGATATAACAGCAATAGCACGTAGTAATTGCACTTAGACTTATATACCATTTCATGGTGATTTACAGCCCTCTCTAAGCAGTTTACAGAGTCAACATATTGCCCCCAACAATCTGGGCCCTCATTTTACCGACCTTGGAAGGATGGAAGGCTGAGTCAATCTTGAGCTGATCAGAATCGAACTCCTGGAGTGAGCAGTGAGTTAGCCCTGCAGTAGCATTCTAACTACTGCGCCATCACGGCTCTTAAGAAACATGTATATAATGTTTCTGGGAAATAACTGAAATGGAACTAAGTCCTTATTAGAAACTGAGGTCTGATGAATGGATAGTGAGAAGAAGAAATTCTGGATGATGCCTCTTTATAGGAAGAAACGAATCTGGCTTTGGAACAGCTCCAAGAAGAATTCCTCTAATGATGCTACTTCATGCAATTTGCAAAGTAGGTGGTGAAAGCTTTGAAGACTTATTTTAAATATTGAAGAGTGATGAAAGACCAAATCCTGTGATGCCATATAAAGGTATATATAGTTGGACTATTAGAACATGGATAAGCTATTTAATATTTCTGGTGGCTCACAGCAGACTTTTTGATGAACCCGGATTGAAAAGATGATGATTTTTGGATTGAGTATAGATAAAAGTTAGGCTATAAGGAGAAGACATTTTTATCTGTAACTTTACAACAAGGTGAAGAGTTAATATAATAACCTGCTGTGATGAAGTTTAGAAGCCATTTTTTATTGTTTTTGTTATCGTTTCTTTTTCTCTTCTACTTCCCCCCTTTTTTCTGTATTGTCTGCAGAGTCTATGATGACTTGTCACCGCTAGATCTGGGCGGCCATCTCTACCGTCAACTCGGTGCCACCATTTCTTTGCAGGATATCTCAACATCTGTGGGGATACGGAGGGCACTGGATGGAGAGCTGCAAGAGCAAGCATGACAGGACAGAGGAGGTAGGTTGGCTCCATCATGAGTGCTGAACCGGCAGTTCAGCTGCAGCAGGGGATGGGCCAGAGGGCAGGGAGGCAAGCAGTAGATGCGGGCTTTCTATTTTGATCCCCCTCCTCGTTGTTGCCTCCTTGCCTTGAGCTGTGCTCTTCTACAAATATTTTTTTTAAAAGCCCCATGGCTCTGCCCTGTGGCTTTAAAAAAACAACAACCTTGCAGAACCTTGGCAATTGTCCTCACCTGGTGCTTTCTCCCCACCCTCCATCTCATCCACTGCTGCAGCCGAACTGCGAGTTTGGCATTTGGGGTGGGGCCAACCTACTGTTACTGTTCTCTAACTGCCTGATGACTCGTCCAGCTTCCACCCAGCACCCGCAGCAAGTTATCCCCGCAGTAACTTTTCAGTGTAGAGATATCCTACAAAGAAATGGCAACACCAAGTTGGCAGAGGTGAGAAGGCCGCCACCTGCTGCCTGCCCTGAGTTAGTGGCATGGAGTCCTCCCATTCCGTTTCTGCACTTTTATTTTTAAATGCAAATAGGAAAATATAATGTAAGAAATGGTCTTAAGATGCTACTGTGTGTATTCTGAGACTCTGAACCCACAACACTATATATGACTTTTCAAAATGTGTTATTTTGAAAAAAAGGCTGGTTTGGGAATTTTTTTTAAGTACTAAGCTTCTAGGTTGGGTGTCGGCAACCTGCGGCCGTGAGCTGCATGCAGCTCTCTCGCCCCTCTCCTGCGGCTCCCTCTCCCATCACTGGCTGGCTCCGTCTCTCGCCTTCCCCTCCCTCACCTGGCCTGAGAAGGTAAGGGCAACGGTGGGGGATAGAGAAGAACCAGGTCCCTATCTCCCCCATCTCTGTTCTCTCAGTGTGTGTGTATGTGTGTATGTGCGTGCGCACACGTGTGCCACAGCTGGGCCAAGCCAGCAAGCTCTCCTTAGCGCTCTTTGCTACTTCTTTCATTGCTTCTTTTTGGAGGCCAGACTGGCTGAAGAACAATCACCAGTCCAGCCGTGGCACAGGCTTCCCCTTCAGGTGATCCTTCTCCTCTCCTCCTCTTGCGACCAGTGGCTGCGGCAGGGCAGGGAGGGTGCACAGGCACAGGAAGACGCTCCTCAAGCGAGCACCAAAGCACAGCAAAGGCACCCACGGGATAGCCAGCCGCTTGCTTGAGAAGCATCTCCCCACACCTGCGCACCCTCCCGGCCCCGCCGCAGCCGCTGATCACGAGAGGAGAGGGAGAAGAAGGGTCACCCAAAGGGGAATCCTCCGCGGGGGCTAGCGATCGTTCTTCTGGATCCCAGAGAAGAAATCAGTAGCGAAGAACGCCAAGGAGAGCTTGTTGGCTTGGCTCAGCCATGGCTTTGAGAGAGACAGACAGACAGACAGACACACACACACACACACACACACAAACACACGAAGAGAGAGAGACACACACAGAGGGGGAGGTAGGGAGAGGGACAGAGAGAGACACACACATAGATACAGAGGGGGGCGAGACAGAGAGCCATAGAAAGATATCAAGGCAGAGGCAGAGACAGAGATGGGAGACACCTATTTCTCATAGAAAACACGGGGAGCCAGAAAATCTGGGTAGGCGTGGGTGGGGAGGGTCATGTGACTGGGTGGGAATGAGTGACATTGAGTTGGCCCACCCAGGTTTTGCGGTTCCCGGTGCGGTTTTTTTTCTGTGGAAAACGGGTCCAAATGGCTCTTTGAGTGTTTAAGGTTGCCGACCCCTGTTCTAGGTTATATGGCTTGAGAAGAAAAAAAACATCATTTCTATGATCAGAATTAATGACTAGCCTTCAACTTAACAAAAACAGAAACTAATTATTTGTTTCAGTCAAGATATATTCATGTCTTAGAGCTCAGAGTGAGACATTCTCCTTGGTGCAATTTTAAAAGTCTCATACTATTTAACATTATGAAGATACAGAATACTAATTGCCAGACTTGGAAGAGACCTTGGAGGTCTTCTGGTCCAGTCTCTTGTTCAAGCAGGAGACCCTATGCCATTCCAGACAAATGGCTGTCAAATCTCTTCTTAAAGACCTCCAATGATGAGGTCTTCCTCATCCATCCGCAAGCCATTTCATCCGTGAACTGTTCTGTCATGAAATTTCTCCTTAGTTCTAGGTTGGATCTCTCTTTGATAAGTATCTCTTGGCCTGCACTCAGATACTTTGGAGAAGACGTTGACCCACTCTTTTTCTGTGACAGTCCCGCAAACATTGGAAAATTATTACGTCATCCTTAGCCCTTCTTTTCATTGGACTAGGCATTTCCAATTCCTGCAAACATTTTTCAAATGTTTTAGCCTCCAGCCCCCTAATCATCAATGGTGTCCTTCTCTGAATCCTTTCTAGAATCTCAACATCTTTTTTATATTGTGGATTTTTATACAAAAATGTAAATGTAAAATAAAAATGTAAGATTTTTAGATGTTACACCTAAAAATGCCTGCAACAAGTTATTAATGGCAAGAATACTGTGCTCTTTTCAAAACATTCTCGCCCTGATTCTCAAGCATTTATTCTTATACTTTCAAATTCACCAACTTCATTCCCTCTGCTCAATCTCCAGCCTTTTTTCTTTTTTCCCAACATTTTAAAGCAGTGGGCCGGTGCGCATGCACATGCAGCTCAACTAGTGTGAGTGGCGGGCCAGCACACACGCATATTCACATGCAGCTGGACTGTAAGCCGAGCTGCACATGTATGCGCATATATACTAGTCCACCACTCACACGAGTTGAGTTATGCATACATGCGCGTCAGGCCACCTCTCGCACAATCCAGTTCTGAATAGGCTATGGCCCAGCAGTGGGCCGCAGCCTGGGGGTTGGGGATCCCTGTCTTAGAGTAATTCCAGTGTACCTCTATGTCTTCTCGGTGCCTCTTTCGTTGCCAGGGAGATACCTGTCCTTTATTGTGGGAAGAATAAGAACTGGAAGCACACCACACAGATAACCTGGTATGGGACAAAAGAAAGTCAACTTCAAGGCTGGGTTATACTAACTTCTGTTTTTTACGAGATCTAGGAAATGGACTGACAATCTCAAATGGTATTAGGAAATCACGGAATCCTACACCATATTTAGAATTTTTCTATCAATAAATAGACTTCATTCCTATACAGGATTCAAACCCCAAATATTCACTGCTATCTCAGAAAAGGAAACTGTGATGCTGACCAATAGAAAAGTCTCTGTACTAGGGGAAAAAAATCTGGTAATGATTTACTCATACAACTGTGAGGCAGCTTTTCTCAATCTGGTGTCCTCCAGATGTACTGGGATTTGCAGGTTGGTGAAGACTGAATAGGTATTACGAACTCAGTAACCTGAAATCTATATATATAAAAGCGAAATACCACTCACCCATCATCACAAAATCTCCAGAACCCTAACGCCTACAAACTTGAAATTTGGCACGTATGCTCCTCTTGGTTTCTAGGGGCTCACTAAGAAAGGATTTTTTGAAATGACCATCAGAACATTAGTATTTCGTCTATTATTATTAACATGCTCTGATGCTAAGGAGTTCAACTCCCCCTCCCCACCTGAAAATAAATCTGTTCCAAAGCCACGTCCAGGCTTCTTGCCGTCTTCTTCTTACTCACATAGCAAATACTGTTTCACTTTCCAAACAGCCCTCAACTCTCTCACAGACTGACAGGACGTTAACCAGATGAATACCGATGGATGCTGGTAGGCAGAGGCAGATGTGGGGGGGCGGGGG
>JAOYMU010000077.1:69924872-69935413 GCA_025802295.1 Psammodynastes pulverulentus
TTAAAATCAATAAAAAAATTAAAAATTAAAAAAAAAGATTGTGATAAGGCATTCAACAAAGTAGACTACAACCTACTTCTTGGTAAGCTAGAAAAATGTGGGGTAGAGAGCATCACCACCAGATGAATTTGTAACTGGCTGACAAGCCATGCTCAATGAATAGTCTTTAATGGTACTACATCTACATGGAGGGAAGTAAGCAGTGGGGTACCACAAGGTTGCATCTTAGGCCCAGTACTCTTTAATATCTTCATAAATGACTTAGATGAGGGAATAGAAGGGGAACTCATCAAATTTGCAGATAACACTAGTCTGGCAGGAATAGTCAACACCCCAGAAGACAAACTCAGGATCCCAAAAGATCTTCACAGACCCTATGCATTAACATGAAATTTAATGTGGAGAAAAGCAAGATTTTACCATACAGGAAAAACCAATGATAAAAATACAGATTAGGCGAAATCTGGCTTAAAAACAGCAAGTATGAGTGAGACCTTGGAGTCCTAGTGGATGATCACTTAAACATCGGCCAGTGGTGTGTGATAGCAGCTGAAAAAGCTAATACAATACTTGATTGTATAAACAGGCATAGAATCAAAATCACATGAAATATTAGTACAGTTTTATAAACATCTGAAATATTGCAGCCTGTTTTGATCACCACATTACAAAAAGATGGTGACACTTTGGGAAAAAGTGCAAAGAAGAGCAACTAATATAATTAAGGGCCTGGAGACAAAAAACATGAAAAACAGTTGCTGGAATTGGAAGAGAAAAGAAGGACTAGGGATTTCATAATAGCAGTATTCCGTATTTGAAGTCCACAAAGCACCAGAAGGCAAGAAAAGAAACAATGGATGGAAATTAATCAAGGAGAGAAGCAACTTGGAATCAAGGAGAAACTTCCTAACAGCTTGCCTTCAGAAGTTGTAGGTGCTTCATCATTGGGAGTTTTTTAAGAAAAGACTGGACCACCACCTATCTGAAATGGTATGGGATCTCCTGCTTGAGCAGAGGGTTGTATTATAAGCCCTCCAAGGTCCCTTTCAGCTCTATTCTGATCGATTGAAAACCCTACATTTAGTGAGGTGTCAATTTTGGTGGCCAAGTATGAAAAAGGATATAGAAAGCTATATGGCTAACTTCCCTATGTGTGCTGCAGCCCAAAAGCACCATGGCCTCTTACAACTGGTGACTAACCTACTGCCCCCGGGGAGCAAATCACCATGGACTTTATTGTAGAATTACCCAACAATTCAGGCAATACCATCATATGGCTGGTCACTGACCGTTTTTCCAAGCAAATACATTTATTGCCACGTCAGAAAATTCCCTTGGCACAAATCTTAGCTAAACTCTGTGTGCAACATGTCTGCTGACTCGGTGGTGTTCCAGAGGGGATCCTCTCTGACAGAGGCATATAATTTACATCCTGCTTTTGGCGTGAATTCTTAAAATTATTGGGAACATCCCAAGAGGTTAGCAGCTCGCACCATCCCCCCAAAATGGAGGCTGTGAACATATGAATAGTATCCTGGAACAATACTTCCGTTACTATGTCAACTATCAACAAGACAATTGGTCCAACATCCTCCCTTTCATGGTGGTGGCCTGTGATGCCACGCCCTCCGGCACTGTATTCACACCATTCCATGTAGTGACGGGCAAGATTTCATAGCTATGCCAGAGCTCCCACAGCAGACCCCCACATTGCTGACTGGATGCCATCCCTACAAAATACTTAGCCTATCATTTGCAAAATGCTGGAGAAGCCAAGAAGAAACACACACACACACACACACACACACACACACACACACACACACACAAATACACTAACAAAAAAAGGCAACCACAAGCTGGATTTCAAGTAGGGAATGAAATTTTTCTCTCTACAAAGTACTTGCAATCCAGACAACCTTTGAAATAAAAATTGGGTCTTCAGTATGTTGGTCCATTCCCCATTGTCAGGATCACCAACCCTGTAACTATAGAAGTAAAACTGCCTAAGACCATCTGACAAGTTCACCCAGTGTTTGACTGCAGCCTTTTAAAAATCAGACACAAATCACCTTGCACCCTGCTACAAAATCACCACCACCTCCTGTCCTGATTGAAGGAGAACAACACTTTGAAATTAAAGATGTTTAGACTTGTATCTCCACAGAGGCCATCTCCAATATCTAGTTCTATGGAAGCATTTCCCTGCTTCTGAATCTGAATGAGTCCCATGTCAAATCCTCTCCACAACCAATCCTTACAAGTCTAAATAATTCCTAATTTTTCTTAGCATTTTCTCTTCTCTCCCCTCCAGGTTTAGCTCTTTTCAAGAGGGGCAAAATGTCAGAGCTGCCATCTTTTGCTCACATCTATGCTTCGCTTAAATGCCAGCCTGCCATAGGTTATGGGGAGAGAGGACCTTGGGGAGGGAATCTGAAGGGGAAACTGCAAGAAAAATATGGGAAAGTAAAGTTGTGCCATCCTTTTAGTTGTGCCATCCTTTTAGACTTTTAGTAAAAATAACCTTTTTTTGCTACATATGAAGTTGAGAGTTATTCTTTCCTGAGGGACCAAGTTTGGGCCAGGTCTGACAGTATGGCTACCAACAGAGGAGAATATATGTAGTTGAACTGTGGGGTCCTTGGTGCATTCTAAGCTTGGTTGTTTTCTTTCACACATTTCACTATCCAACTACCCAACTAGGTATTCTCATCAATTCTAGAAGACAGTGGGATTTCCTTTCTGGCATTGCCCTGTCAGTATTTATGGGAGTATTTTTGATGACTCTGTTGTTTGGTATTTTCTTGTTTAGGGTATAGTTAACTTCTTGATGGTAGTTTAATGTCAATCTTGATATTAACCTCTAGTTATTTGGGTGTTGATTGTTGGCGGAAAATGCTGTAGTCTTTCAGTTTTTCATTGTCTCTTGAATGATATGTAGATATTGTTTATCTTTATGTGCCTGTTGATGGCTAAGTACCTGGCTTCCAGGCACTTAGCATTTATTAGCATAAATTCTCTAGAATTTTTGGATTTAGCTTAGTCTCAGACACCCAAATTTTTCCAGTTGAAACAATGGTGAAGTGTGTCCATATGTTGTGGAATTAAGGAGTTTACACCATGTTTTTGGGTTGCCTGTTTGTGTTACATAATGGCTGCTGCAATCCTTACACTGTATATTGTAGGTGGCAATGTTGTGACAATGTTGTAGGTTTTGTAGTCCCAGGGGAAAAAAAAGAATCATCCACAACATACAGTATAAGGACTGCAACAGCCACTATATAGCACAAAGAGGCAGAAAACCATCAGAAGTGCATCCATGGAACAACCAGAGACGTAATCAAAAAGCTAAAATTACACAAAATTTCATTACCGGCAATCAGCAGCCAGATAAACAGGGATTCACACAGAAATTAATGTTATGCCAATTAATATTAGACCAGGGGCAGGCTACATGTGAGCTGGGGTCATATTGCAATATGGGATTAGGTCTGTGCCAGGCCTCCCAGGACTTTCCCCACTCCATGAGGCCACCCATGTACCAGTTACACGATTGCTTACAGACTTCAAAAGAGATATGCAGGGATTAAGGACTGTAACTAAAGCAATCATATGGTGCCTCAGTTGCACAACTTAAGACCATAATTCTGGACTCAGTTGTCTTTGTAGGTTGAGGTTTTCCTGTAGTGTTATAAAAAGTTCCAAATGTAATTAATGGTGCAGCATATTATACAAAACACAAAACTAGGAAACTTGGGGAGATACTTTTGAATCCCTGTCTGACAAAAGTAACATTAAATAGAAATCAGATTTCCTAACAGAAAATTTAGGATTAGACAGAAGATAATAAGAAAAAAAACCCTCTAGTATCCAATGAAACTATACTTGTCTCTACAAGTAAAATGACATTTCGGATACTTTTGGAACCATCAGTATGACTTGAATAAATTTATTTTAAACAAACAAACAAACAAATAAATGTTAAGCTTTGTTTAAAAAAAAGCTGATTTGGTTGCCATAAAGAAACTGAGGAACTATTTTACTTTGGAAACTGTGCAAGCTGCAAGGATATAATGGGTTCCTTTTGTGCAGTAAAATCTTATAATAGCTGTAGAAGTACACAGTGTCCAGTAAGAAGAGAAGCATGGAGCACTTTCTAAGATATTTGTAGGTATGGACCTGCTCAATTTGAGTCCCATTTATTTACCATTTGTAAATTTTATAATAATTTGGACAAACACCAAAACTTTGATGTTTCTGATAGTATATTGATAGCTTTTGTTCTGCACAGAATAAATGCTTTTCTCATGTTCCCAGTGGACATAATAACTATATTGTTAGTATACAGTAATGTTGGAATTGCACAATCAGTTAAAATAGATAGGTGATGGATTGAAACAGCAAGCACTTGGATTTAAATAGAGATTAGAAAGCAATGAATAATATGAAATCTTGTCTTACACTTTTAGTTTGGAACCGTTTTAGATAAATTTTCCCAAGGGTTACATCTAATTCTCAGGGAGTTATTTGAATAAAGTGTATAATTAGAAGCAGTTTTCTTAACAAAAGTGGAAAGATTCAGGTAGTCCCACAGTCTCTTCCTTGGTATTAGGTCAAAAAGTGACTTAGAATCAACAAAAGTTGCAAAAAGGAAACCCTAAGGGGACACAATATTTTCCTGCCAAATGATAGAGAACTAAACAATGGCCCACCACTGATTGTTCCCCTCTAAATCCAGCGTGTTCTTCAGCAATAATATTTGCATTTTTACCTAATCTACTAATTTTAAATATAAACATCTGTCATAAAGTTTGTTTACTGTGCTTAATGAATTAATAGGCCTTTAATTTATAGGGTTCAGAATATTTAGTTTATTTTTGTATAATTGTGCAAATATATATAGACTGATTCCAATCAAATGGAAATATTTTAAATATTTTGAAGATGAATGAATGAAACAATACCAGAGAATTGGATAAAGACTAATACAGCATTGATTCCAAAGGATGACCAAGGCATGATTTCACTGAAGAAGAATTATTATTCAGTACCATAACTGAACAATAACTATAAGGTATTTCCAATTGGCCAAGATGTATCCCAACATGAACCCGGCATGCTGGAGGTATGAGAGAGCTCAGGGTACCTTCTATCATATGTGGTGGACATGTGGGGAAGCTCAAAAATACTGGACAAAAATTTGAAATGGTCACAAGAAAGAGCAGAGATATTTGCAGATAGACTATAAACCAGAGTTATTTCTACTGGGAATTCTTAAAGGGGAAATACAGCAAGAAAATTAAATACATATTGCTGCATTTATTAAGAATTGCATATGCCCAAGTGTGGAAACAAGATAAGGTCCCCCCCTGATAAATTAGTGATTCAGAAAATACTAATATGTGCAGAAATGACCAAATTAACATTGAAATTAGAGGACAAGGAAGATACCGAGTATTATGAGATCTGGAATAGATGGTATGATTGGTTGGAGAAAAGGAATAAAGATATTAGGAACAGATAACAAGAACTGTAAACAAATGTATATAGATGCATATAATTATAAGTAAAATGTATAACACACGAATTAGAAATAGTTAAGATAATGTCACAAGACCGTTGAATAAGAGGATTGAACTTTTTGTTTTTATTTGTTTTTTAAAATCAGTAAAGTTTTTGCAAAAAAAAAAATAGATTTGCCATCACTGACCTATAATCCAGTATTCAGTTGCCACAATGCCAATTAAAAACCTCAGAGAAACCATATGCATCAGGTTTCTCTTCATTTGTTTTAATAAAGCAAATGTCACAGGTGGGCATTGGAGAACACAGATTTGCGGTAAGTTTACTGTAAAAACTAATGAAGCTATTCCCATGACTGCTATGTATTAAATGCAAGCTGTATTGATAATGAAATAAAAGTTCAAAATCATGCAGCTTTTTCTCCTGTTCATGCAACACAATAAGTTTGAGGCATGCCTCTTTTGAACAAAAATAACTACTTCCTTGTTCTAGAAATAGAATATTCCTGCTTTCAAGGTATTTGCTTCTGATCTTGTCAGAACTAGTTCTCACAACAGCCTAACAATAGCCTCCCACTAATGTTTCCAAGCAACTAGTCGTGATATGAGTATGGCCTCTCATACTGGAGATGATACATAGCAATTACAAATTCTAACTACCAATATCCTGATACTCCTATAATTTAGTAAATCTTTTTTCCAATTGTTGATCCTCACTTATATTTCTCGTGTTTTCCATACCTTGACAAGATTGTTGCAGAACCAATAGACACCACCCATGTGTAATAGTGTATCAAAGATATGAATAGAATGGCTGTCCACCCAGCCTTTCTCCAGGACTTTGGAGAAGACACTCATCAGCACTTCTTTTATAGGTTTCTTAGCAGGAAGAAGATTCCAATAGGGCATTGTATCAACTCCTGTAGCTGGGAATTTAATTTGTGCAGCTGTCTGCTGAACAACATCAGCACACATGTGCTCAAGGATTGAACTCATGATCACCACTCTGGATAGGGAAGGAAGAAGATAAATATTCAGTTATTACACCAGGTTTTCTTTTATGGTTTGCTTGGATGCTGCTATATAATTAATGTTCTAAACAATCCTTTCCAAAAGGAAGTAGGAAAAAAACCTTTAAAATACTATAGCCTACGACTGGGACAATCATATCAGATGTAGCTGTGGGAATGGAATATCCCAAAAATGCCTTTGCTTAACTCTTTATAGACTACCTTATTCTACAGACTTCAGTTTTCATACTTCAAGCAATACAATGTATAAATAATGGACTAAAAATTGAGATTCAGAATTCAGTGCTATATAAAATACCTTATTACACTGAAATGACAAACATGCCAATAAGGAGAAGATGCAGATTGGTACAAAGTAGAACAGTAAACAAAATCTTGCAGCCTTCACCCTATATTTTAAAGTGCTGTAAAGTGCCTCTAATTCTTAGTCATAGGCCATGCTGGGTGGGAATCATGAGGGCTGTACTCCAACATAATGTTGGAAAATGCTGATTTAAATACAGTGTACAATGTTTTCCCCTTGAAGAGTCCAACATCTGCTGTTTACCTTTCACTGTAGAACTGTAGGGTGTTCTCGCCATATAGGGGGTTGCCCAGTTGTCGAATCATCTGCAGTGACTTCTCTCGTTCATCTAAGCCCAGCATTCGGACATGAGCCACAAGCCAAGCCACAGCACATACTGCCATGCTACACACCTTTCCCTTGATATTATCTGTGATTTTCTGGGATGGGAAAAGAAAGGAGTCATGAACACAACTGAGAATTATAACACAGAGAAGAAATTGCTCTTGGAATAGAGAGGAGAAGACTTAAACTGGGACAGATATTTCAGCTGTATTCTTTCTTGTAGATTCATGTATGTGAGATAGACAGCCAAATGAATGAATAAAGAAATAAAATAAATTTGGGTGTAGTAAAATAAGGAAAACCTTGGCTTCTGTTTTCCAGAATTATTTTGTTAGAAATGTGGCTGCACATAGTCCTTTAATCAATATCAGATTAAAGTGATCGGGAATAAGGATGTGCACACAAGACCTTTTTTCACATCTTATATGGAGCTGTTCAAAATATTGTGTTTAGTATATCCACAAGAGAATTATAAGCACATTTGGCTGAACATGCCTACATAAATATGTAATTTTTATTGAAACTTTTAATTACAGTAATAAAAGCAAACACAAACTAAATTCAGAGAGAAGAGAAACCAAAAGAAAGAATATAAAGGCAAAGAAAGAAAAATGAAATAAAGAAAAAAAGGTAATATATAAAGGCATGACTTCCAATCTTCATTACAAGTATAAACAAACTTAATAATTCTTCACCCCCTATAAATTAAAAACAAGTATTTTTTCTTCCTATAACTCTTACCTATATGCAAAGCAATAAAACATCAACTTTTCAGTCCTGGTGTCAGCAAAAGTCCATAAAGAGTTACCAGAGCTTTATAGAAAAATGTCTTATTTTAATCTAGGTCAAATAAATCATTTTTATATTCTTTCCTTTTATTCCTGACAATCTTGATCTTTAATTCATCCAAATGGTTGTTATAAGATTTGGTCACAGTTCAATTTTTTCCCCATGCCAAAGGCTTTTTTTAGGCTTTAGCAAACTTCTTTTGTATATCCACTAAAATAAATGCTTATCCAAATAAATGCTTATTATACGAATTTCCACTTTGATTCTCAAAGCTTTAACCAAGGTTGTTTTTTGGGGTTTTTTTTGGTACATCCAGTAGAAAGTCTTTATCTGGCCCATTCTCTTGACTTGCTTGTGTTTCCATTTTAGCTGCCTTGTTTGTCTTATAATTAACATTTATTATTAGTATTATCTCTTTTATTTATTAAACATGAAACTCAGTCAACTGAACATTTAAAAATGTATCACAAATATTCTTGATTGGGGGACTTCTGGCTGACGTTGTGGTAGGATCGGACATGAGGAGCGAGTCTCTGCGCTCCTACGCTGAGCTCTCCCTGTTGGAGGGCTCCGAAAGGAGATAAAACTACCCTGTAGGGGTAGTGAAGAAAAGAGGGGTGCCCTGTAGGTTGTGGAGAGCAGCAACTCTTCTGTTCAACTCAGGACTTCTTCCCTCTCATCCACGACGAGGAGAAGAGGCAGCCTTGATGGTTGCCATGAAGCTGGGACAGCTGAGGCAACAAAGAAATGTGCAGGAGCGGTATAGATGAAA
The DNA here is from genome assembly GCA_025802295.1 of Psammodynastes pulverulentus. Taxonomy (NCBI): domain Eukaryota; kingdom Metazoa; phylum Chordata; class Lepidosauria; order Squamata; family Psammodynastidae; genus Psammodynastes; species Psammodynastes pulverulentus. The sequence continues at coordinate 69,933,615 of JAOYMU010000077.1, forward strand.
GTGACTGGAGCTGGGTGAGAAGATTCCTTTTTATTTAGACCCTAACTTCTTTTTCTACTTAGATTCCTTTTCTATTTAGACCTTAACTTTAAAAGAAAAAAAAGAAAATCCAGGAAAAGAGACTCTTAGAACTGTTGTTTGCAAACAATCATAAAGAAAAAAATTCTAGACCTGAAAGAAAGGAACTAAGAGGAGAAAACTAAAGACTTTTTAAAACATAGAAAATTGGACTTTCAGGCTGGGTAGGCGTTGTTTTGGAGATGCATTATAAAATGCTGGAACTATCTACATGAATAGCCGACTTTACTTCCATAAATTGAATAAAATTGGATTAATCAATCTGTCAGACTTGAAACAACCCTGAAACCTAAGATGAGGGCGCCATCTACTGGTGAATGGAAAATATACCAAACCCCTATAAGCCTGGGGAAATTTCTGATAAGAGAAATAAACATCATTCATCTGGAGGACTGTAGTGATACTTATAACTATCTACTTTATTGTATTTATTGGAGACTCTATTGAGAAAATAAGGAAAACTCTTAAGTAAAATTACTTTTGATTTTTGGAAAGCTGCCTTGACTACCTAAATGGAACTGATTAATAATCCTAAAATGTAAAGAACTATGATTATTGAACATTCTGAGGAGCAACATTAGGCTTGAATATATTGTTTTTGGACTATGGAGTAAGAGTGGGACTTACTAAAATAAGACAGGATGCTCCATCAGGGAGAAATAAATGAAATTTCAAAAGAAATGGCATTGATGTTTCAAAGCGTTAGGGATACTATAACAAAGAATTACAGAGAGATAAAGAACCTATTGCAAGGCATAAATGAAAAAATAGAAAATATCCTACAACTGATAATGAATGAAGATCAAAGAGTCCAGGAAAGAGATGAGATAACAGAAAGAATGGAGGAAAAGACAGAACAGACAAATCAGCAAATAAAGCAAGAAGATGAGAAGGAGAAGACAATAAAGATAATAATGACTGATTAAATAAACCAAGGTAAACATACTTTTAAGAAATTTAAAAATGGAATCAGATAAGATGGAAGATACTTTTGGAAGGGAGATAGGGACTTGGGTGGACACTCTGGAGACCTGGCAGTTTAGAAGGATAGAGATGGGAGAAATATTCAGACTGAATGGTGAAGACACAGATGTTGATAGAGACAAAGATCCAAGAAAGGAGTATGGGAGGCAAGCTAAAAAACGAATAAGAATTGAATTATTAAAACAGATAAGAGATGATGGATAGAAAGGATTTTTTTTCTAATATAGTGATGACCTGATTAAAAACTAGAATAGAGATACAAATAAGGACACACACTTTTATATAAAGCAATAGTTAGATGGAAAGATTTAGAGATTGAAAGATGGCATTACTGTGTAAGCTCAATATTGTGATTGGCATTAAAATGGAACATTGAAATATTGAATAACTACTTTAAAACAAACATGTATAGGATACTAGGATTATGTAAGTTTGATTAATATAACAAACATTATTAATATTATTATTGCTACCTGTATCAAAATGAATGATACCCAGAGGCCACACTGTTTATATATTGATATTGATGTCTATTTAAAAATAAAAATCCAATAAAACTTTAAAAAATATATTATTGACTGGCACTGATGGTTAATACAGGTTGTTGCCAGCATCTTAGGTATCAACCAAGTATCTTCTTAAAATATATGATGTTCCGAGTAGTTAGTTAGTTAGTTCACTTTATTGTCATTGTACCTCGTACAATGAAATTAAATACCTTCTTCAGTGTACATGAA
>JAOYMU010000077.1:69952888-69969084 GCA_025802295.1 Psammodynastes pulverulentus
AAATAAATTCATTCCAACTCAGCCAATGTGATTGTCTGGATTTTTTTTCCTCATTTTGTCTCTCATAGTTGAGGTCTGCCTATGATGCCAATTACAGACCTCTCTCACCTTTTTAAGTGGGAGAACTTGCACAATTGGTGGCTGACTAAATAGTTTTTTGCCCCACTGTATCTAAGGGAAATTTAGATAATAATTTCTTGCTAAAATCAAATCGTCTCCTTCCTTAGTTATTGAAGCTATTACTCTTTTTCCAGCTTTCTGACTTCTTCCCCCTCTGTAAAATAGAATCCATCATATTTTGTAAAGATTGTAAAAGTTCACCCTACTAGCATTTCTGGTAAGAAGTCAGTAGCCTTCTGTTCTGGGCACCTTTCCTATTTTAGTCCTTTTTATATAGTTTTGCAAACTTTTGTTATTGTTATGAATTCATTCATCTGTTTCTCTTACCTATGGCCCTGCTCTCACATAAGTTTTTCACAGTGTGCCCCAACTACCTGAAAAGAAGTGGCAAATGATCAGTGGTAGAATTCAGCCGGTTCGTACCGGTTCAGCCAAACCGATTGTTAATTTTTTGCATAGTTCGGTTGATCCCACCACTGGCTGGCCACCGGGGTTAGTTTTGTTACTCATCCTAAAATGAATCCTCTTTACCTGGAGCTTCAACATTTGCTATTTGCTGGGAAGATGTGTAGCTAAAAGTTAGTCTACATTTAGTGTACATCTAACTTTGGGGATATTACTTCATAATCAAACACAAGTATATTTTCTGTGCAGTTCACCTTTTGCTCACTGGATCTGAAAGCCCACATTTTGTAATTAACCTCCGTGCCCTGTTTCGACTGGCAGAGTGCTGCAGGAGGCTGAGTGCTATCACACACACCGGCAATGCTCCCTGGCCATGCAAACCCACTCAACCCAACCAGCCGGTCATTAGGGCAGAGAACCGGTTGTTAAATTATTTGAATCCCACCCCTGCAAAATGAAATTTCTCTGTGGAAATGCCTTCTTTAAGAGCCAGGGACAGAAATTCACTATTTAATGTTTTTTTTATTAACAGGAAGTGACATCTTATTTTCCATTGTCTTTCAACTACGAAAATATTTCATACAGTAAATATTGTTATGCTGTTCTACTTGTTGCTTCCCATTTTTATTTGTATTTTCCTGATATGAAGAACCAGATATAAAATTGGTTCTTTCTAGCCCCTTCATTTTTAACAACAACAATAATAAACCCATAGAAGAATTCAAAGGCTGCTTCCAGCACTTGGTGGAAATGGAGTCAACAAAAGTTTAAATTGACTTTATCATGTTCAGTTGCTTCCTGTCCTTCCAGGTGCCTTATCTAGAGATAATGTCAAAGTAACCTCCCAAAACGCCTTGTGCAGAGTTAGATTGAGATATGATGATACAGCTAAGCTAGTTCAGTCAGTTTCCTCATAGAGAAGGATATATAGTTCTTGTCAGTCCAATCTTCCAAATGCTAAGCTTATGTCCAATTTTCATCATTCCTAATGCTTTCTAAATGTATATACTGCAAAATCTGTCATTGAATATCAAATCACCAGTCTGTGACTGTTACATTTGCAACCAATCATCACAATTATGACCGCCACAGTATTCTGCATTCATGTGATCATCATTCAGGCAGCACTTTGCAACTGGCATGCATTTACAACTGTTGTAACATCCCATGGTCACATATTTGTGCGCTTTTGGAACAAACAGAATGGAGAACATGGAATTACAATCATCAGTTACCATCACATGATATATCAGTCAGCAACTACTTAACAACAAAATGGAAATAACGCTATAAGTGTGTTGTGATCGTGTGATTTTCCACTTAGCAATTGAGTTGCCAATACCAATTTATGGCAGCTAAGCCAGGACTACCTGCATTCTGTCATTAATCAGAAAAGCAGTTCCTTAAATTGAATTCAATGGACATCTTACAGCTCCTACCCAACCTCTTATTATAGATGTGGTTCACACATCTACAATAAACTATGGTTCATGACTTTTTAAAATGATAAGTACTATAGAAAGTTCTATGTCTTCTATTTGTGATGTTACCATGAAAGGGACCTACTTGCACCGTTGATCAGCTTTATCCAGGAGAGGTGTCAGCTTCAGTAGGAATTCAAAGGCACAATTCACATCTTCTGTGAAATCCTGCAACAGCACAACAGTACAGTATCTTCTCCTTTAGATCTTTAAAAATCTACAAATTGAGTACTGGTAACTCTACCCCTAATTTGTTATAAATTTAAGCTGAGACAGTGTATTTCAATAAGATATGCCGCTGAATATTTTAGAGTAACTGGAATATGCATTTTTATGTTTAATGAGGTTAAAAAATAATTATTTCCCATTTGATACTCCGATAAGTTTTTCTGTTTCTGTTTGTGGGGTGCAGAGTGAAGTTTTATAAAATGGTTGCTTCTTTCCTTCTTTCCTACCTTTGTATGTGGTAAACTATAAACTGTTATCTATATTTTATGCAAATACCTTGGATTAAAAAATGATAGCTGCTTTGGAAAAGACACTCTTTGTTTCCAGCTTTCAATGGAATTTAATTATGAAGGGTAGGCTGGGTTTGTATGTGTATAGAGGAGGAGGAGGAGGAGGAGGAGGAGGAGGAGGAAGAGGAGCAGAAGTAGCAGCCAATTATAATGATTTCCAATTTCAAAAGGGAGAATCTTAAGTCAAATAAAAGCTGTTAGTGAGCATTTAATTTTCTTTAATTTTCTTAAAAGGTTCACCATAAGGCCTCCTAAAATAAACATAAACATAAAAATTCAAATCTCAATTCAGTCACAAAACTCACTGTTAAGTTTCTTTTTTGTTCTAATAATCAAACCCATAATCAAAACTATACTGCTCGTCAATATAGGGACTTCACTCTTCGCAGTCACTGACATGGACACTTTCACACTTTACATGATCATCACTAGCCTAATTAATAATTTTCATTATGGTCGATTTGTTTCTGTTTCCCATAATTTAATAAAGCAAATATAGGAAATAAAACAGCTTTAAAATAATGCTCAAATGTCAATCTGGTATATTTTTTACCTTTTCTCCTGGAGAATACTTTTTCAGTTTCACCAAAACTTGTGGTATCTAAAAAAAAAAAAGAATAAAATTAATCACTTAGGAATTGTTGTTCTCAGTCTTTTCTCCTATGTCCTCCTAACAATACAAAGATCTTTGTGTCCATCTGACATTGTTTCTTCCATATAAATCTATTCCCATTCCTCTTATAAACATTGGTTCATTTTTCAAGATTCTTCTCCTAGCAATTTTATTTAAAATTGCAATTAAAAAGATAAAAACTAATACAAACTAGAAAGAATTTAAAAACTAGAAAGTACAGAAAGCAAAAATAGAAAGCAAAATAAAAAAATATATAGTAAGGAATTGCATAATTTTCCTCAGGACAAATCACTTTTGGATATTGTTTGTTAACTGCTATTGATAACAGCTATTAGGAAACTCTCAGTCAACAGGTTTTATGGCACTGGGTAAATTTCCTTCAATATTCAGGGAAAGAAATTTTAAATACAAGTTTAAAGACTTACTAAATATGTTAGAAGAAACAGCGAAAGAGTGATTAGAATTTTGATTCTGGAAAGTTACAAATGGACTAAAGATCCAAATGGATTTGAAATAAGATTTTGGAATTAATTGGAATAATCCTTCTTTTGGGAAAATGCTTGTGTTTTGAATTACCTTAAAAAAAATAATAGGATGCACTTTAGAGGGAATCAAAAAGCATTAAAGATTAGAACTAAGGGATAGGAATATTTAAATTTGACTTATTCAGGACACAAAATATTTTAATATGGAACATACTGAATGACAATTTTTGAACAATGAGTTCAGAAATTAATTTTAATAGTGTCTGCCTCTATAGACAGACTATGTTTAAAAGATGTCATGAAGGAGAACATCTTATACGTGATAAGATATGAAAGTGGATTAAAAAATGATAGGCTACAACAATGATATGGAAAAAAGTGCTACACTACAGAAATAAAAAAAGCCAGCTGATGTTTTAATAATTAAAAGGGATATACAAATAACAAACCAAAACCTGGCTAATTTTCCTATATTGGATTTGCAAAAAGAGACTTGTCAAAACTCCTTCTGTGAGAAAGACAAAGGAAAAATGAAAATAAATCATATTTTAGGAGATTATTTGAAGGGACAAAAGATCAAGACCGTTTGAAGTAAAAAGAAGAAATATCAAATTGATTTATGTGATCAAGGTTAAAACAGATATATTGTTCTCTCTGGTAACCCTTAATGGACTTTTGCTGATCAAGACTAAAATAAAAAGGTTCCTTTTTTCCTTCATCAAATGTATATGCTGCCTGACTCCCAGCAACTCTGGGCGATTTACAAATTATTAAAAACAAGAAAACAACAACAGTAATAAATAAAGAGTAAAGATGGCAAAATGACAAAACCAGATGGGGAACAAAGAAAACAGTGCACACAATCTAAAGACAGCTTCGGACACTCACCAAAGGCCTGGGCAAAATAACAATATTTGTGAACATTTTGTGACATTAAAGTAGCTCAGCTAATGCCTCAGGAGAGTTTCAACAAGAGCTCTCTATTGTACACCATGCAATTGTAAATGTCTATATTCTTGGAAGAAATCTGAAATTCTTCTGATATGATGGAGGTAGAAAAGCCAGATTTAATATCTCTGCTTAGCTATGACATTGGCTGAATATGAATAAGCATTTGAAGACACAGCGATGACATTGTGAAAAAGATCCCAAAAAAATAAAGGAAAGCTTTGATGCCTTTAATCTGATTTTCATGCAGTTTCACTAGTTAACTGTCCTATCTTTCTATTCCATAATATTCCAATTTGTCCACAGGCTGTGCCTGTGTATATCTGTTTGTCTTTTTCATGCTTAATGTATTCATTTCTGCATGGACAATTGGATACATGATGTCCTTGAGCTGCAGTAGTGATTTATTGAACAAGCTGGGAATGTTAAGTTGTAATTTGTTGAGTCTCTTTTGGGGAATCTAGTAGCGTCATGGTGTGTTTACCAAGAAAGTCAGGAAGAAGAAAGACAAAGCCATCTGGCTAATGTCTATATTACAAAAAATATTATGCCGCTAAATGCAGACTTCTCCATACTCTACCAAAGACACCAGCCCAGGAGAAAGAATAAAGAATAACCTGGACTTCAGGTCACTAATATGGCAATGAATGTCACCAACTACCCAGAGAAAAAATAGATCTGAAAGTTTGTATTTATGGAAAGAGTTGAAATCAAGAATTAACATGGCTGCAGTTTTCTGCCACCATTTTTGCTATAGTATCTGAAGGAAGGTTTTCCACATGGATCAGATAGGTAAATATCCTTATAATTTAAAAAGAACATATAATCTTTGGTCTACTGCCCCCAGGAGCAGTTGATCCTGACCAAGGTCCCCAGAACAGTTTGACCCTGGAGTTGCCAAGAGAAGTAAACAATTTCCTTTATGTTGGGGAATTCATGCCATCGATGAATAGGATCACTGCCAAAATAAGTAAGATAATCCCATGTTCTCTCTCTCTTTATATCATCCTCTTTTCCCCTTATTTTTCTGCTCCCACATACTACTCTTCATAGGGAACAAAAATATATCTTTTGTCAGACACCTGAATAGACTACTTGCAGTGAATTTTTAAATTCCCACTGAAGGCCATAGGAAATCAAAGTAAGGGCCCTCCTGGTTTAGAAGCTAGCATTGAAGGGTCATGTGCTTGAGCCATTCTCCATTTTCATTCTTATTCCTCTAAAAGTAACTTTTTTCATTTGCAGAAAAAGCAAAAAACAAACTTACAAAGGCATCCATAGTTCATACAGAAAGCTAAAGAGCCATCTGAATACACTCTTGAGTCGACACTGCTAATTTAGGAGCCTTGGTGGCGCAGAAGATAGGATGCAGTAATTGTAATTGCAGACTTCTGCTAACAGCCCAGCTGCCTGTAATTTGGCAGATCGAATCTCTCCAGGCTCAAGGTTCACTCAGCCTTCCATCCTTCTGAGGTGGGTAAAATGAGGACCCAGATTGTGGGGGCAATATGCTGATTCTGTAAACCGCTTAGAGAGGGCTGTAAAAAGCACTGATAAGCGGTATATAAATCTAAAGTGCTAGTGCTGCTAAAGTGCTATCATTCTACAATTAACTTCTACACTCTACAATGAAGAAAAAAATTCTCAAAAGTAATTAACCAAAGAAAAGATGTACATAGGTTCATAGCTCAATGAGCATGAATGGGTTGAAAGCAAAAAAAAGATTCAATGGATATTTAATCAAGTTTTGCAATGCCAGAGAATGTAAGAAAACTTGCAGAAGATGTAGAAAAAGTAAATAGTGTTGAAACCATATTTGTAAAGGAGTAATACAGATTTTGAAAAGAGTTCATATTAAATTCCTTTCCATTTACCTAAATTATACCATTGGAATAAACAAAGACAAGTGACTAAACAATTCTATTAGAAGTGAAAAAAACTGCTTTGTATTACTTGAGACAATTGGTCTGTCCAATTTGGATTTGCCTGTCATGAATACAAATTTCATAAATAGGTTTTTTGCAGTTCTGTGTGTGGAAATGTCAGGAATTGAACCAAGAACTTCTTGTACATAGTCTCCTGCTGAGATATTGTCTTCTCTGACCGTTTTTGGTCAGAAGCCTACTGAAAGCAGCTAAGTCCAGCTGTCTTTCCCTGACATTTAGGCTTACCTTAAGAAAAGTGAAGGCTGTCCATTTCAGCTCTTCTGTCCCTTCAGGAGATTCAATTAGTCCCACAAAGCAGGCTTTCCAGATCTCCAGAATAAAGAGTGGGGATGGGATACGCTAACCAAAAGCAGGGAGAGAGAAAAAACCCAGAAAACTTCAGGTCTGAACAAAAGGAAAATACTGATAATACAAAATGATCTAGGCTTCACCATAAGCTAAATATGTAAATGTATAGCCTATTCATAACTTTTCTAGAAATTCCATTTCACCCCAACCTCAACCAAACAGTGCAGGTTCCTGCTGTCTCAAAATGCTTCCTGCTGCTAAGAATCCAAAAATTACTTGGTAGCCAATGTTATGTAACAGAGTTTCTGAAAAGAGAAGCATCTTTTTTTTTTACTAAGCTAATTATTCTTTCATTCCACAGAAAATGGATAGGAAAAACTCTTTGTCAGGTCTCCAACCTCTGTGGGCTGATGGGCACGTTTGAAATTTTAGGATGTCATCAATGCTATGCTTGCAAAAAAGGTAAGGAAAAGCTTTACCATTTAAAAAAAAACACAGCTGAAATGGTAATATGGCAAGTTTCATACCACCACTATTCCCAAAAAGAGGAGACAGAACATGGAACCCCGAAGAGAATCAACAGTATGTAGTAACCAAGGGCTTCATACCAAGAATCCTAACTTGCTGGAAGGAAAGTAACTTCAAAAAAATGGAAGATCAAGTATCTAATATCTCTCCATATCCATTTCTGGAAATGAGATTGTGTGTCTGAGATACCAGATATGGAGACATAAAGAGATATATGATTGTGTCATGGTCTTACCAGCCTATACATCAAGAAATTCCTTAAATAATTCCTTGTATGCCACTGTAGCCCAGTGATGGGTTTCAACTAATTTAACAACTGGTTATTCCTACTGACTGGTTGGGTAGGTGTGGCTGGGGAAGCATGTGACTGAGTGGGCATGGCCAACTCGACATCACTCACAGCAAGGTGGAGCAGTGCAGGTGGGCCAATGCTACAGAGACAGGACGATTTCCTACATACCATTCCGAGCCCCTTTCCCACTTCCCCCCTTCTTGGGCTGACAAAATAAAAATGTAAAGATTGCGACTGCCCTCTGAGCCTGCCTGGGGCATGCTGGCAAAAGGAGGCTGTTGGGGGGGGAGAGAAGGGCCAGCGGAAACGCCCTGTTTTCCGCCTCCATTGGACTCTCTGTGCAGCGCTGGATTGGGATGGGGATGCGGGGGGGAAGCAAAAAGCCCTCAGTCAGTATTCACCACCCAGCCAGCAAATCTCTGTTTCAGCTCTTCCAGTTCGGACATCAGGAGATTCAGGGGTAGATTGTGCGCCCTGAAGTCCCTCTACTGCTCCTCCAAGCCCAGCTCTGGCTGCAGCCGACCATCCAAACCCCAGAGGCCACTAGCAAGCTTGTTAAGGCATGCAATATGCTGCCACTAAGCTCCTGGATTCCTCACACAAGCGCTGGAAGTCCAGTACTCCTTCCCTGCCCAGTCGGTCTGTGTTCCCCTCTCACTCCAAGCACTGATTCCCCCAGCACCCGTGCACAACCCCCTCCCAAATTTTTAAGAATAAGAGTTGCATACAATCTCTGTCTCCCTCTAGGACTGGCTTTGGAAAAGCCCGCCCTCCGCCTCCTCCCACAATTGGACTCCCTTTCTTCCAGCACTTGTGCAGGGAACCCAGAAGCTTAGCAGCAGCATATGGGGGGAAGGGGCTCGGAATGGTACGTAGGAAGGCTCACCAGGCAGAGATCAGCTGGGCTGTGTGATTGAGGCAAATGAGGGAACCAGACAGCAGCAGCAGCTATGCTGTGGGCGTGACTCTAGGCGAGGGGCATAGGTAAGCGAGGCGAAATAAGGAGTGACTGGGAGGGGAGGGGCAGTCAGGATGGGCGGGGCTAGCCAGAGGTGCGATTAGCTGGTTCCCCGAACAGTGAAAATATTTAACAACTAGTTCGCCTGAACCAGCTGAATCCCATTTCTTGCAAAAGCCCCATTCAAAGAGGTGGGTCGTTCTAGTCTAGATAGTTATTTATATAGGAAAATAATACTGGGCTGTACCAGCTCACAATGAATACTGGTGAAATGTCCTAACTTGATATTCCATTATATACTGCAAATAGAAGTTCTGCAAATAGAAGACTATGACTAGATCATATATCTGGCTATTAACAGATTTAGCTGCTGTATATTGTTGAACAAAATGAAACAATAGGCTCACACATGATGATAAGCCATTTGGTTGGGGTCAACACATACTACATCAGGCCTGTCAAATTGGCAAGCCTGCACAGGCTGTGCTCACTCTATGCAAAGGAAAAAAACATCGCAATATGCCCATGATGTGAATGGGTTTGACATCCCTGTAGTATATCAATCAATCAACATGATTATGCATGTTGTATGAAGCTCCTTTTTTATCAGGAGGGAAGGATTCTAGCCAATTCTACTCAACATGCTAAACATAGATGCCTTTTTAATTAGAGAGAATATTTCACTGATAGTTGAAAATATATTCTACCATATTTTTTCTACAGAAGGCCAAACTGAAAGATAACTACAGTGATACTGAGAATTTCTCTATGATCCATCCACACCTGCATCCTTTTCACCATCATCAGTTGTTCGACTAAAGGCTGTGGTTCTCCGGTCAGATTCATGGTTCCTTCTAGCAGCACTACAGCATGTATGGTGGGGAAGCCTGTTTTGTTTAGCTGTTCTGAATGAATTGAGAGCATAGTAGGGATACTGTACAGAGAATTGGGACACAAAGAAAGAAAAGATTGGTTTAACTTTACTTGCATATGAAGAAGAAAACTATTTATTCCTTAACCTGATGCTGTTGTTTGCTCACCTTTTGACAAGATTAATGCACTCTTCCAATTGATTCCGCAACTGATTATTGTTAATATGTCCTACATTGTCTCCCAATTTGGCAAGGGACTGTTCAATTGCATTCCAGGAAGCTAAACAAAACACCATAAAGGTTACATTTTAATCACCTAGTTTGTCCAACAACCCAAAATAAATCTCATTTATTTTTCTTCTAGAAAATTCTTTATTTGGCAGACTGCAACCTGGGCGGAAAAAAGGCTCAGTAATAAGTATGAATCTTATTAAGTATGTTTATTGCTCATATCCATGAATAGTGATGAAAAGGATCAGAAACAAGGATAAGACTTCTAGTCTTCCTGGTTTTACTAACAACCTCACCTATTTGCAGGCATATGCAATTTTGCTGGATTGAAAAGAAGCATATAAAGACCTGTTCTATATCAATTCAGTCTACTCATCTGCAGCTGCTATCCAAAGTCCTAATTTTATCTTAATCTAACCAAGCATGTGCACCTAGATTAAGTGTGCTATTGTCTCCTTGAGTTTCAGGAAAGGGATGGGAATAATTGCTACGTTTGTAAAGGTTTGTGGACCCACCACCAAAAAATTGAGGATTGCTAAGAAACTTATGCTGTTTTAAAGAATTCCAACAAAATACGTCTATCATCAGTTTAATTCAAGGTGTACAAGTGAGTTTGAAGCTTAAAGACTACATGTTTTGCATTAAAATCTGCATTATGCTGCTCTTTTCAAAATTAAAAAAAAATACATCTCCCATATGAACACTGGCCACATACATGTATCTTCCAGCCTGGCGATATGAATCAGGGCCCGATTTTTGGTACTCCCCAGGATTTTCACCAGACGCTCCAAGCACATGTTAAGCTGGTTCTCTGCAGCCCCTTGTTCCAGCAGTTCTTTCAGCTTTTCTGTATAGAAGGCAGCACACCGCAGCATCCAAATGAGAACACTCATCAGGGCCCGACAGAGGCCAATACATTCTTCTGCCTTACCATGGCAGCTGCAAGGGGAGTAAGGAAGGGACAAAATAAGCCATCTCTAGCAAAAAGACTATCCTTCTTGTCACACAGACATTTACTGCAGAATTTCCATGATCTTCAGAAACATAAGCGTAATCCTAGCTTCTTTGGAGGGGTGTGGGAGAAATGCCAAATCTGACAAAAAGTATCAGAGAAAGATTGCCCCTACTTGAATATGGGCTATGATGCAAAGAAAGAAAAAAGATATGAGACAATAGGAAGAGGAACCTGAAAAAAAAGCTCTGGCTCTCATCATTATTCAATTGTGATGGTGGCCAGATAAATCTCAACTGTGAAGGAGAAAAGATAGATGAAAGCTCCAGTGTAACCTTCTTTCTACTTGCCTACCTACTACGACTTCCCACTTTCGTAGCCACTGCCCATTCTTAAAAGGTCATATTGTTGTATTACGTCTTCTGGCTATTGAGTCCAATCAGGTTTAGCCATGGACATACTTTCCTGTAGCTACACTTCAGCTGTAGTTTAGCAAGAGTAGATTCCCTTTATGGAAATGATGAACCCATAGTGAAAGAAGTAGAGCAAAATGTTGCAAGCGTATATGCAGTAACACTATGTTCAACAGAGTGGCTTAAGCCACAAAGAGCTGTAAGTACCCTACTATGAGAATAACTTGCCAATTAGAAAATGCCCATTTCAAATCTTATTTCGGTGGTGAAATTGCATGAGTGCTTAATCTCAGCCTTCCATCTGCAATGTTAGCATAGGATTGCTACCGCATAGATGTAATCAGAATCCCCCAAAATATAATATAATGCAAAACATTATTTTGATTTTTCTAACCAATTTCCTACCCATTCCTTTCTTTTGGGGATCTCTCAGGAAAGAGTAAAATATCAGGGGATTTATATTATCAACCAGGGGTATCAAAGTAGTGACATCAAACATCTTGCATAATGTGGCAACACAGTGCAGGTTGTCACTTTCATTACAATTCATGTCTTTATTTAAACAAATTAAAAAGAGAAGCTATTCAATCATTCAGTGATTAACATAGCTGGGCCCAAAAAGCAGATGGGGACTGAGAGAAAAATCTTGTTGATGGGACAAGTACTTTTTCAACAAGCAGCAATAATCTAGGAGCTGAAGGATTCTGATCAAATTAAAAAGCAGAACATTGAATTAAGCAGAGAGAGGATTAAGCATTGGGCTTTGTATCTGGCTGTAACAGGTGTTTATCAGTGTTCTGGTAACAATTTAATATTCATTGTTTCTATTTTCTTATAGCAAGAGAAAATTTGTTTCCTCACATTTCAATCCACTCCAGCACCCTCACCTGTTACATCTATACAATACATTTAATCTGAATTTAGAAAGCTAAGATCTTTACAGAGTTTTAATTTTTTGAAATCAAAGATAAAATAAAGTTTTAAAAAGCCTTACCTAACAATTGTAGTTCTCCCCGAAATATTGAAAACGAGGTAGGAGAAATTAGCGCACATGATAATGCTATATATATCCAGTTGCTAACTGTCTGGCTTTTTAAAAACCAATTGCTTCTTTTCACATACACAGCATAGTAAAGTATTTTTCTTCCTCCTGCTCTTTTTTGTATCCTTTATGTTTTTTTTTTAAATCTAGCTCACTAGCTCAGGTAATTATTGAATATATATATTGCTGAAAGCATAATCAGTTATCACAGGTAGGTGAGTGGCTTCATAATGCTTGAAGATTGGACCTGACTAGCTATGTAGCTTCAGATATGCTATCACAGCCTCTCAAACTGATCAAGAATATGCTTTACCAAAGTTACTGGGTAAAGTGAGTCTCACTGAATGCTCTCAGATATATATGTGCCTTAATATTGTTTTGACATTCATGTATTAGGAGTACATGAATTTTAGAGTTATGAATTCCATTTATTTGTATAAGAATTTCAATGGTCTATCAAAGAATGTTTAAAAAGTTACAAGAATATATGACTGCATGTAATTAAAGCATTATTAATAGGATTTGAGTGATCTGAATGGCCTTATTTCAATTAATCTCTGGCTCAGATTAATAAGGCAATTAATCAGAAATTGTACTGTCTACTTAAATGCAATTCACTTACCAGGATACTAAATGTATCATTAATAAAGGAGAATATTTGTAACTCGGGATTGACATGAAAGATCCTTGGTGCTCTTTGAACTTGCTTGTTTTATTGCAGACATTTCATTATCCAAACTAGGTAACATAATCAATGATCCTAGCACCCTCACTAAATGTATCATTTTATCTCAATGTGCTTATATTTCATAAGATCCATTTTCAGTTTTCACAATGTTTCAATCTTCTACTTCTTTTGAAGTCTCTTGTTCTCCATTTTTTTTTAAAAAGAACTTTGGTTCTTTTTGTTAACAATGATTCTTTTTTTAAGAATCACTTGGCTTTAAATATTGCAAAAAGGGTTTTGCTTTTGAAACAGTAAGTTTTATCAAGTTTACACTGAATAGAAAGGACCAAAGAGAACACACCATCTGGGAACTGACTGATGGTGCAAATACTCAGACATAAATACATTTTGTGACTGTAATGTCATAGTTAAAAGACTGATCCTAGCAAGCAGCAGGCATTTGGTAAGCCACTGCCTGATAATGCCAGTGTCTCATCTACATTCAACACATATGCACCCAAACATACAATATATTCCCTACCTGAGACGGTCACAGAACATGTCCATAATTTCGAGTAATGACTGGACACAGAGATCTCTGGAGAAGTCATCCAACTGAAACAGGGACCACAAAAACATTATAACTGGTCTTAAGTAATACAAAAATTAAGGCAGACATGGGCTTGAATCTTGCAAGCTAAATGTTTACTAGCCTTTTTTTTTCTAAAGCACGTTGACATTTCAAGAGCCTTATACCAAATATTATTAATAGATAATTGTGTTCCCATTATGTGTCATCAAAATGTCTCATACTTTATATTTTACAATTAAGTCTCCAATGGAAGTATATTTTCTGATTTAACAAAATATCACTAAGTATTGCCTTCTTAAATGGAGATGCAATCCAGTCTAAAACAATGACCACCTGCTGAATCTTTACCTTTTATTTATTTTTTTATTCACTCAGCCTGGCATAGATTTTAAAACTTCAGCCACATCTGATTTTGAATCTTCTTGCAAAATGGATGGTTCCAGGCAAGAGGGGAGAAGACTAGTCATTTTAACCAAGGCTAGCATCTAGCCTTCAGTGCAAAATTTTGCTGGTTAGGTTCTAACTAGCAAATTAGAAATTCTGAAAATAAATGCTGGAGGAAATATAGAGGCAGTCCTCAACTTATTACTATAATTGAGCCCAAAATATTCATTGCTAAGCAATGAAGCTGTTGTTAAGTCAATCATGTCCCATTTTACAAGTTTTTTGCTATTGTTATTAAGTGAATCCCTACATCAGTTAAGTGAATCAGGCAGTTCTTAAGGAAATCTGGCTCCCCCATTGATTTTGCTTGTCAGAAACCTGGAAAGGTTGGAAAGTGATCATCTCAGGATCCCGGGATGCTACAATCATTGTAAATATATGCCACTTACCAAGCACCTGCCAGTCAGTTACACTTAGGATAAGTTCCCTCATTTTGTTATATCATTGTGTTATGTTACTGTGCTTTACTAACTCATAATTAGCTGGGTTTGCACCACATGCTAAACCATATATTGTACTGTGACTTGAAAACTACCATGGCTGAGTCTATGTTATAAGCCAAACTGTATAAACTGTATTAGGATCAGGATTAGCCATGAAAGCCAGCTGGGTGAGCCCTGCGACTCACTTCACATGGTTGCTGTTGTGGGGAAAATAGGAGGAGGAAGGTGTGTTGGATATGTTTGCCACCTTGAATTGTTTGTAAGAATAATAATGGCAGCATACGAATCAATGAATACATAAACTTACCAGAGTGTATGAATGCAGCCTTAAAACAGAATTAAATACACGATTCTAGATTTAAAATTCCAAGTTTAATTCAGGGAAATGGCAAATAAGGGATTTGCCGGGGTAAGAGTTGGGCATGTATGCGCTGTATAAATATTTCTCAGGAAAGGAAGAGGAAAAACTATAATGATTGTGGCATCTGAGGTCTCTATTTTCACATACCAAATTCTGAAAGGGTTCTAAGACTATGATATGAAAACCAATCAGGCTAATGAAATATATCTGCACATATTTTTATGATTGTTTTTTTATAATGCATATTTACAGTATTTGTTTCTTTATTGAGTGACTGAGAAAAGCAAAAGTTTGTTGAAGATGGGTCTACAAAAGCAAGCAGATGACAATTAGGCAATACTGCCAAGTGAGTAAGATCTGATACCTTTAAACCTCTTTTTCTTGTTTTGCAAAACTTGCCAAAATACACATAGAGAATCAATATTCATTATACTATATATCATCAAGCATGAATAACAGAAATAATGGTAAAATGTTGCACCCAGTCATATGGGCTAGAATTTGCTGTAAAGCTCTAAGGGAAACTAGTACTTCTCCCTGGCTCACGAAACCTGCTAAATTGCACATCTAATGTCATATCTGAACAGGTTTCTGGGGGCTCTGAATATACACTGGTACCCTCTATATGAGCCAAACCTGCAAAGAGCAGAATGACAAAATTCAGAGGAGGAACACAGAGAAATGTTTGAATAATACCTTGCTGATGGCCATCAGAACAGTAGAATATGACACCATCTGTAAACAAGAGAAAGGAGGAGATAGTTTCAAGCTAAAGCTAATATTTAATCAAATCCACAAACAAGGCCTGCCATTTCAACTGCTGTGTGAAGGGGTGAGGGACAGCAAGGTCACCTATCAGCAATACAGCTTTGCTGAAGCACTGGCCTGGCACAAATTTAAACAGACATTTTTAGGCAATGGTGTACAGTTTCACATCAACATTAGAATGAGCAGTCCAAGAAAAAAAGGAGAGTTTAAAATGAAATAAAAAAATCTTTTCTTATGGCAATTTTTGCCAAGAATCTCACAGCAATGGGGCAATTTACAGTAATGGAAAAACACCTGTTTCATTTTGGGAATAATGATAAGAAAACATATCACCACCATCATCATAAAACTTGTACAAGGTATCTAAAATCCTTTTTCAGAATAACAGATGCTTCTATTGTAGGGGGTGGGAACCATGTTAACCCAAAACAGTTGATTATCACCTTTTAAGACTAACCAATTTCTATTTTAAAGTACAGGCTTTCACAATTCTTTTTATCCTTTTGGCATAGTTTTTTTGGGGGGCTACAAAAGCATGAATTAAACATTCATATTTAATCCATTCTAATATTTGAACCCTCTTCACAATAAAGCCAAATATCTACTGTAGTTCTGCAGATCAGCAGGAAAGCAACAGACTGAATTCATTTCTTTTCAATAAAAGAAAAGTTATTCCCAAAAGTTAAAGTGGGCATGTGAATAAAATCAAGGATAAACATCTATGGAGATTCTCAGTCATGCAGGTCATGGTTGTTCAAAATGTACGTTTTCAAGAGGTAGCTGGACTTTCTGGTTTTTCTTTGAAGAT
>JAOYMU010000077.1:69996883-70008588 GCA_025802295.1 Psammodynastes pulverulentus
TAGATAGATAGATAGATAGATAGATAGATAGATAGATAGATAGATAGATAGATAGATAGATAGATAGATGATAGAGTCTTTTAAAAAGTCTAAAGTCCTTTAGCTATATGAAATGCCAAATTAATCTACAATCTGATAATTTTGACAAATGTACAGATCAAAGTAAACCTGATTGACCAAATCCTAATTCAGAAGTTAAGTAAAAGACCAGATGTTATTAAATGTTAAATAACTTATTCTTTTATATATATATAAGTGCAGTTGTTATCTGAGTGTGAATTTCTTGGTGCTCTGGGAGCTTAGTTGTTTATTTACTTTTATTGTTGTTGTTTTTTGTTGTTTTTGCAGAGATTTCATTACATAATCAATGCAAGTGGCTCATAATGTTATTCAGTTGGATAATAAAACATCTATAAGCAAAGAGCCAACCTCAGAGAACACCAAGAACTTCATAGTTCAGCTCTGAGCAACCAATATTATATTCTATTGTTATTTGAATGCCAGTCTATTCCCTGATTATACAGTACAGAATGAACATGGCAAACAACAACAACAAAAACAGTTTCATTAATGGAATTTTCCCAGAATATTTTTTGAAGGAATTGCTAGAGCATTTCTATAACTGTAAATAGCAGACAGATGTTCCTTAGTGCTTCAGATTCTTTTGCTAATTGAATGCACTGGAATTTGGAATGGCAACTTCACCCACTTGTTTAAAATGTAAGGGCAAATTTGTCATAGGTTTCAAGTGCAAATCTGAAAAAAGAAATTTATATAAAATGTATGTCCAATCCATATCAAATATTTACACACACACACACACACACACACACACACACACACACACACACATCCAACTCACAAGTCATTGACCCTTATAAATAAAGTCTATGGGACATTGGGAATCTATGCAAATAGTTGATTGGAAGGGGGAAAAATAATCACCGTAATAAGAAATTTCAAAGTGGGGCAGCCTGGCTATTGAAAAGAGGTCTCATTTGTTTTTATAGTTTTATGGTAGGTTGTTATATACTTATTGGTTTATGGCATGTCTCTGCTGGATTGATAACAGCTCATTTGCCAGCCTTGCCATATGTTAATAGGCCCAAACTCTCCAGTCCATCTGTGGGTCATAGAACCATAGATAGAATAGGGCAACCAGCACCAGCTGACATCTGAGGTCTCTTTCTTGAGACACATAAAGAACACATTTTGTGCATATATTTGTAAGACATTATTTCTACACTGTTAATTCTCCTACATAACACACACAAAAGAATGGCAATTTCATCATGGACTGAAATTAGAAGGAGGAATTAAATTCTTGGATGGAAGTCTGAAGTCTGAAATGTTCACCTTTTGTCCTTGGTAATTAATTGCTCTGGTTAAAAAAGAATGGATGAGATCACAGATTCACAATTGTGTCTATTTTCAAGCCATTAAATTTTATGTAAAGTTGCTTTAGTTAAAATCTATTCATGATATCTGAATCAGGAGAGGTTGAGTATGTTCTGAAATAGTATTTGGATGCATAGATGATGTGGACAGTTAGTAGACTAAACTTCAATCCTAACTATCCTTTGGAATGGATGGTTCCCATGTTCAGGAACTGGGACATTCATCTGATCTAATGGGGTTACACTTGCACAGAAGGATCAGGGGAGACATGATAGCAGTGTTCCAATATTTGAGGGGCTGCCACAGACAGGAAAGGGTCAAGCTATTTTCTAAAGCACTTGTAGTCCAGACAAGGAATAATGGATGGAAACTGAACAAGGGGAGACTCAACCTGGAAAAAAGAAGAAACTTTCTGACAGTGAGAACAATCAATCAATGGAACAGCTTGCTCTCGGAAGTTGTGGGAGATTCATCACTTGAGACTTTCAAGAAGAGATTGAATTGCCATTTGTCAGAAATGGTGTGGGGTCTCCTGCTTGGGCAGGGGGTTGGACTAAATGACCTATAAGGTCCCTTCCAACTCTGATTATCTGTTATCTATCTGTTAACTTAGCTTCAGGAGAGATCAGACATCTAGCTCTTGCAATGACTTCTGCCTGCCTAATGCCTGAACAACCTGCCTGCCTGGTGCTATTTCAGCAATGCACAGATTTTTTTTTAGGTACATAGAACTAGCATCTTCCAGGGAATATGTCAGACCAATTTTAAAAAGGGGGGGTTACCATGTTTTGAAAAAGCAGCAGCAGCAGCAGCAGCAGACCCATGTTTATAACACAGGACTAATATACTCTGCCTTCCTTGATTTTACTGTTTCTATCCCAAATGATGTACAGCTAGTCCTCAACTTACAACCACAAGAGAGCCCAAAATTTCTGTTGCTAAACAAGGCAATTGTTAAGTGCATTTTGACCCTTTCTTGCCACATTTTAGACCTTTCTTGCCACAGTTAAGTAAATCACTGCAGTTGTTAGGTTAGTAACACGGTTGTTAAGTGAACCTGACTTCCCCATTGACTTTATTTGTCATAATTCTAGGACACCACAATCATCATAAATAGACAGTTGCCAAACATCTGAATTTTGATCACATTACCATGGGGATCTGCAACAGTTGTAAACAGGTATAAACAGTTGTAAATGTGAAAAATTGTCATTTTCAATAGTTTTCAATCCCATTTTAACTTTGAAAAGTTACCAAATAATGGTTATAAGTTGAGGACCACCTGTACTGTAATTTCTGTTTATACTAATTTTTCAAGACTAATGTTTCACTCCAATGTTGCCACTATTCATATGCCAAGATTAGGAAATATTGATCTAGAAGTTCAGGTTGTTCCATAAAGCCATTGGAAGAATATTTTTCTTTTCCAAAATCTTTGTTATTTAATATATTTGTCCAATGCCATTATTCAACTGAGTTGTATAGCTATCTGAAAACTGTGAGGAGTTAAGGAACCGCAGAGTAAAAGCAAAATTTGGGTTCAAAAATGATTAATGAATTCTTTGTATTAGACACTGAAAATGAAATTGACAAAATTCTATTTTTAAAAGGAGTGCGTCATTCAAATGATTATTTCTCTTCCAATAGTAGCTATTTCCAAGCCTCCTGTTGCTTGAGATGGTAGCAACATCTGGCAAATATTGTCAATTCAAAAGCTAAGCAGAATTGGGTATGGTAACTGTACTAAGAACTGGACTTGAAAGTAACAGAATAACAGAACAAGAATAGGGAAAAAAGTAGGGGAAAAAAATAGGAAAGCATCCTCTCAAAAAACAATGGTAAACATGTCCATCCAGTTGCCAAGAAAATTGTATGATGGGTTCACATACACACATAAGGAGTTACACTTGATTTGAAGTCCATCTTCCCAAATTTAAAGCTCAGGAACGTTAATGGGTGAAGAATTGCAATTTCTCTGATAGAAATAGCATAGATAATAGAAGTAGATAATAAATATTATCTATTTCTAGATGAACTCTAAAATGGGAGCCCATGGAAGTTACACAAGCCTGTGAAGCAAATTCAACTCGGAAAAAATTCTGCTCAGATCTAGCCCCATAAATTTTCTGAATAAGAAAAAAAGTGGGGAAGATACATAAGCTACTGCAAGATACATAATCTACTACAGGTTGGATAATCTTCAGAATATAACTATAATAAATATATTTATTCACAAGGAAATACTGGCTGGATGGCAAAATATATCTTAGGTTTATGAAAGGCTCACTGCTACGGGGAAAACATACTCCCTGCTCCCTGAGAAAAATGTTCGGCTGGATGCCAGTAGCAATGACATATCTTTAATCATGGGGTTGCTTCATTCATATGGAAAGCAGGAAGGGGGGGATTACAATGTTTACTGAATGGGAGTGGGGGGAGAGTAGCTGAATCCTTCCCATTTCTCTGCTGTGTCCTGCTCCAGGCATTTTTCTCATGGAAAATAAGCAATGTGGTGAGGGAAAATTCCCAGGACAACAAACTGTGACAGAATTGGGAAGGATTCAACAGCCTCACCCATGCATCCCAGGTTTGAAGTTAAAATTAGATATACCTATAGATGCAATATTGCACACCTAGTCATGTTTAATACAAACTTGTAAAAAAATAGAACAAGACTTTTTAAAAAATTAGTTGTATGTCAGAAATAACAAGGTTTCTAGGACCATTCCTGCCAGCTTAAAAAAAAATACATTAAAAACCCCATTAAGTTATTTTAATAGTAATTTAATTATTTCTTAGAAATTGGTAATGTAAAAAAGGGGAGCATATTCTTTTGACAGAATATTTTCTGGGCGTTCCACTTAACACTTCGGGGGGAATCTAAATGCCTCAGAAAGTGTTAGGTGAGGGGAATCATAGCCATGAGACCAAGGCCAGAAATTTTCATTTTGGGGGTGACAGGGAGGGGAACAGGCTGTGGAGATTAGTTTGCACTGTGTGATCCATTTTAAGCCTGTGTGAAGATATTATTTTTTATGTGTTTCTGCTTCATAATGTCAGAAGACGATGCTGTGCGTTATCGGCAATCACCCCATCAGCACAGAAGTAGACATTGGAGGCCATCAAACAGGGTTTCAGGGCCCAGTAAGATCCCCAACATCTGACAATGTTTGCATTCTGCAGAGTTCTACTCTCTGGATGATGATAATGTTACCATTTCAGATACATTCTCTTCAGTACTATCACCTCTGAGACTAATTCTAAAAGCAGAACATTGGGATTTCATGATAAATGTTTCTTAGCACCTTCTTTAAATTATCATTCCATAGAATCTTGGAAGATTGTTATAGGACTACCTTAGATGCATTTTTTTTCACAAGGACAAAGAACATATTTGAATGTGTCCAGATTGGGAAAATGCAGCATTCATCTGTGAAGTATCATTTATAGGAGTTAGCCAGACTGAGCTTGGGGTCAATTGTAACATAGCTAACTAGTTTCAATCATTTTGCTTTCATTAATCTACGGTTTAATCTAGTACTATAAAATTCAGGATAGGGGAAAATAATTACTCCACAGAGTAGATAAGTACATACATTAGATTAATCCTCAGAATTGATTCTGCTTATACATATATATGCAATAGTTTGGAGAACCATGGTTTCTTATAAAACTACACCTGTACATGTTAAACTAGAACATTCCAAATTACAAAGGCTGTGTTCACACAATTAAGCCTTAGTTTATTTAAACATAGTTGGTTAGCATCAAGAGCTGGTTTCACTCAGTGCAAAGACACAAATCATGGTTTATAACCTCAGCAATTGAGTTCATACATTGGACATAGTAATGTGGCTTCTTTAATTTCATGTACTATAAACAAAATATGTATAAATAAGGACCAGTGTCAATTTTTTTCCCTGCCACAGCTGTGTTCCTCTTAGCTGCAGAACTCAAGCAGGCTGCCTATTTAAAAGGTTGTCTACACAGAGATATTAAGCTGCATACCATTGTTGTTTTTATCTGAAAAAGGGACCAATTTTTTAGATGTTCAAAATTGATTGACAAAGAATAGGAGGAAGTTTGTCTAGCAACTTTTCCAGTTTCCAGCCAATCAGTAGCTCCAACTGCAAACAGGATGAACCGGTTTCTCCTTAGCTTGATTCGGGGAAGAATGCATGCCTAACCATAATACTCCATTAGCAAGCTTATCATTAAAATTATGTACATCTGGATTCACTCTTTATACAGTATTTGTCTTGGAGCTAATTGATAATATCCCAGGAATTGTATATTGAGTGAAAATATAAAGGAGAAGAAACTCTATTCAGTATTCAGTTAAGCAAAGTTCCAAGCTTAAAAACCCCAACTGTCATTGAAGTGCAATACTATTCTTAAAATTATACCTACAGATAAGAGACATGTTGAATGTTTGCACTGGCTACATATACTCCAGGCACACTTCAAGGTATTTATTATAGCTAATAAAATGCCATATCTTTTGTATTATTGACCTTGAGACCTTTGTCCCGTCTCTTCTGTCCCATAATACTGTATTTTCATATCCACTGGGGGGTGGGGACACCCTCTAAATGTCATCTAGGGTAAGATATGGTCAACAAAACTCTATAGTAACAACTTTGGTGGGGTTCAAAGGCTTAGATCCATTCCCAAATAAAGATTGAATCCACTCCAAAAGAAATACAAAACAAATTTGGAAAATATTAGAAGACCTGCTTGCTTTGTGAATTAGGAAGGAATAAATGATATCAGTTACTAGTATACAGATAATTCTAGTTTGACTAGCATTGATGATGTTGTCTTGTTTGGGTAATGAAATGTCTGCAGGAAAACAACCAAGCTCAGAGAGAACCAAGGACCCCTCAATTCTAGCTTGCTTCTTTTTTTATTTTTGCTTGGTCTGTCACTTGCCATGAACCTTTGGGATGGAATCTCAGGGGTGTCAAAATGATGGTCCGCAGGCTGGATGTGTCACATGCAGGTTATGCCCACCCCAGCTCTGTGAAGGGGAAAAACATCATGATACATCATGTAATGGCAATGTGAAACCAGGAATTTGACACCCATGGAATAAATCATGGTTGTCCAACCCTTTGGCTTGCCTAGACCACATTGAATGAAGAGAGTTGTCAAATTTCCTTTATTTTTTAAATATTTTTATCATATCTGGTACTAGTTGTCTAGGGCTATATGCAGCCTATGAGTCATGGATTGGACATGCCTGGGTGGGCTATATTCTGAGATATTATTTTGCCTAATTTAATTCCATTTGTAATTAGTAATTGTGAATAGATATATAATATTTAAAACATTGCTCATCCAGACATTCTGTGATTTCACCAGATTGCCAAGTATTTCAACTTTATCTTCACACTCTTATTTTTTTTCCTATGAATTGCATGACACCCACATTTCTAAAGAGGTTAAATTACTCACTTGATTCAGTTTTTGCACTTATTAATTGTATTATTATATCTAGCATTTATATTCTGCCTTTTTTTCTTAGAGCTCAAAGTAGTTTTCATGACAGGTGGAATGTCTCTTAATTTTTATATAGTAGGATAACAGAGTAACTGTCTTAGAGTCATCCAGAGAACTCTGTGCTGAATGTGTATCTCCCTAGTTCTAGTGCAATTATTGAATCAATATTCTATATTAACTTTAGAGAATACACTAGTTGTATTGGTATAACACACTAGCTCTCATAAACTATAGTTAAGAAATGACAATGCATATGTTCACTCAATAATGGCAATGTATATATTCATACAACACACTAAGCCCAAAAAAGCAAGCTACCCTATAATTTGATATGATGGCCTAGTCAACATAGCATGCCAGAAGCTTAACTGTTGAGATTTGTGGAAATATATCAAAGCACCTTGGGAGTTGTATGTGGCTGGATCAAAGGTCATCACTTGCCTGGCCTTACCCAAGTACAAAAAGATATGCAGCAAGGAAGAGGAAAATATGTGAAACTTGTCTTTTTTTATTTCTGAAATGCATTTTATGCATTTGCTTATTGCATTAAATATCCTTTTTCTCAAAGGAGTTCAAGTCAATATAGGTGGGTTCAACTTAATGCTCTCCTTCTGTGGTATCCCTGTGTTTTATTCATTTTGTAGAATACAGTATCTCATAACAGAAAATTTTCAAGGAGCACATATATTTGGAAACAGAAAATAGAAACTTTTCCTACCGTGAATTTCTTTAGTATAATTTATATTGGACCAAACCAACATTCATATTAGGGAAATACTGCTGACAATTTTTTTAAAAATTCTCCATAGCAGACAAGTTTGTTATCCTTTTTATTGGCCTAATTCCAATATTTTTAATAATATATTATAAAATTATCAGATAATTTCCCTCCCAGGAGATATGGGATATAGACTTTCTGGCATATAGACCCATATATAACTTGTAATACTTCTTAGGAGAAGGGGAAAAAAATCACAGACAAGTTCATTTGATGTGTGCCATATGTTTTTCTTAGCAGTGGGAATGTTAGTTGCTTGGAGATTGCTTGGATATTCTATGAAATCGAGGATTTTTAAAATAAACTTGTCTATTGTCAGAAAAAATGAATGTACAAATGCTGATCTGATTGATATATATTCAGCTAACAGATAGACATAAGATTTGGTAAGCGGGCCAATAATGCCTGTGTTATGAAATTCCTCTAAATGCTTCTTGCAACTTAATGCAAGATATTAAAATCCTAATCTGCATTTGCAGTATGTAGCTCCACGTCACACATACAATAGAGATATTGGGTATTTCAAGCATGTGCTGTGATGCACATGCACATGAATAATAAACAAGTCTGGATACCCTTCAAAGATGCCCAGAAGTCAGTGAAATGGATGAGAATGAGAAGTGAGCAACTTAATTCCGAGAAAAGGGATGCAGTACTGGCTAAAAATATGGCTGATCTCAGCAGTAATTTGCAATTGGTTATGGAAGGGTCTGCTCAAATTTATAATTTGGGGTTACTTCTGGTCCTATATCCATGTAGGTTATAATGATAGCTAGAAATGTGCTTTGTTTGGATACGTCAGTTTGCCTGGTAATCATATAAGTATGGTTATCTTCCAGGCTAAACAACTGTACTAGACAGTCCAGAAATCTCAGCTTTTCCTACTGACTTCCTAAGTTTAGATTAACATACTAGCTTTCTAAAGTTTTTATGATTGGGAACAGATTATTTGAAAAATATTCCACATGTTATAAGACTACTTTTGCCTTAAGGACAAATTCAGAGGTATAAATATGTAATAAATCTCAAAGCTCGCAAAGGATGGCATTTTTTATAATGACTCTTCATTTTGAGAATTTCCTTCCCTCAAAACTTTGTTCAATACCCTAAGTTTAGCAGAGTTCACTTTTTTTGTCTGATCTTTCATTAAATTGTCTCTGGCTTTCCTCTTCCATCCCCAAAAGGTTCTGCTGCTGTTTTTAGAAATTCAAAATGCATTTCTATTGTCTTGTTTAAATGCTATTTTCCTGTATGCCACTTTCAAAGGATATACCTTGAAAGGCGGTTTATATGTATTTTTTTTTCCTTCTTTAACTCTGCAGCCTCTAATTCTGGCAACTGCCTGAGATTGTTACAATAAATAAATTGATCACTGGGCAATCGGCCTTGTCAGAAATATTTTTATCTGACAAGTCTTTGTAGCAAGCAACCAAATATTAAAAACAAATACTTATTTGTAGGAGTCACCCCAAAACAAAATAAATAAACTAGCAGCTGCTGCGGTCTCTGGAGACCCTAAATTTAAAGAGTTCTTTTTAAAAAGGAGGATTTCTTGCTATTGACATTTTCATGAACTTTTTTGTAGAAACCGCTGGCTTCTCTCTTCTATCTGTCAAGGTCAGTTTCTCTTAACTACATCCTGTTGTTGGAAGAAATATCCATCTGGGTTCAGTTCCAAGTGGAGAGAAATATGGAGTCTGTTTGGAAAGATGGTTTAATGGTGGACAGGATCACATGCCCTGGAGCTCTTAGGCAAAGAAAAAGAGAAAAGATGCTGAGAGCCCCTGGGTTTTATGCCCTCTCTGGCTTTGAACTTCCTGGGGCATAGGAAGAGTATCCTGATTGATTGCTGTCAGAGGTCATAGCTAGTTTTGTAGCTTGTCTGTGTGCTAAGTTTGGTTGAAACTTAGTGGGTGGTTCAATGAAGGGCAACTAAGGGGCTCTACCTGAAGGAGGTAGATCTTTATTATGTAGAACAGACTGGCCCATTAACAAAGGTAGGGTCGGGGACTGAGTTTCTGCCTCTCTGAGTTTCTACTTCTCTTTTAGGGGAAATATTCTGCTTTTTAATATATCCTAAAATATTTCATTTTTCTAGGAGAAGGGTGGGTTTTAACTTCCAACATTGTCTATTGTAGTGCTCAAATAGTTTATGGCCTGGCTTGAGATTGACTCCTTGAGAGCCATCAAGCCCCATCACTGCTCTAGAATAAATTATTTTCCAAATTCCTTTCCTGAATTGCTATTTAGTCCTATTTCCTCCTACCGCCTTCTCTGAATACAATTCGACAGGGTAGCCCTTGAAGTTGTTTGCATAGATATTGGTTTTAGCCTTAAATGTGATATTTTTTAAAAGTTACTTTGCACTGTTTGTAACAAAAACAATTGAAAATACACAAACATAAATACTAGGAGGTAGCAAAAGGTTTTTTTTTTGAGCAATCCTTTGGCTTTATCAATAAATCTTTGCTAGCTGATACAGACCACATATTCTCAAAAGCTCTGAACTTTCCCATCTTTTTCCTACTCTGGCTAAAACTTTGTTTTATATTCTGGTTTTGAAATACAAAACCAAAAATGTCTTCTCCTTTTCTATTACTACATCACAGCCCCTAACTTTTTTTATAACCCTATTACTAGAATATATCAATTAATCAATATCATATCCCGTTTCTTATTCCATTTATCTCTTTCTATATCTGCCAACTTTTTCAGATTGGCTCTTTGATGTACTATTTGGAGGGATGGATGGGGAGAAGATTCCACAGAAAAATCATATCCTGGAAAATCACAGATTGCAA
Source organism: Psammodynastes pulverulentus (assembly GCA_025802295.1). Lineage (NCBI taxonomy): Eukaryota > Metazoa > Chordata > Lepidosauria > Squamata > Psammodynastidae > Psammodynastes > Psammodynastes pulverulentus. Next base: position 70,007,363 of record JAOYMU010000077.1, read on the forward strand.
CGAATGAAAAAATTTATATAATCAGCAACTGAGTTATCTTAGCTCTTCTTCCAAATAGCAGGATTGAAAGGATGGGTTGCAACTTCACAGCTTTGAACAAATCCAAAGAATAAAGGGCATTAGAAACAGGTTATGAAGGTGATAGATCCAAAATATAGGTAAGAAATAGAACTGGTATTAATGGTCAGCAGCTACAGATCTAATCACAAAAGCAAATTCAGTTTTGTATAGAAATTTCAAGGAAATTTTTAAGACTTGGGTTGTCAGGTTAATTGCAAGATCTGGTTCATGTTCAGTTAGCTCTCATTTCTTATTTGGATATATGGCTTGGTTTGATAGGAGAGAAGGCTTTTTACCAGAGGCCCAAATATTAGTTCAGTTCCAGCAGGCCCGACTTTAGGTTCTGGTTGAAGAAGTGATGGTGTAGGATGCTGAAGCAGAGGGGTCCCAATGGCTCGCCTCCTTCAGAAACATTCTTAAAATGCAAACCTTTGCATTGGCAGAAGATGGCATCATATGGTGGTGCCATATATCCTTGAGCCATCAATGAACCCTGGTTACTACTGCATTGTTATTTTAGATGCATCTCTTTAAGAGCTTGAGATCAAATATACAGGTGAAACTAGAAAAATTAGAATATCATGCAAAAGTTCATTTATTTCAGTAATGCAACTTAAACAGTGAAACTAATATATGACATAAACTCATCACATGCAAAGCGAGATATTTCAAGCCTTGATTTGGCATAATTGTGATGATTATGGCTTTCAACTCATGAAAACCCCAAATTCACAATCTCAGAAAATTAGAATATGTCATGAAATCAATAAAACAAGGATTGTACTCAGTACTTGGTTTGGGACCCTTTTGCATCAATTACTGCCTCAATGCAGCGTGGCATGGATGCTATTAGCTTGTGGCACTGCTGAGGTATTATGGAAGACTAGGATGCTTCAACTTCTGCATTGTTCGGTCTCATGTCTCTCATCTTTCTCTTGGCAAGGCCCCCATAGATTTTCTATGGAGTTCAGATCAGGGGAGTTTGCTGGCAAATCAAGCACAGTAACCCCACAGTCATTGAACTAGGTTTTGGTACTTTTGGCAGTCCTGCTGGAAAATGAAGTCAGCATCCCCATAAAGCTTGTCTGTGGAAGGAAGCATGAAGTGCTCCAAAATCTCCTGGTAGACGGCTGCGTTGACCCTGGACTTAATGAAGCACAGTGGAC
>JAOYMU010000077.1:70089484-70100627 GCA_025802295.1 Psammodynastes pulverulentus
GCTGACTCTGTAAACCGCTTAGAGAGGGCTGTAAAAAGCACTGATAAGCGGTATATAAATCTAAAGTGCTATTGCTGCTGTTGCTATTAAGATAAAAAAAGAGCTGGTGGGGAAAAGGGAACAAAATAAGACTTTAATATCAAATCCCATGGTTGATGCTTAAATTGAATGGTGATATTTTCAAGAAACTGAATTCTATACCTTGGCTTATCCTTTTGACTACAACACATAATTGTTCTGGAACCCTGAAGATAAATCTTAGAAACTTCACTCTTCCAATTGTAGCATTACACTGACAGCTTGTACTGTGAATTGAATAGGTCCGCAAAATAAATGGATGTCTTACATATGCCCACAATACCAGGTTTTAGAGGCTCTTTTATTATCAGGAGAGAATGTAAATAACTAGTCACCTCCAACTGTATTTTCCTTCATTTGGTTCTATTAGATTTGTTGATTATTTATCTGATAATTAAACAAATGATTGGCTTCCTATAAAGCATCCTCTTTCCTGATCTACTTTAGGATTCTGAGAGGGTGAGTTGTCTCAATGGTTAATTCAGAAAACACCTTCTGTTGTATGTTTTTACAACATGAGTGCGTCATCTTCCTGGGATTCAAAATCATGCATGGTACTTGTTGGATGTGTCAGGGAAACATTTTGGCAAGGCAATGGGCATTTGGGATTAATAACAGGAGAAGGTGGACCATCTGGAATAAAATGTATTCTGGTTTTCTTAAACTACCTCTTTTGCCCAATTTGATTTCCATACTCAGTCCTTTCATTTCTCATTCAGTTTTAAAGCAATGATTTTTGTTTAAATTTAAATTTGTTGGAAATTAGTGGCAGCTGAGAAAGTAGATTTGGGATTGGACAAAAAAACTTAGGGAATTGCAGTTTGTATATCCACGTTTTAAACACCATTTTTATAAAGGCAGACAACTCTGCTTTAACTTTAAAAGGTTTTTAAAGTTATTTGGGTTATCTTCAGATTTCTGAGTTTCAAAGACCAAAAAAAAGGACACATATCTCACATATCTGAGTTTACTACTTTAATATTCCTCATATTCCTTTGGAGGAATAAGTTTTTATAGGGTTGGGGTTTTGGGTTTTTTTGGAAATGGGGCCTTTTTATGCAGCTCTAGGATAAGAGGTCAGCTCCACTTTTCTTTTTAAGAGGACATACTGTGATTTGTGCTATTTGGGCTTAATATTTTGTGCAAATAGTGATGGTTATCATCACATATTAAATTGTAGTTATATAACCATAGTTTAATGTGATGTGTGGATTGGGGAAAGAAAAAAGCTGAATGGGGAGCGATGTATAAGCTGTACAGAATGATAATTAAGATTCTGCTCAGAGTTGCTCACCAGTGATTCTTCATAGAAGTGGAAGGTCATGAAGTCCTGAACCTTGTATTTCTCTCCTAATCAGAAGACCAAATAAACAGTAGAGTCTAACTTAGTGCCTCAGATATGCTAGAATACTATTTCTAGATTTTCGAACTAAGCATTTCCCCAAATTCCCTATTATTATGACCACTGGTCATTCTGGATGGCATTTAGGTTCCCATCATCTTTGGAGGACACCAGCTGTGCAGATGTTTGTACTAAGAGCCCTTAGGGTCAAAGGGCAGCTTTAGCTCTCATTCATCATGCCCTTTGGACCATTCTTTTCATTTCCTCTTAATAGAAAATAGTTGTCATTCAATTTTATGATGTCACAATATTGTCAGTCTCATTACAAAGCTTTTGTTTTAAAAGATAGCATACAATATTTTAAAATAAAGTACAATAAAACAAACTCTTCTGAAATAAAATAAAAATATTGACCCAGGCTTCTATTTTTGATGTAAAGGTAAAGGTTCCCCTCGCACCTATATGCTAGTCGTTCCTGACTTTAGGGGGCGGTGCTCATCTCTGTTTCAAAGCCAAAGAGCCAGTGCTGTCCGAAGATGTCTCTGTGTTTTGTGGCCAGCATGACTAAATGCCAAAGGCGCCCATAACGCTGTTACCTTCCCACCAAAGGTGGTCCCTATTTTTCTACTTGCATTTTTTACATACTTTTGAACTTCTAGGTTGGCAGAAGCTGGAACAAGTAACAGGAGCTCACACCATTATGTGGCACTAGGGATTTGAACCGCTGAACTGCTGACCTTTTGATCGATTTGATGTGTATTTGATGTGTACCCTTCTTTAATTGATAGGGAAGATAAAGAGAATTTGTGTCTTTGATAATTTGAACTGAAATTCCTTGATCAAGGTTTTGGAAGTTACGAATTTTGGAGAGAACTTTATGAGTAAAGCGGCCAAATGTCCCGCTTACCAAAGCGGGATATCATTGACTGGGGGAGGGGGAAGCACACCTGTGCAGAAGGGTGTGGGCGAGCGCATGCGTGCATGTGCAGAAGGGTGGGGCGAGCGTGCGCAGAAGCATGGCAAAAGTGTGCGCATGTGCAGAAGGGTGGGGACGAGCATGGCAGAAGCACACCTGTGCAGAAGAGTGGGGGTGAGCGTGGCAGAAGCACGCCCATGTGCAGAAGGGTAGGGGAGTTTAGGGGGGAAAAATTATTATTTTTTATTATTTATTACGAAAAATCGGGACTTTGGGACCACGTCCCAGGACACAGGACAAATTCCCGAAAAGCGGGACTGTCCCGTGAAAATCGGGACGTCTGGTCATCTTATTTATGAGATAAGTAAGATTTATTTATACGGTACTTCACAGAAAGCACAAATAATTGTTAATGGAAATGTAACAAAACCATGTGAGTTACACAAAGGAACAAGCAGGGATGTCCACCATTTCCTCTTTTTTATTAAGTTTTTGAAACACTGAATAGAGATACCGTATACAACAAGATGAGAGGAGTTGGGAGTAAAATTTAGAAAAAAACCTTGTATATTAAGGGCTTTTGCTAATGACTTTGGTACTGGAAAATCCTTTAAAAGGAATTGAAATATTAAAGGACAGATTAAAAGAATTTGATACTTTAGTAGGTTTCAGGATTAATGAACAAAAAATGAAGATGTTAATAAAATGTAAAAATAAAAGATGAATAAAATGGTTTTAAAATTCAAAAGGTAAAATATCTGGGTATCACTATGAGAGACATAAATTGTATACTATTTAAAAGAAACTTCAAATGTACTAACATGGGAAACTGTACTAACATGGGAAAAATTGTAACTCATTGCTAGGAAGAATTTCTCTGATAAAAATGAGGTGATGTGTTTGTTTCAGAAAATGCCTGTTTGGACAATTGATGCACCCTTTAAAGAGTGGCATATATGATGTCACAAGATGCAAAGACAAGAGGAAAATCGGGTCTACTTGATTTGAAATTGTATTTTGCAGCCTGCTGCATGGTTTGAATGAAAGAGTAGTTGTTGCTGAGAAACATATTGCTTTTGGAGTAAGAAAGATATGACAAGAGATTTAGGTGGAATGGTGTTTGTGATACAATAAGGGCAAGATTAATGTGGATTTTACAGATCATTATGCTAGATGTGACATATTGAGAATTATTTTCATTAAAATAATTTGAGGACATATTAGTATAGGGCCAAATAATGATTGTGGTTGTACCATGATAAATTACAAAATGGTTAGTTATGGGAAGATTTATCCCCTGAACTCTGAATGCCCCATTAAACACTTACTTTGGATTCAGCAATATTACTAAGCATTCAGCAACACTCTTCAGAATCTATAATCTTAAGGGCTCCTTATATTTCTTAAAAATTAAACTGTGTTTCTTTGCAACCCAAAGAAAACTAGATTGAAATTGTGAAGATTGGATTTTAAAAGTTTGCTTGTGATCCAGTTTGCTTTATCCCTCCACATTTATCTTATCCCTGCCAATAAATCTCAGTTGCAACTCCAAGCCCTTCCCTAGTACAGTTTTTAAAAATCTCTAAGATTTATTGTAGCCACATGGATTCTTTCAATTGTTGGCTCCAAGTCTCTCTTGTAGCTTACACTCATACCCAAGCGTCCAAATTTCTGCCTTGATGCCTGAATCTGGATTTTATGCCACAGTACCGTATCAAACAAGGGCTTCCCTGCTGCACCCAATGCTCTCCTTCAGCCGCCCCTTTGCTTCCAGGTGCATCTTGGCTCCCTTTCAGCTGTGGACTTCGGCCATGGTTTGTTTTGCAGCTGCAAATATCCTGAGTCAGCAGGAAAAATCCATGTTGGGTGCAGGGATAGTGGGAATTGGGAGCCAGCCAGGCAGTTGCATGTTAAGAGGGTTATTTAAATGACTGGAAAAGGAACTAGTTTATCTCCTGCAGAGTATTTTTTTTGTTTCTTTGGGGCCTTAATTTGAATTTGGATGCTCACCAAGACTAAGCTTTTGAACCTAATTTCAACCTGGAATGTGCAGAGAAGTGATAGGGAGGTAGTTTGTTTTCTGTAAAAAGACAGGCCCTGAACATGCACAGATTCAAAAAGCAAAGAAGCAGAACAAACTGCACACAGCTGGATGAACATATGCATCTTTGACACAACATAAAAGGTTATTTAGGCAAATTGAAGATTGGAAACGTTTTTGCAGCCACGAGTTGCACTTAGCTTACACCAAGGGCTGAGGAGATGAGGTCATGATGCCACTAAGAGTATTCCTTTTAGGAGAAATTGAAGGCCATATGGCACTTATTTTACCTTTTAACACCCATCCCCACCACACACAAAAGCACAACTTTCATAAACATGGAATTAAAAATGGAGGGAGTTGGAAGGACTTTGGGTGATGACCCGGATGTGTGGCAGGATTACAAGTTGCTGTCGGCCATGAGTTGATAATCCTGACACGAAGTTTTGATGCACACATTGCACTAAACCACAAAATTGGTTGCTTGATTTTATTTAGCAGCCTGATTAATGGCTTGGTATATTTTATAAAATCAAACTATTCTATTATGATTAAGGAAACCATTATGAAATAAAGCTTGGTTTAGCATAGTGTGTGAACTATATCAGAGTCTAGTGCAGTGTTGGCTAAACTTTTTTTCCTTGGGTGCCAAAAGTGGACGTGTGAACGCATGCTAGTGCGCATGTGTGCCCACATCCATAATGAAATGCCCCCTGTGTGTCCCGCCCTCCCATGAGGCGTGTGCGACACCCGGCCCCCATTTTGGGCCTAGCAGGCCTCCCTGAATACTCCTGAGCCCTGTTTTTCACCCTCCCCAGGCTCCAGGAAAACAAGCCCCTGGAGCATGGGGAGGGCAGAAATGGCCTCCCCAGGCCCTTCCTGGGCCCTCAGGAGGCCGCAGACGGCCATTTTTGCGACATCTGGTAGACCTGTTTTTGCCTTCCCCAGGCTCCAGGAGCTTCCTTGGAGCCTGGGGAGGGCGAAAATGGCCTCCCCAAGTCGTGCCTGGGCCCACTGGAGGCAGCAAAAGGCCTGTTTTGCAACTTCTTCTCTGGAACCTGGGGAGGATGAAAACTGCCTCCTCAGGCCCTCCGTAGGCCTCCAGGAGGCCTGTTTGTCACCCTCCTAGAGTCTCCCGCGTGAGCCCTGTATTTATCTGGCATCCAAATCAAGCCTCACGGAGACTCCTGGGAGGGGCGGGGCCATCTGAAAATCAGCTGGCCGGCTGGAGGCGCGGGCATGCATCCTGCAGAGATAGCTCCATGTGGCACCTTTGACACATGTGCCATAGGTTCGCTAACACTGGTCTAGTGCTTTAAGATACTGATAGCAGAGAATTGATTACAAGCTGAGTCAACTGCCCTTATTTGCACACATTGTTTTGTCTTTGCTACATGGGCAGTAGGCTATTCCTATAGTCATTCTTGGTTCCTTTTGAGAATGTGAGGAAAAGACTTGGCTTGAAGATCTTTTTAGCAAGACTCAATTACAATTAAATACAAGCTATGTTATGGAGATACTGGAAATGTAAACTTATTTCTTGGAGACTGTTGTATGTGTTGAATTGGTTTTGGATAAATTTCAATGGCTGGTTTGCAAAACACTTCCAACTAATATAAATGGGCATTGGCTACCGGTAGTTAGCAGTTCAAAGTATAGTGTTAAATCAGCCGTCGTCTTAGCAAGTTAAGTAAATCAGATCATCATATTAAGCCCTAATTTATTTTTATATGGGTATAGCATGTTATATAAATACATTACTTTCTTTCTTGTATCATATATATAACACAGTGTTCCACAAATTTTGGACTTTGTAGGGCAATATTTACATAAATATCAAATATAACAATGCACCTGTGACCTGTGATTAATTCTGAACTAAGTCTGAAAGTTATACTAAGAGAAATGGGTTGTAATGTTAGCCAAACCCTATTATCCCTATATATTCAGATCTCTAAATCCTATGATCCTTATGTACGTTGATTTTGCTGCTCCATCTGTAACCTTTTTGGGCTGAAACCAAGTATAGCCCCCTGATACATCTGGAATATTTGAGGCATGGCAGATATATTCTTATCAGTTGACTATCGTCCAGTAAATTCTCCAAATTTAACATGTCCAATAATGTATCTATTTAAATACACCAAGCTGGTGAATTCACAACCACTTATTTTACTTTGTTTTCTGAACAGATAAGCACAATTCCAAATAATCAAGGGGCTTCAGCCCTCCACAATTTTAGTTTGCCAACAGTATTTCTGGATCCTGTATGGGCTTGGTATTTGGAGATTGAACAAGAGCACATGACCTTGTACCCCTTAAGTGTTTGTGCTAGTTGAATGGAATTAAATTTAGATTAAACATTTATCACAGGACTGAATATTTATTTCTTCTTGTATATTCCCTTCACCTCTAAATAGGAGGAATTGAGAGGGTTAAAATATTTATCTATTACAGATTTCCTCTTTTCAAAATCTTGCATAAAACTGTAAAAATAGCTGGAATATAATTTTGCATGTTACATCAAACATTATTGACCTTGCAGTTTCTGTATTATAATCTTGATTCATACTTTGGTGGTTGTATAAAGTATGATTATTGCTACCAAAAGAATACAAAAGAAGTGGTAAGTATTAGAGAGGGTTGCAATTTAAAAGTCTGCTTTTACGAGCAGAAAATAGAAATTGGAGTGAGCTCATTTGAATTTTGTTAGTTCCTCATCCTCCTTTCAGTGTCATGTACACCAGTGCCTGGCAGATCCTCTATGGTCTTGGAGGCTAAGAAGAACTAGCCTTGATCGCCTAGACTAGAGGCCGTGAGAGAATACTAGGTCCAGGTTGGTAGACTACTGTCGTCTGAGAAGTTTCAATCTATATTGGAAGAATACAGAGACAAATTACTTCCATACTGTTGCCAAAAAACCCTGCAAAGTTTTTCTCAAGTAGTTACAACAAATTTAAATTGACTCAAGGATGTCTTTTTTCCCCCTTTTATGGGCTAGTAAAAATGTTGAACTTCCTCCCCGTGAAAGAAAAACATACCATAGTTATAACTTTTGCAGATAGCAGAATTTAGAGGTGCATGATTTAGAGGTGCAGGTACACCTCGATTAATAACAGTAATTGGGACTGGAATTTTCATCACTAAGGGATGCAGTCTTAAAGCAGACATTATGTGACTGAATAGTTTAACTATGGCAATTCCAATTGTCCCCATTGCTATTGTTAAGCAAGGATTGCAGGTTATGTGAGTCCCAGGTGACTTGCAAGCAGACTGGCAGGCAGATATGTGTTTAACTATTGTGTTGTAAACTGAACAGAGTTATGGAGTTGTGAGATGGGAAGCTAGATACTAGGTAGGTTGATAGATAGATGATAGATAGTGTGAAAGAGTCTGGAGGCTTGAAAATAGCACCAATTGAAGAAATATGCTCAGAATGTATTTGTTTTAAAGAAAGATTGCTTGAAAATTTAGAAAGGTGTGAAAAACTGGCCAAAATTAGTAAGAATTAATACCTTTCAAGCTAAATCATTACATTACACTTTGCTGCTATACAATTATTTTGGACGTCATTATATATTCCTGCACAGTTATGACTCCAAAAGAAACAGTTTGTAGTGCAACTCACAGTATTTGGGGGGTGAGGGGTGGGGGGTGGATGGGGGTGGCCTCCTGGCTGATAAGCCATAATTTGATTTCTGACTAGTAGTTTAAAGAAATGTCTAACCCTCTGCAAAAGATGTAGTTTTAACTTCATATACATAAGCAACTTACTCCTATCACTAATGAACCCACACAAACTAAACTTGATGTTCACTTTTATATAATTGCTTTACATATGAGCATCTTCATTTTGAGGAAAATGGGCTGTTGAATTATTGTAGAACAAAATGATGGCAATTTTTTTCTGAGCTTTTATGTAAGAACTGTATACTACACCTCTCAATTCTTCCTGGAGCCTTAGATAATAGAGGTATCATACTTGTACAATATAAATGGTATACAGTAATAACATAAAAGGTGTGGAACATTCTCAAAACAATATCATATATGGGCAAGTATGTCCAAGTATGATATATTTTGGAATGTAACTGTTGAAGGCGCTGCTGCAAATTCATTAAAATATGTTCTTTTTTGACTAATTACAGTAAGATGATATAGTGCCTTGCCTTGCTGCCATAAAGGTCTCCTTAGAGCCATTAGCCTTATTTTGATTAGATACCATACTCCTATTAGACTGAAGGCCAGCATTCTTTACATGCCAATTAAGCATTTTGTTAATACCTAATATGGCATGATACATTTATCAACCATTTTTAAGTTCATTGATTTGACCACCTTATGTTTCTTTGATACTAGAAAGTTTGCTTGATATGTGATGCCCTCCCAAACCACTTCTGATTCTATGATGAACAGTTGGTCTAGTTACATACAATAAGGTGACTGCTCTAGTCATAGAAATAAAATTTTATTCAGATAATATTATATATTAATGATAGCTTCAGTAATTAATCATAGTTTCAAACTAGTCTTGGCATTTATGAAATTACAGAACATATGTTGCTTCTTGTATGACAATGCAAAGTAGATGACTAATGTTTGATGTCTCTTTGAGATTATCTTGTCATCAACAGTTATATACGAATTCTTCATACTTAGCTTTATAATCAGGGTTATGGTTATTTTAAATCAGAGTAAAAGTATTTGCCTAAAATTCTAGCATATTGGAGTGATTCATTTTCATAAATATAGCATGTATCACTGTAAAATAAAGACATTTGACAATAGTTTAGATTTGAAGTTCTGATTTTCCAGCTGAAAATAAAAATGTCACTTGTTGCTATTGAAATTACTGAATCGTAGGCTTCTCAGTGACATTGTTAAAATTGGAAATGTCAAAAATGTCAAACTATGAACATGATGCATGGATACATGCTTTAGTTTCATTACACTTTTTAAAATGTGTTTGCAAATTATCAGATTAACTTTAAATTATGATGAATTAACTACTCATGTTCACATTCTATAATTTATTTGCTGTAAATATCCCTGTCTCTCATACATTAGACCTTGGGAGTTGCATTAAAATATTAATTACTTTTCACTGCAGAATACATTGGATAAAATTGTGAACAAGCAAAAGAAAAAAACTCACATACTTAGGCAGCCATTATATATGTAGCTACTTGTAGGGGAGAAATCACATTGAACTCAGTAGAACTTATATAAGATTGACTTCCCAAATTCAGGTACAAGGGAGCCTCGAGTCACGACCGTAATCCGTTCTAGGATTTTGGCCGCAACCTGATTTGGTCATGACCAGAAGCTACCCAAGGTTCTACTGTAATTGCCTTTTATGTACAAAGCATATATAACCTATTTCATTAAATGTACTGGAGATAGCGCAATGGTTTCAAAACCAATTTTCTTAGTTCTCAAATTCACAAATCAGTTTAATGACACACAAAGCCATATTGTGGTTTGGCTTCCAAATCTAGAAATTTTATCATTTTGTGTTTGTGAGATGCTGTTAATCACAATCTAAAATTATTATGGTTGTTTGCATACTCAACCAGATTATTAAATTGTATTTGGCACTTTTGTTTATCTATTGTGCCCTTCCCAAGGACCTGGGGTATGCAGATATTGTTTAAGGGTATTAAAGGTACTGTTGCAGGATATAAATTCTCCCGAACAAAACTTTTTTTTTAATTGACTGATGTTGATTTTCTCAATGCTGATGATGTTCTAGAGGTACTCTAGTTGTTTTGGGATTGCATCCAAAGTGCCTATTATTATTGACACTATCTTAGCTTTTCTTTTGATTATATGGTTGTTGCACAGTCATCCAGATGTTTAGACTGGATTTGGCTTTTCATTTCATTTCATTTATTAAATTTATAGCCCGCCCCATCTCCACGAGGGACTCGGGGCGGGTAACAGGCTTTTGGTCCACCTATCAAGTCCTTCCCAAGAGGTTAGGCTATTTGAGCCATGGCTTAGTATGTCATACATACAAATGGTTAGATCTAACTAAGCAGCAATTATTTTCTGAATATAAAATGTGATACAAGATACATGAGTGGTATAATGGTTAAGGCATCAGGCTAGAAACCAGAAGGCCATGAGTTTTATCTATGCCCACTTTAGGCACAAAGCCAGATGGGTAACCTGGCGCTAGTCCCTTTCTCTCAGCCTTAAGAAGAAGAGGGCAATGGCATCCCCAAGCATTTCACAGCATATTTTGGAATCAAATATGAAACACTGCACAGTCCTAGTACATATGACTAAACCCTGAATACTATGCAGTGTTTTGCCAAGACTGACTTTAGGTTGGTCCGTTGGACAAATATGACCAGAGAGTCTTCTTTGAATCAATAATTCCTTCGTGATATATTTCAGGTCCATTAACTTCATGAGCTATGCTGAATTGTTATCATCTCTCAATCCAAATAATATAGGCCATGTAATTCTATGTGGCTTGATTGAGATTCAAGCTATATTCAATATTGTACTAAGCCACAAAAAAGATTTTCTATATTTTCTCCTCAACATATTATATATCACAGTTTGTAAATCATGGTTTATAGTTTAATAGTTTTAGTGAATGAGTTTTTGTAGTTTTTCTACAATTAGAGCTGACTTGTACTGAAGCCATGGAAAAATGATCTGGATTTAGGGGATGTAGCCGTTAAACCCTTGTCATGGTCAGATCATTCTCTCCTTAGACTAGACTTCCATACCGCCACCCCCCGTCGCAGGGAGG
>JAOYMU010000077.1:70129294-70139455 GCA_025802295.1 Psammodynastes pulverulentus
AAAGAAAGAAAGAAAGAAAGAAAGAAAGAAAGAAAGAAAGAAAGAAAGAAAGAAAGAAAGAAAGAAAGAATGAATTGTGGTAGAACAGTGGTTAGAATGTAGTATAGCAGGCTATTTCTGCTGTCTGTTAGCAATTCAATTTTGACCAATTCAAGGTTGACTCAGCCTTCCAAAATCGGTAAAATATTGGGGGCAATAGGCTGAGTCTATAAACCACTTAGAGAGGGCTGCAAAGCACTGTGGTGTACACCACAAAGTGGTGTATAAGTCTAAGTGCTATTGCTATTGTACATAGGTAAGGAAAAAAAGAGAACTGGGTATTTCTTGACTCACAACATAGACATATCTAGCCACAATTTAAGCATTCTCACATTTTGTGAATAGTGGGAATATCTAACAAAACATCACGACTGGAGGAGCTTCAACATTAATAAACAAGGGACTCTAAATTAGGGCTATAAGGCCATAAGGCAATTAAACAGCAAATTGGTGAGAATGCTCTTCAGGATCCTCTTGTTTATCTTTGTTTGGGTGGGACAGGGGGGCAGATACTTCCTACGGCTGGCAACTATCAAGGAAGTGTATCTGATGGGATTTAGAAAAAGGGATTTTTCTATGGTGTCCCTCTCTTTTTGGAATATCATCCAAAATAAGACTGCCTTTCCCCCATCTTTTTGTTTTTCTAAAGACATAGTTTTGTTAAAGGGCTTTGGAGTTAATTAAGTAATTTGTCTGACTGTTGGCATCATGGGATAGGTAGGGTTCAAACTGTGGATTTTTAATGTTGTATGCCACCCAGAGTCACTGTGTGTAGTAGATTGGACGGCTATATAATTTCATGAATAAAGTGAATAAATAAGCAAGCCCTGGGTTGCAGCCAACAATCATTTTTATTCTCTAATAATGGGGTTATGCAGCACTGAAAGGAGCTGTTAGAAACAAAGGTATTACTACAAACCAGCATATTGTTTTCCTGCTGCCAGATTTCTATTTCATAATAAATACATTTTAATTATAATTTAATACATATCATAAATATTATAAATGTAAAAGTAAAAAAGCATAGGTGGAGCAGGGAATTAGAAAATCACCAGGGAGATTTTGGCAAACTCTCTAATATATATGGGCATTCTATTGAAGACATCGCTGCATCCACTAGTCATCTACTGAGTTCTAGAAGGTAAGAGTGCACACACTGAAAAAGAGAGGACACCAGAAGAATCCAGCTAGTGAGTCTGACAGCCTGACTAATGAGTCATTGGCTTTTGCTGGACACATAGATATTCTTCATGACAATCTGTTCCTAACCTGGTCCTTCAAGTTTTTCAATAGTGTGCTGATACATCCCCCATCCCCCTTGCTACTAGTTGTCCTCTTCTTCAGTTTCTTTTCCCCTTTCCCAGCATCAGAACCTTCTCCAGAGAGCTAGGTCTTCACATAATGTGTCCAAAGTAGGATAATTTGAGCCTGATCCTTTGTGTCTCAAGTAAGGACTATAGTGTTACAGGGAATACCACTGCATTGATTCATACCCATCTTCTTAACCTATAATTTTTCCTCTATTTTTCGGGTGTGACAACCTTTCAGTCTCAGTGCAGCATTGTTCCATTTTTATAATGATTCCAATCTTCAACTTTTACAATGAAAACGCAACAACATAAGCAAGCTCAAAATGTCATGGAACTATAATGTGAGTAAATAAAATTTCTGGAGGTTTTGCTGAAAAAAAACATAGTTGTAGTTTTGACAATTTATCAGAGCATCAAAAGGAACATAAAGCAGGTGCCTATGGACAAACCTCTGTGTTTGCAGAACCCCAGTTATATCCTCAAGAGGGAAACAGTATCTACTCAATTTTCTATGCAAAGTAGGAGATGATTAATAGATTTGTTCTGTGCTACTTCTGTAATAAAAGAGGTGCAATTACCAATACAAAACTACCCAAACATTTCCTCTCTAAAGTTCTTGGAGTTTTTACAATCCACAGCAGGAAGTAGAATTTCCCACTATGACAGGACAGTCTTTCACCTAAGATTTACAAAATGTATTCTTGCAAGTTTTTATTCTGGAACTAACTTTTAATGATACGTGCAATGTAAGAAACTATAAAAATTAATATTTTCATTCTTTTAAAAAAAACAAACTATTTTGAGCATGAGTAAAATCACATTGGTCTATCACTGAGCAATTTACAATTAAGCTCTTCAAACCTGAAAACAGAAAAATTGTTTTTCAGATAAATATCATGCTATCTTCTCATTAAAGTATTTCAGTATTAAAAACTTGTTGAGGGCAAAGAAGATCTTTGGCTAATGTTTTGTTGAGCAAATATACATATCAAAGGCACTATAGCATTTATTATTAATTGTATATTGTTATTATTATTATTATTCGTTGCTTACATTCTTTTATTCATGATGTACACATGATTCCCTAGCAAGTTTGGGTCCAAGCATTTCTTTTATAAATACTGGCAATTTATTCTTAGAGCAAGTGTTTATTGCAATCAACTACAAAGAACCAGAGTTTAACTTGATCCAACACTCAGCAAAAATTTAAATTCTCAAATATATTTGATTCTAGGAATTACCCCAATATACGTTGAGCAGCCATCTATAATGTAATACTTTTTGAATGTAATGGTACAACATTATGCTAAGTAATAAAATGTGGGAAGATTGTGCAGCTCTGGCTTAGTTAACTACAGCTTGAGTATAACAAACATATCTCAAAATATTGCAGAGTGCTTTGCTTTACCAGGAAAGAACTAAAGTAGAGTATCTTTCCAAATACAAAGGAAGACAGGTATATGGAGGCAGCAGTGTCCTTTCTTTGCAATTCTTTAAATCACTCTGGCTGAAGCTTTTGTGTTCTTGCAGTGTCCAAGACATCTTTTTGCATTTGAATGTGAAGCACTGCACAGCCTAACGATAAAGAACTATAATTAACATGCATAGAATTCTCAAGATTCTGCAGAACACCATCAGAATGGAGCCACCTCCAGGGGGCAATAGAAAAGGCACACTTCCTGGTTCCCAAACACTTGTTAATTGAAAGGACCCGGGTTACACACGTCTATCAACTTGCATCAGCAGGGAGAGACCAAGGAAAATAAATGGTTCCTCAGATAACTCAGTCATATTGAACACCCTGAACCATACCCAGAAGCACAGAGGTAGCTAGTGCGGTTCATGGAGCCTGAGTGTCACATCAATATACTGAAGCATGTCCACCATGCTACCATTCCTGCATTCTGGATCAGTTAAAGTTGTCAAGCCATGAGATGACTAAGGTGTCACCAGGAAGTGATTGCCTGATAGGCCTCCCAGTCTATGAAAAAGCATAACTGGCAAACTACTGTATTTTTTGCTCCATAAGACACACTTTTTTGTTTTCTAAAAGTGGGTGGAAATGCCTGTGCATCTTATGGAGTGAATATTGCTGAAGTCCCATCCATCCACCGGCTCCCACCCTTTGGCTGTTTTTGGCCTCTGCATGTCCATTTTCGGCCCTCTGCGAAGGACACCTGTCTGCTGCTTCTGCCAGAGAACACTGGAGCTTTCCCCAGCATTCCCCAGCTAGTGCAACCGCTCGCTGCCACCACCTATCGGTGGTTGGATCAGCCTCCGGAATACTGCTGATCAGCTGTTCCAGGCAGTGGAGATCGCCTCTGCATATCGTCGCTGCCGTGGTGATAGGTGGCAGTGACAAAAGGCAGCAGCGATCCCTGCCACCTGGATCAGCTAATTGGTGGTATTCCAGGAGGCCAATCCAACCGCCGATAGGCAGTGGTGGCGATAGCTGGGGAACATTGGTGCAGGCTTCAGTGTTCCCCAGTGGAGGCAGCAGACACAGAGAAGGCAGCAATAGCGCAGTTTCTGGTTGGCCAGCCTGCTATTGGCAGGGCTACGGGAGGCCAGGATCCAGCTGTCGCTCAGCTGACTGGTGATGGACGCAATGGAGTGGAGCCCTGATGAGCCACATGCTGAGGGCTGGGAGACACAGGCGGATTTTTTTGTTTTTTTGCTTTCCTCCCCAAAAGCTAGGTGAGTCTTTTGTTGCAGAATGTCTTATGGAGCAAAAAATACAGTAAATGAAGTGCAAAGGCCTGCCTGACTATAGCATCCAACAAGATCTCCAGATTGCAACCCCATTTCATGTAAAAGATAGAATCTCCTTGGAGATTTACTTGATCTTTTCAGGACTGAGCTCAAGACAATTTCATCCATACCCACATGGCTACCAGGTATTGAGACAGGAATTTGACACACTTAGCCAACCTGGGTTTTAAAAAAATAGAATGCTGTTAATATCCAACCTCTAACCAGCAGATGGCCTCACCCAGAAGTTGAACAGGAGGGGAGAGAGCTTCAAGCTCTGTGGCACCCAATAAAGGAAGAGTTTAAGAAGTGACCTCCTCCCCACCAACTACTGACTGGAACTTGCATAAAAAGAAGGAAGAGAACCACTGTAAACAGTGCCCCAGAGCAGATCCAGAAGACCACATAGATGATGGTAATAAAAGCTGCTGAGGAATAAAGGAACACAAGGATGGATGCATTGCCTCCATATTGGCTCTGACACAGGTCACTGCCAAATGCAACTAGAGTTGTTTCCATACTGAATCCCAGCCTGAAGGCTGACTGAAATGGGTGCAGATAATCTGTTTCCTCCAGGTCATTCCTCAACAGTTCTAGTCTGACCACCTTTTCAACTATTTGCCTAGAAAGGAATGTTAGAGATGGGACAAAGTTATCCAAGCTTTTGGAGGTTGAAAAACAGCCTCTTGAGAAAGGAATATATCAGCACATCTTTCCAGTCTGGAGGCAACATCATCTCCCTCAAAGAGGCTGACTTCACAGCATGGACCCAACCACAAATCACCTGCCTACCTAATCAAGGAGGGACTGGTCCAAGAAGTATGTGGCCAAACTAAAAATGCAAAGAGCCTTTTCTATTTCCTCAGGAATCACTAACTTAAACTTATCCCAGGTCTCACCACAAGACTGGCTGAATCAAATTCCAACTTGGACCAGAACTGAGCAACTTTACCTGCCAGATAAACTATGCTTACTATACATAAGATGACTAAACAGATGTAGCATCTTACAACATACAATGCAACCACCCTCTCTCAAACTAACCAAGGAAAGAAAATGCAAAGTTGAAACTAAGCACGTTTCCCACACTGCACACATGCAGCCACAAAGTCTTTAACTGACCTGTTTAAGTGTGCTATGCAAACACAGATAGTATGAACATATACTCTATCCTGTTGTTTTAAAAGCTAATAAAGTGGGAGGGGAGAAAACAAGTAAATTATACTGTAGTGTAGGTGAATCCATGTTGTACATTATAAAAGTGCTTTATAGATACCAAATACGATTTGATTTTAAACTAAACTACAGTTTAGACCAATACATCTTGAGGTCATCAGGTAAGGAAAGCAAGACTAATATATAAAATGAGGCTGCATGAGTTGTCAGGTTTGTGTGATCTCTTTTTCAACCACAAGGAGATGGGAAGTGCTGAATATGTTTCAGGAAAGACAACCTGACTTTAATTTCCAGTAAGTTACGGTTTACTTTAACCATATAATAGAAAATCTGGTCCTAGCTAGTTTACTAACACCATATATAACTAATGTACTTCCAGTCTTTTCTTCAGAGTTTGCCAGTGATGTATGTATGTGTGTATGGATGGATGTATTCATGCACACAACTCACACACACAACTCACTGCACCATGATGTCAGAATTGGCTCCAGTTATAAGCCTTAAAATAGTTGTGAAGGTATGTCTGTATCAATGTTTTTCAACTTTGATCATTTCAAGTTGTGTGGACTTTAACTCCCAGAATTCTCCTGTCAACATACTGGCTGGGAATTCTGGAAGCTGAAATTCATATATCTTAAAATGGCAAGGTTGAAAAACACTGACTGATCATTATTTACTGTATTTATAGCAGAAGAAAAACTGAGAGATAGTAACTGAAGTTTTCCAGTGAATCTATTGCTAGATTGAGTTGTGATCCTATGATCTATTACATTACACTCATTCTCATTTACATTCATGAGTTGTTTTTTGCCAATTTGATGTAGGTGCAAATAATGGTATTATTGCTAGTGTGAGGATATTGTTTCATTTCTTGTTTTTTAACCTATTGTTTGTGGTTTGTTCTGATTATAGCAACTTATGACCCAAAAAACTTTTGACTTGTGAAAAAGTATTTGTCAGTAGTGGTCATTTTCCAATGTCTATTCCTCATTAAAGAGACAGAGTAGGTTTTTTTACCCTTTTCTTTTAATATAATCCTCAACTACACATGCTTGGCAATATTAAAATGAGAATGCAAATGAAACACTTAATTGAGAGTAATGAAATAGGCTTAAGCCATAAATGAGTACAACCGTATGACCTTTAAAATTTCATCTTCTCATACAATTATGATTCAGCTCTGGAAAAAAAATACTTCGCTGTATTAGTACAGCATATGATATTGGACCATTCTAAATACTAAGTATTCATCAAGTAATAATTACTTTCAAAATTTTACATGCCCATGAAAATTCTAAGGGTTCCAGGACAAGAGCCCCAAATTACTCATGTCTATGACACCTTCAATATTATAGCATATTGTAGAATGGACTTTCAGTTCAAATTGTTTTCCAATTGGAACATCTTTTGGGGAAGACGCCACCTTCCTCTCACCATTCAACAATATATTCATTTTAGGGTTTTAAATCTATGCCTTATTATTTTTATAAGCTGTAAAACTTAACCACAATGCATGATTTTTAAACTCTTCATTGTATGTTGTTCTGACAGCTGTTGACATATTTAATTTTCAACATACAACAACTTGAGTCTTTCAGCCTCCTTATGAATCATGTTGCTCCCATCCCGCTGAGAATATTTTTGCCTACCTACTGTAACCTGACATGGTGTCCCCACTACTCCCAGACTGAATTCTTCAGCTGCACCATCACTTTGTGCATACAGAGAAAGATCCCTTGCATACCATTTAACAATTGTATCTTGCAGGAATTAAATCAGCAAAATGGCTGAGAAGAGGTTATTGGGACACTTGGGACACTGTAAACAACTTTCTAAGAACTTTTGAGTTCTTAAGAATCTAGTATGAAAGCTGCTTCATTTCAGAGAAGGAGATGGTAGAATAAAATTATGCAATATGACAGTCATAACTCTAAGAAGGCTGGATTGCTTTCTGATAAATGGCTATTTGTGACCACATTTCATAAAGTTAGTTTGCTACCCTCTTTTATCCATCCTTGTCCATAATCCACATAAGACTCCGACTCTGACACAAAAATTGCCTCCTATTTTAAATGGGGATAACAAGGTCCTCACCTGTAACTTTCAACATAAAACATTTGAGTGCAAATCCTTCCATATTGAAGAAGGCAAAGCAATGTAATGTAAGGACTATGTATATTCTTTGTATATAGATAGCCCTTGACTTATAACAGTTCATTTAATGACCACTGGAAGTTACAACAGCATTGAAATATGAAAAAGTGACTTACAACCATTTTTCACACTTACAACCATTGCAGTATCTCCATAGTCACATAATCAAAATACAGTCACTTGATAACTGGCTCATATTTATAGTAGTTGCAGTGTCCTGAGGTCATGTGATCACCTTCTGACAAGCAAAGACGATGGAGAAGCCAGATTCATGTAACAACCATGTTAATTTAACAATTATATTCATATGACATATGGCAAGAAGGGTCATATAATGGGGGCAAAATTCACTTAACTGTCTTGCATAGCAATAGAAATTGTGGGCTCAATTGTAGTCATAAGTTGAGGACTACCTATAGTTTTATGCACATTACTCTGATTGCAGAATTCAAAGATTTATAAATTGACAGTTTTTGTTTTGTAAGTTTCTATTCCCAAGGAGTGGGAGTGATGGCTCCATGGTTAAAAACTCTAAGCTTGTCAGCTGGAAAGCTGACAGCCCGAGTTTAAGGCCAAAGGGCCACATGACAGGGTAAGCTCCTGTCCTAGCCCCAGCTCCTGCGCAGCTGGAAGTTCAAAAGCATGCAAATACAAGTAGATAAATAGGTACTAGTTCAGTAGAAAGGTAATTGTGTGTGCCTCAGCATATAGTCATACTGGCCACATGACCCACTGAAGTTCCTTGGGCTAAGAAATGAAGATGAGTACAGCCCCTTAGGGCTGGACAGGGACACCTTCACCTTTCCCTTTAATACCTAGGAATTGAAAGATGCATTCAAAATCCATGCAAACAGTGTATTGCAAACAACAATGAAGCCAGAGTGGGTTGAATTAAATTTTTAGCAATTATTAGACAGGGTAACAGTATTCTCCCAAACTTGTCACATCTGGCTTAACAATAAAGAATAAATAACTAAAAAAAACCAATATATGTGCAGCTTAATTTGCATAATTTACTAAAATTAGAGAATGTGTCATGTATCACAGAAACCTGGATACAGCTATATTCCACACAACAGTCTAGGCTACTAGTTAATTTTAATTGGTCTAAGTAACATAAAGTCTAAGTAATCATACAGCTTGGAAACAAAATTAACCCAGAAAATCTGTTCTCTAGTACTATGGCAGACAAGAAGCAAGATGCCACAATTCGGCTACCTCTGAAGTCATTAAGTCCAAGGAAATAAAACTACCATGTCAAGTGACAAATAGAGCATGCATCAAAACAGGGGCCAAACTCTATGCAGACTGGAAAGGTATATGGGACTGTCTGATTCCAGCTAAATAAGAAAAGGATAGAACTGGCAAGTGATTGATACTTGGCAGTATCACTGAGGTACAGCTAAGCAGGAGAATCCGGAAACCATCTCAGAATGCTTTGGCTTTGCACCAACACTTGAGCTTTTCTTTCCATGACTTCCTTTGGAAAACACTTTCTAACACTTTCCAAAAGAATATATATGCCAGAAGACCTTTTAACATGAAAGATTAAAGTATGTTGATGTAAAAACCTATAACCCACAGCAAAGAGAGGTAATGACAGCCAAAAAGCTTTGTACATTATTCCTTTCCATCTTAAGCTTACATTCCCCAGAAATTCAATGATGCAACTTCTATATCACTATATTTCCATGCTAGGAAGTCCTTCATCTGTTAATTTGTCATGTAACTCTTAAAAATCGAATAGTTTAGTGTTTCTCCTCCATATGTTTGAGGCCAATATGAATCCATGCACAAGAAATTTGGGGAAGAGAGAGGGAGACACAGGGAAACATAGAAAACTGCATTTCTTTTTGCATTTTTATAACCTCAATGATTTAAAAAACAGTAAAATGTAAGAGGGGGTCAGAAAATGGGCTTTATTCATGATTCTATTCGGGTAAAACTCACCCATATTTGTAGTTTCAGTCCCTACAATCTTCCAAAACATTCTAGCCTGAAAGAAACACTGACCAAGATAGTTTGCTAGCTGGGATGTAGAACACACTTCTTTTCCATGTTATTCACCAATCTTCTTCATTTAGTGTCTTCTGGATGCTAAGCATTACAGCTCCTTTCATCCCCAATCACCATCCTAGCCACATCTACCACATTTACTATCACAGTAGACTAGCTTGGTAGGTATGGAGACACACCTCTACTTTTCAACTTCTTAAAGCCTTGTATTTTCTATGTCTAGGTGGCCACTTTATTCTTCTAGTGTTAAAGTCTGGCCTACAGAAATTCTTTGGCTACCTAAGCTTGCATGCAATTAATATTCAGTGATTAAAACACAGTTTTCTAGTGCTTCTGCTTGCATTCTAGAAAGGCAAGTAGTGTCCTGTTAGTGCAAAAGACCAGAGGGAGAAGGTGCCGGAGGCCTACAGTACAAAATTACTTCAAAGGTAGAACGATAGTGTGGTTGCTTCATAATGGTTAAGAGTCATTTTCAGCTTTGCTATACATTTGCACGCAACATGAACAAAGAGAGTAAAGGATCATCTTCCATATTTCAAAACAGTCTGATTATTCTTATATAAATACATCCTCTCTTCTTTCACAATTGCTTTGTAAAAGAGCAACTTGGAAATGTTTGCATGTATATAAAGGAAAACAGGATAGGATAGGATAGGATAGGATAGGATAGGATAGGATAGGATAGGATAGGATAGGATAGAATAGAATAGAATAG
>JAOYMU010000077.1:70229829-70241028 GCA_025802295.1 Psammodynastes pulverulentus
ATCTTAAAATGACTAAGGTTGGGAAACACTGCTGTAGTGCATATGATTTACCCTTTGGTCTCAGATCTTCTGAGATCACCCAGAGAATCCACCAAAAGGTTTACACAAAGCTAGACTGTTGCTCTTCCCGAGATCTCTTAATTTCCTGCTGCTCACCATCACGAGACATGCCAACCCTCAGACACTTCTTAAAGCGACACTGCTGACAACGATTCCGGTTGATGCGGACGATGCTGCAAGTTTCATTTTTCAGGCACTTTTTGTATTGGATATTTTGCTGAATGCTGCGCCGAAAGAAACCCTGCAGTTGTGAGAGACAGGTATTTTATTTAACCTGGAGAAAGAGCAGCTATGTCTGATTGTTAATTCTTAGAGTGTGTGTTTCAATACATCCCTCTTGAGATTGTGAAGCAGAATGTAACTGCAAGTGCTTTTGGTGTAAACATTCTCAAGCGTATTCTTTTTCACCCAAAATTCTGCTATGTGCTTGGCTCGTAAGAAAAAAGGGTAGGAACCTCAATAGCTTATAAATGTCTAAAGTAATCTCAACCATGGCAACTTTAAGACTGGTGAATTTTAACTCCCCAAATTCTCCATATTAATTGAAAGTTGAAAATTGAAATTGAAAATTGCTTAAAGTCTTATAAGTTGCTAAGGTTCAGAAACACTGGTTTATAGTGCAAATCTGAGAGGAGAAAAGAATTACAGTTGCTATTTAAAGTCTGACACAAAGGTTTTTCTCCATAGTAATTGCAAGTAAAAGTCTCTAAAAATAGTAAATTGCATTGCCTTTTTATTCAAATATTTTTTATAACTGAAGTAGAATTGACTGCAGGGGAATCTTATGCTCTGCTTAGCTGGATGTCACTATCCAAGGTATTCTTGCAGCTACGCCATCTAAAAATATTGACAATTTTCCTTTTCCCCAAATAATATAGCTTGGAATGCCACTATTAGGTATCAGTGCACCTGGATGGGGAGTCTCAAAGGTCAACTCTGAGGCAGTTCTAATAGAAGAGCAGGTAAATAATCAAATCACACTATAAATCTTTGATATCACTAACAGCAATCAATAGACACACCTGATCTCTAGAGCATAATATGCTCAAAAGTGCTACTATGCTCACAAGCAGCTCTCAATCTCATCAAAGGCTTACAAAGAAGATATTTTCTCATAGATTCATTTATGTGAAAAAGAGACATGTTTTCTCTTTGTTCAAAGTACTGGAAAGTCTTGAGTATACAGAGGTAAAAACTTTACCTTGCAGCCTTCACAGGCATGGACACCATAATGGAAGCCGGAAGCAACATCACCACAAACTTTACACAGAAGGACCATCCCATTGAGTTCTGAAGGAGAAAGAAAGACAAAGGCTATGAGATTCTTTGTTTGAAGACTGGATTCACAATTCTACAACTTCAGCCTCTTTAACCCTGGTGAGCTTTCACACATTGGATACCCATCACTGTTTCTGAGGAACACAGCTGGAATCAATATTGTCAGAAAGGCAACACTGGTAGATTGAAGTACCTGAATCCCAGAGTCTGCCAAAGGAGTCGGAAGTTGATGGAACTGTGAGCCCACAACTATCCTGTGAGATGTAGTCATCTCAACACTCACTCTCAAATCCATGCTCACCTCAGCATCCTCAATCTGATCCCATCCCCCAAAGTGCAGCTTTCCAGTTCATCACTCACTCGTGATGCTGCTGGTGGTGCTTTTGATAGGGGAGGCACGCCTCCCATCATCCAAGGTCACTTGGAGTCCCACTGGAGAACCTCCAGAGCTGTAGGAAGAGGAGGAAGACGACGACGGGGAGGCATCATCGCCAAGTCCAGCCGAACTACCCCCGTAGAAGCGTCCAGAATCCTGCACCAGAGATCCAGTGGGTGAAGGTGGGAAGTAGTTGGGAAAAGTTGGGTGGGAAAACAGTTGGCAGCTGCCATTCAAACTGTCACTGCCACACAAAGAGATGGGACTGGTGCGGCTTGGGGAAGATCCATTTGAACCAATGTAACTGATCACTCCACCTGCATAAAGAGAAAAAAAAAGAAATTTATGTTAATCTCTCTTACCCTAGACACAACTGATTGTTTCTGTCAGGTAACTGGATGTCTCCAACATGCCATCTAGGTGAGGACTAATCCCAGGGTCATCAATATTTTAAAAAAAAAAAAACTTTTGGAGCCAAACCTGAGGTCCTGCCCTGACCCCAGAATACCTCTAGTCATTTAGGCTGGGAATCCTGGGAAGAACCATTCTTGCCCATTAGGAGAATTCAGGGAAGAATGACCAAAGAGGCAGGTTTTAGAAATGCAGAAGAGAAAGGAAAGGAGAAAGAGGAGAGATGGAAACATCTTGCCAAATGCTGGTTTTTATCTTGGAAAAACACTATTAAAACTGGACATAAGAAAGATTTATACATTTCTGAATGTAGTAAAGAAAATGTTTCATTTATTATACTAGCAGAGGCAATATGGTTCGAGAAATGCTTAGTGAGCGAATAGCTGAAGACTTAGCAAGCTGCTATCGGTAATAATACAAAGCCTCCCACATACATCAGGGGATTGACTTGGGATTAAATTGCTTTCCTATTTCATATACAGCTAGCAATCTAGATCTACTGAGTCATATATGTGAGGCAAGAATTCCATGAGAATACTTTGCATTCCATCTCAGCCCAATGAACAAGTGTCTTAAGAGGACTGACGTGCCCACCGTTAAAGGTTGTGTTAGTAAGATTCTTGCAGTAGACATTTAGATTAGATGGCCTCCAGGTACCTTCCAAACTTTACATTTCTATGAGAATTTTTCCTTGTTTCTTGTCTACTGAACCAACTGAGTTTCAAGGGTTTTATCTGGAAATACAGAAGTATTTTTGATTATTAAGGGTAATCATCTCTAGTTAGCATGATACTTTAAGAAAGGTATGTCAACTCTCATCACCTGCAACTACAATATTTATTATTTCCTATATGCCTCTCATACCATACTATTTCTGTGAATCATCATATACCAAGAAAGTGGCAATTAGTGAATCAGTTCACAATATGGGCAAGCAACTTGCATAAGATGTGGCAGAACGATGAGTGGGAACACAGTGTCTATATTCTAGAAAGCATTTGCAAAAACTGGACCGTAATGGAGTACAACAACACTACTGTAAATAAACTAAGAGTAAGAAAACAAAGCAGCCCAGTGTATGGGAAGTATGGCAGACTTTTCTTCCCAAACACATCTGGATAAAACTTTATAAAGTTTATTTCCTAGCTACAAGCTCTGAACTCATCTCACCAAAATTACCGATTTATTTTGCAATCCAAATCTTTCTGGTTTCAGATGTTGACCTATATCTTAAACTGCAAATGGGGGTGGGGTGGAATAAGAAAAAGGATGAAGCAAACAACTTGTAGCAGTGAAACAGGCAGCCAAAATTTCACTGAAAAACAGGTGGAAGCCAAAATAATTACTTCTTTTTAAAAATCCATCACCTCCAAAAGATCAATTAAAATGGGAACCTGGTGATTAAAAAAAGACTCAAGGTTTTAGAACTGGGCCACTTGCCAGGAGGTAAGTATTACTGCCAAGGAATCTTGGAGCAACAAAAACAAAATCATGCATGCCAGAAGGCTTATAAACACGATCACATGGGAGAAGCACATTCAGTGGCCAGGTAAGGCCTTTAACAACAAGCCAGTCTTGACTGGGACTGCCAAGCTCAGTTATTAGGTGCAGCCCAAGAGCTGGGATTGCTTGCTTAAGTGAAGCTGAAACAATACCAGTTATGGCTGGCAATCCAAAAGCAATCTCCTTTGCCAACAGAGAAAAGGATGGCATGAATTAATTTAGCCTTTCCCAAACTGAGGTCTTGGCAGGGATTTCTGGGTCTGCAGTCCCAAAATATCTCAAATGCATCACATTTGAGAAGGCTGAACTGCTAGAACTTGCCACTTATGCTCGGCTGCTCTATATGGCTATCGCATCCTATCAAAAAAGGTTGAGATGTCACCAGCCTTAAGCAAGTCAAGATCTCCTAGCTAAGGTCTTCTAACCTTATGCTACTCTTTTAATGTCATAAAGAGAGATATTTATCACCCCAACTGCCCCTACAAAATATTTTCCACCCAAAACAAGGACTAGAGTGAAGAATTCTTGTCCAGAAGGGAAAAAATCTCTAATACTTTCCTAAAAAAATAATTTATTTTTATTTGCTGTGCTTCCTCCATTACTAAATTTCCTGAACCTGAAACACCACCACCCCTCCAGTTCTAGTGTTATGGATAATATCAATCCATTCCAGGCATTCTTCCCCCCTCCCCCCCAAAAGAGACATTCCTTTGTGCTCCCAGATACCCATTGGATTAAAAAAAGATCTCCAATAAACTCTCCTCTAATCTTCAATGCATTTGGAAGCTGTCTTCCTGATCCTATTGAGATTGCAACTTCTAACCTAGAACTTAATCTTCTTAGACAACAGGGAAGATCAGAGTGGGGGTTAACGAAATGGGATAATGTCCCCAAATCCTTTCATTCATTTCTACCTCTTACATTACAGTACAAGGGACTTTTTTCCAATATTAAATGAGCCAGAGGTAACCTGCTTATGCACTAATTCACCATTTGTTCTACAGAAATTAGGTTTCAATGAGAGCAGGTGGGAAAACAAGAAATATCTTTTTCTTTCTGCAATTTCCTCAGAAAATAAAAATGGCAATCTAGGTGTCAACTGGAATCTGAAGACCCTCCCCACCCAAAAAAGAGGGGGGAGTGGCTTAGGAATTACATTCCTTACCAGAAAAAAAGCACCAATTACAGTACTGCAGCCAAAGGAAATTCTCAGTAACTTCACTATTCTCAGCTTAGACTGCTCCAAATGTCATGCGGCCCAGTATTAATCTGGAACTTTTGTCAATCTCTGAATTTAAGCATAATGACCAGGAAAGGTACCAAGGGCAAACAAGGATGAAGATAGTTTAAATTACAGCATCTAGTTGAATTAAGAACTGCTGGGCTGCAGGGGCCTGGAAAGCAGCCAACTCTCTTGGCTGGTTAAGGCAAACCTCTTCATCATCTTGTCTCTGATTTGGATCTAAGGGAGCTACTGCCAAATCGTAGGCTCAGGGCCCTTTTTCTCCTCTGCTTCTGCCCTCTCCTTTACAACACTCTTCCTTCCCTGTTTTTAAACAGGTAAGCAGCAGGGTGTGAAAATCTGCCAGATCACACCATGAAGGGTGGAGCTGCAGGGAATCCCAGTGGAGGAAGCTATGCACATGTTCAGCTGTCCCTCCCAGGAATATTAAAACAGACCATCCCAGGTGAGTCATAGAAAATAAATAATGCTTGAAGGCACAAGACAGCACTGAAAGTTACGAGCACATCGAGCTGGAGAACATCCAAATGGATCTGAAGAAGGGAAAGGTGTGTCATATCTGTTTGCAATATATGTCACTAGTTTACCCAAGTGGGAGTGGCTGTAGATAACATTGGAGCATTGCCAACATGTTAGTCTTGGAAGTCTAAATAGATACATGATAGATGTTAGTCTAGATACAAAGCTAGAGTTTGTCAATTTGTTCGCTTCATGAGGACATTAGACTCAATGGAGAGGTGTAATGAAATTGCATAAGAGCTCTTTGGATATTTGCTGTTATACTGAACTAAGATGTTTATTAATCCCAAACTAAAGCATCCATTTACAAACAACTTTCACGAAGAAATCCAACCCTAACATATGCAAGTGCAATTATATGGGGTGTGGATAACCCCAATCCCAGTAGGTTTTATTTCTAAAGAAATCTACAACCCAGCAATATGGATAACTGAGGAAATCCCCTCAATGACCATATATTTCTCTTGTACTGTGATGACATCTTTACCTTAAAATGAATGCAACATCAGATCTTGCATCAAGTTCAACTACTTGCAGTTATGTTCATAAACTTTCCTTGGTAGCTTTACAGCAGCTAATCAGTGTCTTCTTCAAAAATACATAAGAGCGTTTGTTTGTGTGTTTTTAACTTCTCTATCCAGACTACAGTCCAGGTAATTCTTGTCAGCCACTTATACTATTAATCAAGGTTAGCTAGGGGCTGCCATCTGGTGTGGTTAGTGGTGGTGGGGGTAAGACAGATTAGACTCAGGATAAAATGAAGATGAACCACCAGAATGAAAGAGGTTCAAGGGTTGGGGATACTGGCATTACTTCATTTTTAGTTCATCTCGGGCACATCCCAAGATGCGGGAAACAGCCTTGTTCCACTCAAGCAGTTGGCCTCATGACGTAACCAAAATGTTCATATGCCCCAAAGATCTTAGAGTCGTTCCTCGCTCATTTTATTGAATAGGAGACGCGACAATAAGCTTGGCAGGTCGGACGAGTCTCCCCAACGTGTCCCGTCCGCACATGGTTCCCCTGCCCTCCTCCCTTGTCCCAGTTCCGCCCCTCACGCTTTGCCCTTCCCCTCGTTCTCCATTGGTCCCTATGCCTCCTCCACCCACTAGCAAAGACCGCCCAAACGCCCGCCCAGGAGGGAGGAAACAGGGCACTGTTTCTTCCTGAATGATGACGTTCGTAGGTAGGCGTGGTTAAAAAGGCAATTGAGGCGGGATAGGCCAATGGGTGGTAGGGGCGGGGCCGGTGAGGAAAACAAACTTTGCACGTGGCTGAGTCCGAACACAGGACACGTGAGATCCTCAATGGGGGAATCCCAAAAAAGGGTGGGATTCCAGAGGGGGAAACGCGATTCAAACGTCGGGGAAGAGAAGATCCCTAGGAGCGAAATCTCAGGGCGATAAGCACAGCGGCGAAGTGGGAATATCGAGAGAGATTACGAATTTCCTGACTCTCTCAGACGAAAGTTCATTGAAAAATAATTGCGAGGCGCAACAGGAAAGCAAAACAGTTTCCTTCTCTTCCGGACTGCCCTCATTCGCCATCTGCCCCTCAATTCAAAGGACAAGAAAGGGCGTCGCCCTGCGACTATTAGTGACCCAAGTCCCTGGCTCTACCCTTTCCGCTCCTTAAGAGGAGGTTGATCTCCTCCCTTAAAACTGATATCCAAACTTTACTTCCCTTTTTACCGATCCCCAAGAGGGAGCCACAGTGTACGGGTGGCAAATTAAATGATGTTTAACCGGGAGACGAGAATAGGGCAGAAGAAAGGATCTAAGCGATTTTCCTGCGGACTTTGCTCCCACTTCCCAAAATAATATGTTCTGTGAGGTGGCGGTTCGGAAAGGCTCCTGTATCCTATGTACAGTTAATGAAGTTCAGAAGCAACTTCATACAAAACCGCCCTATTTGTGTATGTGTGACCCTTGCCTACCCTTCCAACTTATGCTGATTAATCATAGACCTCGGTTAGCTGGGTAGCTGGTGCACAAACCAAAACATATTGGAGGCGGCTGAGCACCGAGACTGGACTTTGACCTACACAAAAGGCTAAGTGTGCGAATGAGGAGGGTTAAATCACCGGTATTTTAGTACAGGGAAATAAAATCGATGTGGGAATCCAATAGATGAAAAGCAGGGGCTTACCTGGGGCATTGTTGTTGTCATCCAAAGTTGCCATCCTGTTCAGCTGATAGTTGTCATTCATATCAAGCGACGATGCAAGTTGCGATTCGATTGGTGAGGAGGGAGGAAAGCAAAGGGCTCTCTTTCCCCTCCTCTTTCTTCTTTCCCCCCTGCGCGAAGTTATGTTGCAATGCAAAAGAACCTCAGCTTGCACGGGATGATGCCGACTTGCTTCTTTAAACTTCGTAATTTGCACCGGCACTCAGATTGGAAAGAACTGGAGCTTGCCTGCGTGTACAAAGATTCTCTCACGCCAACCGGGAGCTCGATTATGCCACTGCCTCTCCCTTTGCCTGCAAAATGTTAATCTGCCAAAGCTCACTCTCTCCTTGCAGCTGCGCAGACACCAGCACGCGGCTCAGGAACATCCACCATGTGACTCCTAGGGAGAGCCTCGTGTCCCAGTGACACACTTTCTACTAATGCTGCCGCAACAGCAGGCACATTGCACTGGGCTTCTTTACAGGACTTGAACGCAAGGGTGGCAGGGAGTTGTAGTTTCCCCTATACAGTTTTTTTCTTTTTGCGCTTGCGCAGTTTTTGGTCACACTACATCCCTAAGCAATGACTTTGCTTATTATTCTTCTCTCGCCTGCTTGGCCGGAGAGATCAAAGTTGTCGAAATTTAAGCATACGCATGGTGAAAAGAGGGAGTATCTATGAAAAACGTGATGCTTTAACGTGATGTGTGATAAGAAACTCTGCTCGATCCCCCTCACCACAACTGATTGCCTAAGTAGGGTTGGCAAAAGATCATACGAAAATTAAAAAAGAGAATTTTTATTCGGGAATTTTTTTCAGAATAAGAATGGACCTTCTCCAATACAGCCGTTTTCTCCCGAGTTTTTGCTGCTTAGAGTAGCAAACATCATCCTATTTTGAAAAATCACTGGTGCTTTTTGATGTTTTTGATTCACACAGATACCCAATAGTTTTGTGCTGCCAGCCATGCTGTTAAAACAGTGCTCAAATGGGAAGTGGGATGTTGCAACTCTACTATCTGTATTAAACAAGACTGAGCATCATACGTTCCTCCAGAATTTGTTGAATTCCAAATCCCATCAGTTTGGCTGATGATAAAGGTAGCAGTCTTAACTAGAGATCAGCATATCCAACCCCTCTTGGGTAGCAGTATTGTAGCATCCAAGTGTTTTAGACTTCAAATCTATAATCCTGACCGATATCACACAGTGATTGTGCAGTGGTAGAGCACCTGGGGGAAATGAATGTATTTCAGGCTTATGGACATCAAATGCTGTGCTTATGCTTAATTTGGCTTCTCTGAAAGTGATGTTTAAAATGATATTTACAGGGATTTATTTTTAATCTTAAAGCAGCTTTCATCAACATCACCCATAATCTTAAAATATGCTGGCTGGAGAGTTCTGAGAGCTGAAATTCAACCATTTTAGAGTTGCTGAGGTTGAAAAACCCTGATGTAAAGACAAAACCAGGATCAAGATCTGTACTTATTCTAAGAGTAAGGTATCAAAAGCTGAGCAGCCATTTCCTGGTTTGCAGGAAAAAGTTGCTTCCCCCTCTTCCCAGGCAACATTACTGTCTTTCCTCAACCTGGTATCTTCTTGGTGTGCTAGTGAAATAATGGTTGGAGTTGAACTCAGCATATCTGGAGAATACTAACTTCCCTTTTAAAAAAATAAATGAAAATTGAAGAGCTATTTTATTCTCTCTGGAGTGGTGTGATACAGTCGTAGCCAACCTAATAACACCCAGATATTTTTGATCTGAACTGCCATCAACCCGTGTCCTGGCTAATGACAAGGGAGTGTAAGAATTCTAGTCCAAAACACATAGGTTGCCTACCCCCCACTTTAATATGTTCCATGCTGTCTGCTCAAGAGTTTCATTAAATGCCATGTGCCTTGTGAAGTAACACACCTTTGGCTGCATTCCTGCACTTGGATTTAGGTCCCATATTGTAATCAGGTCTTCCTTAAGAGATGTTACTCACTTCACTGAGACTTGGGAGAGTCTAGAGCAACTGCTGAGTAAGAGAAGGCAGGCACTGTGAAACAATGTGTACTATATTTATGGTTCGGAGGAATGTATGCCATTGAGGACAGGGGAAACCAGTGGTTTATTGTTATCTGCCCACTCTGGTTCCCTTTTAGTGCAGACCAGTTGAACTAGAATAAACACATTTTCCAAAAGCATGCTTTAGACAGCACCTTCTATGAAAGTGTGACTTGTGGAAAGTAGCACAAATCCCAGCTGTTTCCTAAAGACATGTGCCTCACCATGATACCTACTATTTATATAGCTCATCTTAAATATTAATAGCATCTTCCTTATAATAGTTAAGTGGCCTCATTGCAAGGCAGGATAGTATCATGGCAGTAAGGAATCTGAACATTAAAGACCTGTCTAAAGATATTTAGACAACCTATATGTTGGTTGAAATTTAAAGGAGAGGATTTCTCATAATAGTCTGAGCCACAATGGTAAGACATTAGCTACAAGCTCCAGGCTGATGCCCTCCAGTTTTGAGACTGCAACTTCCAAAATTACCTTAATTCTGGGAGCAGTGATATTCTAAAAGACATCAGATTGGAAAAGAATGATCTCATAGGGGAAAATTTGCTAAATTAACCCAGCAATCATACACCTGATTGGAAAGAGCCGCATGTATTGATATGTCTATGGTAAGACGTGGATGGAGCACCATTGGCACAAATCATAGTGTCGTAGCATAACACAGCATTCTTCCCATATGATAGGGCACTATTGACCAAGTGTCTGGTAATTAAATTGCATATAAATTTTGGGAACTCCCTTTCCACAGAGAGTTCAACAAGGATTTAATCAGAATATGGAACCACCTTAGCTATTGCATTTTCCAAAAGGTACAAGATGTTTACCGCAATGACCATTTTAGTTTCCAATGTCATTTTAATCTAAAGGGTCCACCAAATTTGAGCCACAAAAATCTGGATGACCATTAGATGGCAGTAGAGTTAGAGTTTTCTGTATTTCTTTGTGCCTGCTAGTGGTCATTTGGATTTGTGAACCCCAGATCTGGTAGTTCAACATGTGAAGATTTTGAAAACCAGAATTTTAACCAACATGTAAAGTATTTTGAGCAGTTCCATTGTATAAACCAAGCTATATATTCTAATTTCACTATAAACCCAAATTAGAAGCATCTGTTAATGATCTAAGAATTAAGAGACCAAGTGAAATATATGACTATGAAATACAAAATAAAATGACTTGGGATAAGCACTATATTAAAACATGGTTGGTTTGTTAATGGTTTATTGGTGGGTTCATTTGACACATTAAACCACCAACCCACAATTTACAACTACAGTGACTGAGTTCCCACAATTTACTGTGTATGTAACCTAGCCTACTATGTACTTATCAGGCCCAAGTGCAAAGGCAACACAGTGAAGTCTAACCGATTCTTTATTTCCATACGACTAACAGACAGAATCTCGCCAGAATAAAGCTATAGCCTTCTAACCTACTAGTTACATCCTGAGCAATTCTATGGTATAGCTACCATTCAGGACTGTGCACTCTATTTTGGGCTTCTTTGGAATGTAGGCTACCTCTTTGGGAAACTACATTCTCTTGCTGAGACTCCCCCCCGCCCCCC
>JAOYMU010000077.1:70378146-70392039 GCA_025802295.1 Psammodynastes pulverulentus
TAATGACCATAAGTTGGGCAAGGAGCTGGTTCTGAAAGATACCTCATAGATTGTGCATAGAGGTTCAGCTAGGGCAGCGGCAAACTTTTTCAAAAAGTAGGCATATAATCCATCAGGGCCAATAGATAGAGATGGCTTTAGGTTACGTAGTGCTGATTCAATGTTAACTGCTGTAAAGTCAATTCTCTCCAAACTGGATCCTAAAAGTTTTATAAATTTAATTCCCAATTTTTATAAATTTAAAATATACTTACTTGTAAATAATGAGTTCTGCTAGTTAGGATAGTGTTGCTTACCCCGTGTAACAGACAACTATATATTCAGGAAAGACAAACCCAAAAACAGATGTGAAAATGGTGTAGAATTCTTTTGCCAGCAGTTCATTCATACAGAAGATGTGTTTTGCATATGAATTTAAAAATGTTATTCATATATTCTTGATACTTGGAGGAATCTTCGTGGATTGGCAGGAAGGAAAGAAGTTGAATCCAGAACTGACTGAGCTAACTAGGGATTATGGGAATTGCTTCTTCAAATGCTCTGATCGTCTGAAAAAAATGCAAAATTGATTAAAACAATCAGCATTAATTCCTATTTTCAATAATGACTATAATGAGGAAGGCAAACATTAAATAAGATTAGCCTATGATCAATTTTGGGCAAGTTATTTATGAAAATAATCCACCAACAGCTTCAGAAAAGCCAAGTATAATAAGCATAAAGTCTGGAAGAAGATATTGTGCCCAAATTTTGGCAATAATTATGACAATTAGGCAAGGAAAGCCGCTCATCACTGTGTGGTTAATTTTGCAGCAATTTGCAGTCAGCACATTCACTGGCCATTGCTATGGAAGGTACTCACTGTTGAAGAGGGATTTTGTTAATAGCAAAATATCCCAAAACTACTCTGTATGTAGTGGTCTGAAGCAAGGTTGTGTTACATCTCCGTTGGTGTACAACATTGTGATTACTACAGTTATGCAGAAAGGTTTTGCTAATATGAACAAGACAAATTCATGAGAGCTATAAATCTGATTTTTGTAGACAATAAAATCCTTCTTGGCATAAAAATGATGGCTCCTGGACTATCATCCACTTTGATGAACTCAGCTTGAGCAAACCGAACAATTGTCCAGTAATAGAAATGAGTGGCCAAAGCAAATGTTAATAGTCAAATTGAATAAACTGCCTAAGTCTTCAGGCCATTGACATAGTGTCTCTAGAGAAAAAGCAGCATAAGCATTATAAATAAAATATGTATCTATTGGTCATTAATATTATTGGCACTGCTATATGGTGTTGCAGTTTGGATCTTGCTTAAAAATGGTTTGAAAAAGGTTAACGTTTTCTAAATACATTGCTTAACTACTATTAAATATTTGAATACTATTAAATATTTGAATTTATGGCAATAAAAAATCTTTAAAAATCTTATACAATGTAATTATTAAAAAATGGTGCTGCAGCTAACCTGTGGAGATTGCTAATGAAATTCAGAGATGTCCCATGCTGTGATTGGGCACATATGTCCTGTGCTGTCCTTATCAATTGCTCTGGAATTCACATCCCATGAGCTGGAAAGTATGGCGACCAACTCTAATAAAATTTGGCTGAAACACATGGAAGATCTAAAAGTAGACTCTCCCGAAAGAAATGAAACAACTGGTTCATATCTAACAAAAATGTGCTCCTTGGTATCAACCAACCCATAGTCATTACTACAGATATTGTGCAGGATAAGTACTTTAAATTCACAGTCAAGTCCAGTATCTTGGGAAAGCATACAATATTAATTCTTTCTTAGCTTTGGGAAGGTTCTGGTTTTTAAAAAAAAATATATTCATATTAAGGCTAATTTAGGGTTTATACTACTTTCTCTTCTACTATTTTCAATAACTGTGGTCAGAGTTCAAAACTACATGGTTTCATGTGCCTTTATGTTTCCCATTTTATCTTAAATGTTTAAAATAAAAAAGTCAGTCATGGAAAACTAATCTTGTCTGTACACCAAATTGGGGGAAAAAAATAGAAGTAGGAATTAAAATAGCTCTAGTCAATCATAATCAACAATATTCAAAATTCCATCCTAGTTTTTTTTCCCCTTTATCATTTATAACACAATATATTGGGTAACAATATATTGAACACAACTCTCAAGAGGATTGCTATATATGAATAGAAAGATGGATTTCCTGCTCATGGATATAAACTCTGGAAGCTACAATTTCTACCTCGATAGGAGTCGTTAACCTCCCAAAATGATACATATGACTGAATTAATACAGAGTATCTGGGGAGGGAGGTGGAATTCTGGGGGAGAGAATTGCATCTGGATTCTACAACCTTATGAACAGTCCAGGACTGTGGAAAATGTCATTAACAAAATATGCCTCCTGTCCCTTTTGCAAGCGTGGGCATAACATATTAAAAAATGAAAAGGGATGCCAGTTGGTACTTTTCTGCCATTTTTTCTCTATCTTCTTAATTTTGATGGGATTCACATTCTTAATTCATCTTTCTTTCTTTCTTTCTTTCTTTCTTTTTCTTTTTCCTTCCTTCCTTTGTTCTTTCTTTCCTTCCTTTCTACAGATACTTATATATCACCTACTCCATAGTTTATCTAGGTAATTTTCAATCAGAAAAACAATATTCAACAGATAAAACCAACCACAGCATATTATGGCCCTTTATGTTGTTATTCATCTAAATGGGGTCCTATTTACCACGGGCCTTGCTTTCTTGAATATTATCAGGCTAACCGCCATCCTGATCTGGAGGTAGAGCACTTTATAAAACATTTTATTTAACAAAAGCCTTAAAGAAGCAAAGCAAGCATTTCAGATGGTATTCTTGAAACTGTGAACACTATGGTATCTTACATTAATGCAATTCCCCACTGGGAGGGGAGAGTGGGATATTTGACATTGCATAAAAACAAAATCATGTCCTTGTTTTGTTTCTAGTTCAGTTCATGCAGAAGGATATTTTCAGGCAGCTTGCAGATAGATAGATAGATAGATAGATAGATAGATAGATAGATAGATAGACAGACAGACAGACAGACAGACAGACAGACAGACAGACAGACAGTACAAGGCAGGTTTTTTTACAGGTAGTCCTTGACTTATGACTAATCACTTAGTGACTGCTCTGAGTTACAAAAGAGCCGTCGCTCCCCCTCCAAAAGATATTTATGACACAGTTCCAAAGATAGACTGGATGGGCATTCTTCCTTCACCCCACCTGCATCACATGAATGGATTGAGGCCATTTGTAGCATCTCGTGGTCACATGACTGCAATTTACAAGGTTTTAGCCAAAAACTGGTGTTCCGGCAATCACCATCAGAAAAAAAAGGTCACAAAAATGAGTCACACGATGACCTGCTTTAAAACCATCAGGACTTAACCTTTAATTGCCAGGCTTAAGGACTCCCTGGTGCACTTCAAATGTTGCTGGACTGCAGTTGAAATCGTGATCATTATAGTTTGGCGCAATAGGAATTGTAATCCAGCACTTTGGAGAACATCAGGTTGGAGAAAATTGTTGGAGAAAGTGATAAGGAAATGGATGAAATCATCATCATTATCTTGCATGTTGTTTGACTAATATACCTAGGTTATCTTTATCTTAAAATATTTAATTATTGAATTAACTCATGCTCTTAATCTGTACTGTATAATGAATCATAAATTAATTTAGTGAATTCAGTTTGCACAACACAGCAAGCCAAACAAAACAAAAAATCCTCTAAACATTGATAGGGTAAGACAAGTAAAATGTAGGGGTGCAAAGGCAGCTGCTAAATCTTTAACCAAGCCTGTAATACAAACTCAGCTGGTGTGTATTCAATAAGGCAAGAATGGGGGGATTTCTATCCTAAGACTATATCTTGCACTGAACCTCAGACTAAATAGAATATATTAATCATTTAGTAATTATTCATCCATTTGGACATTATGCTAATGCAACATAATGTTTAGCATATTTCCCAATTAGATGCTTTTTACGGTAGGTGTGTTCAACCTCACCTGCCAGCCTAATTACATTGGTCGTACTGAAATGCCTGGTACTGTATTGTGCGAGTTGTTGCAACACATCTGGGAACTTCCATTATCCTGGTAAATAATGTTACTTTATCAAGACAGTTATATTCTATCTAGACATAACTGTCCCAATTCCGATGAGAGATAGCAATTGGCATAATTGTGTGGACTAATAAAATAAAGGTGTCTTGTGGTTAAAGTTACTACTTTTCAAATGACACATTTCCCATGTGTCACATTCTGTATCTTTGAAATAATCAGACATCTTCCGTTCAATGTTTATTCAGTTCTCTTTCAATATTATATCTATATCTGTCTTCCTCAACCTAACGTTCTCTAGATATGTTGGATTACTATTTCCATCATAGAGGAGGATATGATGAAGTTATGGTCGCAACTTATTTGATGTTACTGGCTTAGAAAGATTTGATTTCATTCTCAGCCTAAATCATTATTAGTGTCATGATTCTCAGCCAGCATGAACAATGAACAGTAATGATATCTGTGGATCTGAGATTGGGTAAGTTCAAAGTTTGTTCATAAAGTTAAATATTGGCTACTATCTGTAACATTAAATAGAAATTCTATGTCCAGAGACAGCACTTTTCTGGCAGCTTTATGGTGGAGAACAGTATTATAGAAACATCCTTTTTAAAAGAAGGTATACCTCTAACTAACCAATGATAGAAACAGAGTGCCACAGGTATCTTTATCTAAAGTCAAACAATTTTTATTACTTCTTCAATTTCTGATAATTTTCTTCCTGTTAAAAATTAGAAATACAGATAGATCTTGGTAGTCCT
Organism: Psammodynastes pulverulentus; assembly: GCA_025802295.1. Classification (NCBI taxonomy): domain Eukaryota; kingdom Metazoa; phylum Chordata; class Lepidosauria; order Squamata; family Psammodynastidae; genus Psammodynastes; species Psammodynastes pulverulentus. The sequence goes on from JAOYMU010000077.1 coordinate 70,382,996, forward strand.
CTATTTTCAACCACAACTGAGACCAGAATTTCCATTGCTAAACAACGAGAGTTGTACCTAATTTTATCACCTTCTTTGGCCTGGTTATTAAGCAAATCACTGCAGCTGTTAAGTCAATCCCATGGTCAGTAAGTGAATCCAGCTTCCCCTATTGACTTGACTTGTTGGAAGCCAACTTGGAAGCCAACTGGGAATGGCAACCATCTGAACTTGGGATGCTGCAACCTTCATAGATATATGCCAGTTGCCAAGTGCCCAAATTTTAATCACATGACTATGGAGATACTGTGGACCTGAAGTGAGACGACCAGTTGTAAGTCACTTTTGTTAGTGCTGTCATAATTTTGAATGGTCACTAAAGGAATGGTTGTAAATCAAGGATTACCTGTGTGTAGGGCTGTAAAAATCGTGGGCAGAAATAACAGAATATGCAAAGGAAAATTAATAACAAAAAGTAAAGGAGATGGGGAGGGAGTTTGCCACTGTTCTCCCACCACCATGAAAAGAGGAGCAATCCAGCTTTTGAATGATGCAGTAGAGGACATAAACTTCTAAAACAAAACAATACACAAATTGGCAGGAAGATCCATAGTCATGGAAGAACTATGATTATACGACTGGTGTTTTGTTCTTATGCATGCACAATGCCATTAGCATGCTTTATAAAGTATTTTTGACAATAACTTCAGATTAGGATCCTGCATACAATGTTCAATACAATTGAATTGATGGCAGTATACAAACCACATATAGATCGTGCCCTTGGTGAAGTGGATGACATATAAGTTTGATAAATAAATAAATATACAGTATATGTGTGGGTGAGAGAACAGAGAATGGATAGCTGAATGAATGGATAAAAGCAGAATAAGGACATGAAAGAAGAGACTTTAGAGCTCACGCCATGAAAGCAGCATGTAGCTTAGATATTTTTTCATGCATATCATAGCTTCGTGGAAAAAGCAATTTGGGTCCTGCATCCCTTCATCAAATTACAGATAGTCATTGACTTACAACAATTCACTTAATGACCATTCGGCACTGAAAAAAATGACTTATCATTATTTTTCACACTTATGACGTTGCAGTATCCCTGTGGTCACTTGATTTACTTTCGGATGCTTGACAACTGACTCCCATTTCTGACTGTTGCAGTGTCCTGGAGTCATGTGATCACCTCCTGCAACTTTCTGACAAGCAAAGTCAATGGGAAAACCAGATTCACTTAACAACCATGTTACTAATTTAACAACTGCAGTGATTCACTTAACAAATGTGGCAAGAAAAGTCGTAAAATGGGGCAAAACTCACATAACAAATTTCTCACTTAGCAAAATACATTTTGGCTCAAATGTGGTTGTATGTTGAGGACTACCTGTATATTCGTTCTATGATCCCTCAATGGTTCTTAGAGACCTGAAGAGAGTCTCAAATATTTCCACTGCAGAAATGATGACAAGAGAATGAACCTCTCATCTGTAGTTAAGATGCTTCCCAGATTTTTTTCCACCCTCATCCTTTCAACCTAAAAGGGTTTTTGTTACACTACAGTGTAACTTTTGCGTACATCCTGCTGCAAGGAATTTTTCAAGCTAATCTGGCCAGCCTGCTTTATTGCCACCATTGTTAATGACCTATTTTCTTGTTTTATAAGAAATTGTGTACATTCAAAGATTCTACTGTTTGTTTCCATGTCATCTTTTTTCCCCCAGCAACCTCTGAATGCTTGACAGCTCTATGTAAACAGCTCTATACTTTTAAAGGAGAAAATAAATGAGTCATGATGAGAAGAAAAAGAGCCAACATGCAGGTATAATTACACAAAAACATAAAAAGCTGTTCCTTCTCCTTGATGCCAATGCACTAGGAAGGGCTCTGGAACTTAATGTCCATTTGGCATACTTAGCAACAATTCAAAAGTGATTTGCCATTGCCTTCTGGGATTGTGTGCATGTCTGTGTAATTGTATGCCCCTGAGATTTCCTGCCTGTCCATCATACACATGTTATCCAGCTCCATAATTACCACGTTTGTCAAAATTAGTCAGTTAGTCATGACTAGTTTGGTCTAGTGGTTGAGGCACTGAACTAGAAAGTGGAAATCTGTAAGTTCCAGTCCTGCTTTAGCCATAAAAGCTGGCTGGGTGACCTTGGGTCAATCACTCTCTTTCAGGACGGTCCACCTGCCAGGCTGGTTGTTGTGGGGGAAATAGGAAAAAGATGGAGTATTATGTTTGCCATCTTGAGTTACTTATTAAGTAATAAAGGCAGGATAAAACATATTTTAAAAATAATTAATTAATTGTGCTTGAGGAAGCTGCGTTGTATATGGTGGGGCATTGTATATGGTCAGTGCCCTGAGTTATTTGCAAAAATAATAAAGATGGTATACAAAAATACAATTTCTCAGACAGCAGATATTGTGAAATAGCAGTAAGGTATTGATGGAGAAAGCCATGGTGCCTGCAGAGAGTAAGGGAGATGACTTTGACTGAAATACGTAAGATTATTACTTAACAAGAAGGTTGAAACGTTAAGTCCTGGGAAGCAAGATAATATTTTGAAACAGCTCAGGCAAAAGCCTCTCTCTTTCATTGGGGTAAGGAGAGGAAATCAGATTTGCAAAACCCTTTTATTATAGCCAATCTCAACAGCCTTCCTGTGGAGTTGATTTTGTGATAGGACCTATCTAGTGGGGCTGACAGCACCAGTCCTGTAATACTTTTGTCACTCTTAAGACAGCCTCAGGCTTCAGCAGTGGGGCTTACTATCTAACTTTCAATGGAAGCTTCAAATGCAGATTCAACTAGTTTTTTTTTTTTAATAAAGTCCACCATTACCTTCTTTGCTTCAGACCTTGGTCAGGCTTGCAAAATGCAGCTGCCAACCAGTGAACTGTCTTGTTAAGTTCATAATTAAGCTTCAGTATATTATCTCTGCTCATGTAAAATAGACAGCACCTTTTCCTTCTGCAAGTGCCGCGGTACCTTCCCATTTTCTTCAGGGTCCTGGCCAACCAATCCTTTGTCAGACAACATTTCTGTGTTAATGAACTAGGATGCTTGGTTACCAGAATGAGACTTTTAGGCTCGGACTATTGGCCACGCCTATTTCTCCTCCAGGTTTTCACCTCCAAGTTTTTATCCAGCTTTTCTCTATGGCTGGCCTGCCCCCATCCTTTTGCCCTGGCCAATGGGCTACAGCCCCTCCATTCCAGGCCCTTCGGCATAGCCCATTCATCAAAGTACATTTAGCCTCGGGTGTCCGGGTGCCCAGGAAAAAGCTAGTGGATAAAAACTTGGAGGCAAAACCCTAGAGGAGAAGTAAGCACGGTCAATGGTCCGAGCCTAAAAGTCCTAGATCCTTGGTTACAATGGCCTTAAGAAACAAATGAAGATTTTTCGAGAACATTTTGAATAGGAGAGGCACCAGATCTTAGAAGGTGATATATTCTGAACCCTTCCACTAAGAGAAAGAGGTGATGATTCAGTTAGGTTATGTGAAAATATGCAAGAACAAAGTAAGCAAGGCTTATAAAAAGGTAATGTCAGAAAGCTGACAATAAAATTCTCTGGATACTACATGCTATTGCATCTATTTTATTATCATAGATATTGTAAAGATTTTCTAGTATTCTCTACACCTAAGAAATCAAAATATTGTGGGTGCCATATAGCAACTTATGAAAGCCAAACACATACATAAGGTAACAAACAGAAATTAATTTTTGGATTCAAACTGGGATAGAGAGTTCTGGATCTGAAAAGTCTACCAAGGTCACTCTCATTGGAATTAAGGGGAATTAGGCATAATTATAGGTCCCACATGAACATTGTGCTGCAGTTGCTAAAATGTCTTTTTTGGGGTACACAAGCAGGAGTCTACATCATGGGAAGGAATAATTCCACTCTAGCTTGCTGATCAAACCCCACATGGAGTACTTTGTTTGGTTTTAAATACTGCTGGTCAAGAAGAATAGTAACAAATGGGAGAAAAGGACTACCAAGATGGTGAGGTCTCTGGACATAGGCCTTATAAGGACCTGTCAGCCAACTAAACAGTGAATACTAATGGATCTTGCACTGGGTGGGGTGTTGGGCTAGATTTCCTCTAAGATCTTTTCCAACTCCTACACATCTATGAAATGTACTTTCAGCTGGTAAAGAGTTTTGTGAAACAATCCATTTGAGGGATCCTTGGTGTTCTCTGGGTTTGCTTGCTTTTCTTCCAGACTTTCATTATCCAAACTAGGTAAAATCATCAGTGCTGATGATGTTACCTAGTTTGGGTAATGAAATGTTTACAAGAAAAAAAGCAAGTTCAGAGATCACCAAGGACCCCTCATTTCAACCTGAAATGACAAATATTCTCCTTTACTGGAACAATCAATTTACCATCCAACATATACTATTCCCTTCATCTGAATCTGATCTCCTTTGTAATGGTGTTTCTGCAACTTCTCTTGTTCTGAGGTCCCTGCTACTTTTCCGTGGGTTTTGCATTTGTGCATAGAATATGAATGACTATTTCAAGTCCTACATAAAAAATATTTTTATTTATTTATTTTAGGCAATCCATTTCCTAGACTCTGGGTGTTAGTATAACACTTCCATTAAATATGACATCTTAAGAAAGCTAGTTAATTTCTGATTCCCAATATTTAGCCACTTCTCCTTTCATCTAAGAGCAAACGCAGTAATAAATAAAATATTAGGTGTACATTTGTGTTAATTTTAATATTTGAGGGCAAATGCAGTAATAAATAAAATCTTAGGTGCGCATTTGTGTTAATTTTAATATTTGAGAGCAAAGAGTCCGGCTCATTGCAACTAATGAGGAATATTTGGTAAAGAGAGATAGTATATTGTATGCCTTCTTTATATCTGCCCTTACTTTTAAAATAAATGATTATCTTTCATTACTTGCCCCCAAATTAGAAAGCAATTAATGAATGTAACCAATTTTTTTAAGAGGAGGTGTGCTAAGAAACTATGGAGTCCATGCTATGGATAAATTTATATCTCATTGTCTCACCAAATGTGAAGTCTTTTTGTAGCTCTTGCAATTTAGAGACTAAGACTATTTCAGAAAAAAACCTTTTATTTGGAGCACACAATCCTGTCTCCCTAGGACAGCATCCTAGGGGTTGTAAAATTAGATTCAATCCTATTCAAATATAAAAGGAGATCTCTAATTTTGGAGACAGAACCCAGGCTAAGATTTCTTCTCCATCAAGGGTCACTGACTTCCAAGGTTTTCATCAAGAGTTGTGACAGCAGAGGAGAACAGGCCAGGATTGAGGATCCTTTAAAAATCCTTTAATGCCTTGTCTTGCCTGGAACATTTAATTCAGCTCAAAAACTGATTCAGAACTATTTCTACATGCAATCTGACATAATTTTGTTTTAAATGAAAAAAAACAGAAAGAAGCAGGAAATACTGTTTCTTCCTACTTCTGTCCTACTTATTTTTCCTTAATAGGGGTACTGCATAAGGTTTATCAGTGTGTTCTTTCTTCAGAATACAGGTAATCCTTGACTTACAGTCATTCAAATTTACAACAGCAATGAAAAGAGTGACTTACAAGTGAGTGTCTTCGCTCTTTATTGCAAAGTTCCCAAAATCAAGCGATCGAAATTCACGCATCTGACAATAAGTATATATTTACAATGGTTGCTGCATCCCGGGATCCTACGATCACCATTAGCGAACGCCCCAGCAGACTTTCAACAAACAAAGTCAAGGGGAGAAGCTGGATTTGCTTAATGACTGCATGGCTTGCTTAACAACTCTGGCAAGGAAAATTGTAAAATTGGCTATAATTCACTTAACAATGCACTGCTCAGCAATGGAAGTTGCCAACTGTGGTCATTAGTGGAGAATTTATATACATTCAGCTGAATATTTGGATTATTTTGTAATAAAATAAGAACATGAGGCAAAATGAATAAGCAAACAATGCAGGCTAAATAGCCAGGTACAATGATTTAAGCTAAAGGATTCACTAGAAGATAGTTAAATAAGAACTGTAATTAACACATTGACAATATCAATAAGGCAAAATATGGCTTTTTGAAAAGATGCATCTTTCTAGCTCATATGGTACGTGCAGTAATATGAAAGTGAGAAATAAATGTTAAGTTTTATTCTCTTTGTGAGGACTCTGACACTTCTGGTCACATGAAGATACCTCCCCAAAGCCTGGAGCAGCATGTATACATTTTGGTTCTATGATGGATTAAGCAGGAAAAACAGGTCAGATTAATTTTTCCCAGGACTAGAAGGTTCAACATACCAGTTTTTAAAATACGAACTTTAAAGGCAGTGTGGTGCAATGAAGGCCAACCACTACCTTTGCCAGTGCAATTTTGTACTGATGTACACTGAAGTGAAGGAAAACGGTGAACCAACACTGTTTATATGGGAAAATTGTGGTGCAGTTGTTTCAGGCTAGAAACCCCCTTTAAATAATATGTTAAGAATTGTTGGCCTAGTGCTCATCTAATAATTTATGGAACATAAGTAAACTAAAACTCCCTGACCATTCCACTTCTACCACCTCACGACCATAACCGTATCAAGACCGGTCAACTCTAATGAAGCTGGTAGGTGAATAATCTGATTAAATAACCTGAACAACTTCGGCTGATGGAAGAGCAGGAGGAGGAGGAGGGTTTAATTCCATTCATCGTCCATGACCGAGGCGTGTATTTTGGCTTCGATACTGCACGCAACAAGTGCAGGCATAAAAGAAAAAAAGAGAGAACAAGAAAGGGGTGGAGGAAGAGAAGACAGGGGCGGGGTTTAGAGCCGCCTTGTTACTCTCCCAGAGTGAAGGAGAACTGGAGGGAGAAAGAAAGAAAGCCGGCTGCCGATTCGCGACTCTTGTTTCATTTTACGCCGGGAAATACGAAGCAGGAGAAAGGGGTAGAGCTGAGAACACCCCCCGCCCGCAAACTCCCCTGCAGAGAGGCAGGCTCCAGCCCACGCTCCTGCTGCTTTCAGTGCCTGCCTCTCCCGCTGTCATGAGCATCCATAAAGGAGGATCCCGCCTGCAGCAGCAACAGCCTGGCGAATAGAGAGCTTACAAGACGCCCTGAGTGGGAAAGGCGAGAGAGACGGGGCTGCAGTGTGACTGTGGCGGCGGCGGCGGTGGGGAGATCCGGCTTGCAAACGGAGCTCCCCTCATCGACTCCGTGAAAACCCTACTCGGTTGAGGGCGCACGCCTCTCTGCGCTAAGGACAGAAGCGGGGGCGGCGGCGAATCCTGGCAAAGAGATTAGCCAGCTCGGCGCTGCTGAGGTGGTCAAGAAAAGAGAAGACTATATATACAATCGCCTCCCTTCGTACCCTTTCTATTTCTTCGTTTAGCTCGGAAGTCAGACAGACCAGGTCCATCAGGGGCCCCTCGAATTGCTCCCGTTGTGAGAAGCCAGCCCGCGAAACTCGGTTTATTCTGCTCCTTAATCTCTTTCCACGTCCAGTAAAATTGTCTAAAGCTGCGCCTCCCCTTTCGTTCCCAGTTCTTGCCCCTTCTCCAACATCGGGTATAGCCATGACTGTTTGACCACGCATTTTTCCATTACCTCCCTCCAGCACGCAAAGTGGGCACCCCTGATCTCCCATTTTGGCCTAGGCTGAGAAGGGCGCATTGGATCAACCCTCGTCCTGGGGCCCTGCTGCGCCCTTGGGTGCCCCCGCAGTGGCCGGTGGGATGAAGCCTTTGGAGAAATTTCTGAAGAAGCAGGGCTCTCACTTGGCCGCCCGGGCTGTTCCTGGTTCCGGGGGGCAGTTATCTCGCAGGCAAAGCGTCTCCAAAATCCTCCTGCCTGGATTTCTTAAGGAGCCACCTGAAGATCTGACGGAAGGAGGCACGGAAACCACAGGCGATGGCCGCTGGCTGGAGCTGCGGCCCCCCGATTCCTCTCTGCGCTCCCCAACATCCTTCTCGTCGGAGGAGCTTTCCCCAGGAGGTGGCGGAGGAGGCGAAACCCAGCTCAGTCCCGAGTCGGTGCCTACTTGCTGCTGGGTCCCGTTGGCAGAACCGGAAAGCCCTGATCGCTTAGTGGGGAGGGTCCTGGAGAGGCTGGGAGGGGACCCGACAGCCCCTCACGGACATGGCTGTGGTGCCGGTAAGGGATCCACGGGAGGGACTTCGGGTGAAGGTTGTTACTGCTGCCAATGTGGGGGTGGGGGGCAATAGTTGCAAGATGGGGAGGAGGGGCTACTGTCATCGGGCAAGAGCAAAGGGGATTAAAAGGTTATGGATAGGGTTGGGGGTTCATGATGGGAGTATTAGATAGATCAGCTTGCTTTAATTGCAAATAGGAAACAGTTTGGAATGTCAGGGATTGCTAGTCCCAGTACACATGACATCATAGGGAAGAAGAAAAAGAGTGTCTCTGTGTATGTGCAAAGTGTTTTGTCTTTAATAAGTGCAGCATGCCCTTCCTAATACCTAAAATTGAATCTAGCCCTTTCAAAGCTTTGATTTCAAGGTCATGTTTTTTCTGGATGCTCCTCCCTTTGTTAATGCTATTGGGGAGAAGATGTTTGGGGAGTAGAATCAGGAATATAATGTTTTTCTTTTCAAAATGTTCCTTTGGGTGATTTGATTTCCATCTTTTCTCTTTAGTTACCCCAGTTAATGGGAAGCAATGATAAGGAAAAATGGGTCCCACATGATAGTAGAAATTGCTTGGGAAGCATCAGAGTAACAGATTAGGAAAAGAAAGAAGGTGCCTCTCACCTTCAGCTTGTTCATATCTGGATGGTGACAAACATAGGAAGCACCATACAGGTAGCATTTTCCTAATGGAAAGAGTGCAGGTGCTAAATAAGGGAGATGTACTTGTCATTACATTGTTGGAACTAAAAAAGATTGCTTGCTTGCTCTTGGGGGTGGCCTCCTGCCTTTGTGTGTGGATCGCCTAGATCAGAGAATAAGGTCAGATCAACCTTCCAGGGAATTGTGAAGGGAAAAGTTTTAAATCCCTTTTTCATGTAACAGGATGAATGTGAGCAGTAAGGGTTTTAAAGAGGAGA
>JAOYMU010000077.1:70454179-70466282 GCA_025802295.1 Psammodynastes pulverulentus
GCTCAGGCGAGGAGGGGGCGGACCATGCGAGCCCCGCTTTCCCGCCCTCGCCGGCTCCTCCCCCTCCGGTGACTATTTACTCATGCAGTGGCGAGTCAGTCGGCTCAGGCGAGGAGGGGGCAGACCATGTGGTCGAAGCGGAGCCCTTGGAGGCCCTGGCGGCTTCCCTAGCGATCGTTGCTAGACGCTCTCTTCCTTTTCTCGCTCTCCTCCTCATTCCTCTCTCTGCCTGGGCGGGCCACATTTACACAGAGCAGGGAGGGCTGTTGGAGGGCCATATTAAACCGACCCGCGGGCCGCAAATGGCCCTTCGGGCCGGACTTTGGACATGCCTGGTATATATTATGGGGTTTGCTTCATTGTACTATTCATAGATTTGTTAATATGGCATTAAAAAGATCATTATGATTTAATAGGTGAATTATGAAGTTTATATTCAAGCTTTGAATCTTACCTCTACTGAAAATAATGGATTGATTAATTTATATTTAAAAATTCCTAGCAGCTTAATATATAAAATTAGTAATAAAAAAATAAATACATCCCCAAAGATATCAATATCTGGAGGTGTATTAAATTCCTTCTCAACAATAGACATAAAAATCTCCCACCACCACTGATCAACCTAACCCAAGGCTTGGGGAAAGAGCTGTTTTTAATGCTTTTTTAAAAGGCCATAAATTGGGACTCATGCAAATCATGGGAAGAATGTTGTTGTAGACAGCAGCAACTGCAACAGAAAAGGCCTACCTCCTGAATCCTGCTAGATGGCATGCTTGATTGATGGAATCAGGAATAAGCTAAGTCTTCTAGATCTTAACAGGGCAGGCAGAAGTCACAGGAAACACATAACTAGGCCCTATGACATCTAAATCTTTAAAAATGTCAACCAGAACCTTAAATGTCACTCAGAAGGTGAGGAATATCCAGTGTAGTTCAAGAGACATGAATGTTGTATGGGCATGCCTTGGCTGACTTGCCACGTCCATTGTATTTTGTACCATCTATAATTTTTGAATTGTTTTCAAGGGTACTCCCATATACAGTGCACTGTAGAATCCATTGTGAGATCACTAAGCCATGAGGGACTGTAAGAAAGGACTCTTATTTGACAAATTGATTCACCTAATGTGAAGCTTCTCCTGGCCAAAGCTACCATCTGTTCTTCAAGCAGATCCTTAAATTAAGGAGGACCCTGAGATTATGCACAAAACTCTCACAACCTTCAGATACTGGGAGGATTTCAACAGCATCATTTGGCCAGCCCAGTGAGGGGATGTATAACAATATCATCAGCATATATGCCCTCACTAGGCTGGCCAAATCAGAAGATGGATGATATTGACCCAAACAGCAGATGGCCTAACCTAGCAGCTTCATTTAGATGTTAAATAAAAGGACTAAGAATGATGAGCCTATGGCTTCCCATAGATCACGGGCTTGACTGTTCTTTTCCCACCAACTTCATTTCTGAAACTGGCCATGGAGAAAGGAGAATCACCATAACGCTATGTTTCCCACTCTCTGCAGGAGGATACTATGATCAATGTTATCGAAAGCTACTGAAAGAGCAAGAAAATTTAGGATGGTTGCACCTCCTCAACTTAATCCCACCAGCTCATCTACAAGTGTGATTGATGTAGTTTATTAAACACTGACTCAAAACTTCACTGAAAAGGGACTAGATAATTTATTTTCTTTAGTGCCCTTCGTAAATAAAATCCAATCACTTCCTGGATCCAACCACCTTCTTCAAAAAAAGATTTATCAGATGTGTGAGGGAGAGGTAGCCAACAAACAGACAAACTTCCTCTGTGAAGTTGGAAAAATAGTGCAACTTCAATATGCATTTACTTTCTGCTTACGAACTTCAGTTGTTTATTAATGAAATATGATCAATATTCTTTTGTACGATCAAAATTTAGATGTGTTCTTTCCCTTTTCTATTCTCTTTTGCAGCATTCAGTTGCAGAAAAAGTACGCACGATCAGGAAATGTCGAAGTCGACCTCTCTGTAAGTATTTATATCACAAGAGGGGCTATTTACATGTGGTTTTGTATCGATAGCTATGAGACATTTAGTAGAACATGGAAGAAACACAATATCTGAATAAATAATCTAGAATTTTAAACTGATCCATATATTGTTGTGATCTGCTGAGTTTTGTTTAAATAATTAGCTGAACCTATAAATCCCACTGTGGTGGTGTGGGTTTTTTTGTAGCAAATGTACCCAGGCATTAGTTTGATTCATTTGCCACTCTAGGTCATACTAAATAATTGGCATCAGAGGAGGAGCCTGCTTAGACTGCTGCCTCCTTCATTGAGTAGCACAGCTCCAAAACCATGATTGCTGGATAGTTTGATGAACTGTGGTGTATGACTATTATGTCTTGCGCAGTTGGATAGAGAGAGCAGATAATTTAAAATCTCCCTTCTTCCAAAGTTTCCACCATAAAAGACACTTAGAATACTAGTAGACTGAACTTTCTGACTCCTCATAGTTTATATAAAGGGGTCTTAACTCTTCCACCAGGAATTTTCCATTTGACCTAGTAATATATTGTAGAAAATAGAAAGCTACTACTGTAGAAAATAGAAAACTAAACCTCTTAACAAATGTTTTACCAATCTTGGAACACATGAGGCAATTGCAATATTATACAGTCTTGCATGTGAAAAAACTTGTAATGAGAATTTATCTTACTAAACCAAGGAAGCAATTCTCTAGATGCAAAAATGAGTCTACTAAAAGGAAACACGGGAAAGAAAGACAGAAATTAAACATACAGAATTCCAAATAAAATCAATACACAGCTAAAATAATTAATTATTATCACCTTGAAGAAACTCAGAGCGCGTAATTGGAAAGAGATGATCTGGCTCTGGGCTCACTGTTTGGATAGTGATAATAGAAATATATCTTCTTCCTGTTCTTTTCTTTTGTTTCTTCTTGAACACATCCTTAGAATATGGAAAAATTAAAATGAATTTCTTTTGATAGGATTTCAATATGCAGGCTACAAATTAGGGTGGTTGCTGAATATCTGCAAAGAATCTGAAGATATCTATCTATGTCATTCTGTGGTTATCTAGATTTTTGCAATCCAGATATGGTACTGATTTTCTGGGACTGAACCAAGATAAATACTTCATCGCTTGCTTGTGTTCTGAATCTATCCTGCAAATCGGAAGTTGATTTGTGACCAAACTACTTTACTAACACTTTTAGTGGAATAATGAGCACAATCTAATTTTCACCCACTGTGCACTATATAAATAGTTTATCAGATACTTTAGGAGACAATATTGTTCCATAGCAAAATCTAAGATGTAGTTATAGCTGGATTCATACAGCATATGATGCTATGATTTGCTTAGCTGTAGGTTACACATTAAGTCCCAGTTGGCTTGAGTTCATATGTTATAGTAAACCATAAATTATAATTTATGAATCATAAATCAGTTTGAACGCTAAGCAAAACAAACAACTACATTATGGCTTAACCTATAGTTGTTCAACAAACCATTATTAAATAAGCCATGATTTCATAAAATTAAAACATAGTATGTGTAACAACAAAGTTCCCTAAATAATAATCTTCTTCCTTTCTTCCATAGGTTTGGAGATGGAGTCATCTCCTCAGCAGTTACAGACAAAGGCTTATGTCCGTCAATTCCAGGTTATTGACAATCAGAATTTGCTCTTTGAACTCTCTCACAAGCTGGAGTCAAACAGCCAGTGAAATCCCTGTCCATATGCAGGCATTGTTTAAAAAGAATGTTTACTCTGTATGATACTTGAGCACTTTTTGGATGTACAGGGGACCCACCTAGGCTTTGCCTTAGTTGTAGAGGCAAGTATGGAGTCATGAGATGGCAAGGATGAAGAGTCTTTGTCATGGCTGGCCCAGGGCACGTTGGTGGAAAATTTAATGGCACCTTGTAATCTTACCGATTAGAGTGAGACACAATCTGCTGGGGAGCTCTCCTGCTAGATTCATCCATCCACTTTGATGTTAGAGCTGAAAAACCCAAATAGCACCTTTTTAGTTACTTCACAATATAGTGGAGCAATTTAATTGTGTCTTAACTCTTAATCAAACCTCATGTCAGTTAATAATAATTCATATGCAGGAAATTTTTTCCCAAAAAATTCAATCCATTGGTCAATTTATCAGGTTTTTTTACTCTGCTGCTTTTATTGTCTGTCAGTCAAAATACTGTATTAACAACTGAGGTGGCCATCTTATACTGCCCCATGGGGAAGCTTCATATGACCTCCCTTATACAGGATTCTTAAGACAGACAATAAAATGTCCAGAAGAGATGGAACACCTTTGTGGAGATCATATTCAATTGGATTTCTTTACTGAAGTTTGCACTGGAGATTGGAACCCTATTCATCAAGTTTATCTCTCCATCACGAGTAAATGTGACAAATCCTTGACAATTACAAATATTTGAATGAGATTAATAAGCTTCCAATCTCAATAATTGGTAAAAGAGCAGTTGCCAGAGGCAGCAAGTGCATAAATATCTTTTTTTTTATAGTTAATATCTTATTAAAATATTTCTAGAGTGTTAATGTACATTTATATTTCCTTCTGAAAAAAGTCTGCTGTGGAAGTATTTTAAGATTACCAGGAGATTCTCAGTCCTCCAGGGTTGATTTCCCCTGACTGTTAAATCATAATCATGCATTTCAAAATCTAATTTTAATTGAGGTGAGAAAATCTTGTTAATATCCAGCCACCATAGATATACTGTATTTCTATTCTCTGGGATTTAAAATAATGAAAATTTTAAAATTTAAAATGCATACAAAAATAATATCTGCTGTACTTCATTAATAGAGTATGTTTACTCAACAGATTTTAATTAACCTGAACCATTCCCATTCTGCTGAGAATCACTGTTTTATAGTCCTAGGCTGCATCAACAGAGGTGATAGTATCAAGATCACATGAAGTGCTAGTACTTCTTTATACTGCTTTGGTAAGATCACACTCAGAATACTGCATCAAGTTTTGGTCCTCATGATACAAGAGACTCTAGAAAGAGTGCAGAGAAGAACCTCAAAGATGATTAGGTGGCTGGAGGCTAAAATATGAAGAATGGTTGCAGGAACTGAATATACCTAGTCTTATAAAGAGAAAGACTAGGAGTGACATAATACCAGTAGCAGTCTTCCAATAACTAAGGAGCTGACACATAAAAGAGAGGGTCAACCTATTCTGCAAAACATATCACAACAGGACAAGAAATAACAGATGGAAGCTTATTAAGGAGAAATCCAACCTAAAACTAAGGAGAAGAATAATCAGTGGAACGACTTGCCTCCAGAAGCTCTGGATGCTCCATCACTGGAGGTTTTTAGAAGAGATTGGACAATCATTTGTCTGACATGATAAAAGGTTGCCTGCTTAAGCAGGGTGCTGGACTATAAGACCTCCTCCAACTCTGTTATTCTGTTCTTCAACTTGATCTTCAGTACTTTGACTAAACTCAATCAACATTTTTCAGGAAGCCATGAAAGCTACAATCCATGATTCTGGATGCTATCTAGGCATTGAATACATCTGAAGGAACTGAATACATTTATATTTGAACATTTAGAAGGAGAGCAAAGCAATTTATCCCTTCCTTTTGGAGTGGCTCTGAAAAAGGCCACTGTAGGTATCAACATCAGCAAGGCTGAAGGTAGCAAGGCTACCATATCTGGCCTGCAAAAACCTGGGTGAACAGTCTTTATGTCACCTATTGGTCATGTGAATTTATGCAGCTCAGATATGGTGCTTGTAGCTTCAGTTACTGTGAAGAACCAGGATGGGATATTACTATTTCATCTCAGGAGAGGATGTTGAGGTTTTCCTTTTCTTTCATGAGACAATTTGTAAGAACGTTAGAAATGTTTAATTACTCCATACTATGCACACAAATGTAATGGCAGATAAAACAAATGTTGCCTTTGGTCTTGTAAAATAGGTATAATACAGCAAAGGAGAATACCTGGACTATTGGACCTCCCATGACCTGTGGCCTCTCCCCCCACCAAACAATTATACTTGTTTAAAAGGTTATATTGATTGCACTAGAAGCCTGTTTTAAGTTTAATTGTTGTAACAAAGGAGTTGACTCCTAAAGGGGAGGGAATACAGTTGGAGAGCAAGAGGTTTGATTTAATGATCTAAATCTTAACTGTGGATAAAACTGCAATAAATTGTCAAGGTACCAGTAATACAGGATTAAGTAATGTTTCTGCCTGTATTTATTGAAATAATATGTTGCAAGGACAATGGTCCTCTATTATCCCTTGTCCTGCCTTTCCTCTATGAACAAAGTGCACTTAAGGTGTACTAAAACATTGTTAATGTCTACTTCAAAATTATTATGAAAATATATCCTGGTTCAGGGACTCTTGTGTATGTGTGTAGACTCAAAAAGAATCAAGATGGAAGTTATGACATGATAAAAGGCCCAACCCTTTTTTATATGACATCACACATGTAAAAGGATGAGAGTTCAATTGCACAATCATGCTTAAAAGCACTCAGTTCAATTACAATGACAACTAACAGAACAGAACTAGGAAGATAGCATGTATTCTGGATTAATTTATTTGCAATAAAAATAAGAATTTGAAAACCTGTTTTATTTTAAGAGATGCCGATTTTCTGCAAACAGCTTTAGAGTAGCCTTCTATTAAGAAATCTAACAAATTGTTTTATGAGACTGACAAGATATATAAGAACTCTTGATATTAATCAGATCTATACTTCTTGCATGATAAGGTTGTGCCTCTAGTTTGAGTTCTTGAATCCGAGTTCCATTCTGAAAGTGTGAATTAACCACAGGAATACTCTTCAGCATGCTCAGGGTGCATTTCCCACCCTATAGACTAACCCACATGTCACATCTGTATAGAATATAGTTTTTTGCTAAAAGGGGAATACTTGAACCTCAGTAAATTTCTTTTTAGAACTGAGTATTGTATTTCTCTCTGTTGCATTTCTAACATATTTAAAGCTTGGTCATTATTTTGATAGCTATCAAGGAACTAGACGCTGGAAATAAATCTCTGTTACTTTTAAAATTGTTTTTCTGCTTTGCTGACTTCCTCTTTGATAAAGGTTAATGTATGTGTGGTGTGTAAGGGATAAGGGTGGCCTCTAGTGGCTTTTTTGTTCAGGGATTTTCATTTCAGGATCTCTTGGTCTTGTTTCTTTTTCTCTCTCCTGGTGAGAGTTTTGGGTCCTAGTGTCTGTGTGTATAATGTATATATCTATATATAGGTTGTATATATATATTTTAACAAAGCATTCTGGAATTGTACATGCATTTTTTAAAAAAAGAGTTGTATCAGGCCAATATACAGAGATTTTTCTACTGTTGGAATGAGGGACAGCTCACTTACATATAGTCCTAAAAAGCTTCTGTAAACTGGAATATGCATTGCATCATTCCAAGAAAGTGCAGCTTATTTTTGGTCTGGTAGCTATTATTACTATGATTGGTTGTTGTTATTATTATTTTGCTACAGAAATGTTGGATAAGAAAACAAATGGTGCAAATAAAAAGATTGCAAAATATACTGGATTTTATATTGATCTTTTCATTACCTATCTCTCACGAAGCAAAGCCTTCACAAGGATTAAAATATTTTATTTTTCTAATAAGGCTATATACATGCTGGAGAAGATCCAGCAGCAGAATTTATTTTACTGATAAAAAACATAATAGCATTCACAAACATCTGATTTTTTTTTATTTTATTCAATTTATAAACTCTTTATCAGAGGATTGCAGGTGATATAAAGAAAAAATGCATAATAAAATACATAATACAAAATCAACTATAAGGAAACCTTTTAAACCCAAGCTGCAGCCTAGGAAATAGAAGTGATTGTGGTACTGAAAACAGGAGACTGTTGAGTTCTAGTCTTGCCTTAGGCATGAAAGCCAAGTAGGCAACATTGGCCAATCACTTTCAGACCAACCCACCTCACTGGGTGGTTATTGTGGGGAAAATAGGGGGAAGAAGGACTATTATGTATGTATGAATGCGTCAGTTACTTATGAAATAATAAAGGCAGGATAAACAAATCTAATAAAATAAGATAAAATATGTTATGAAGCAGTTTTACAAACCATTGGCAAGGGAATATTAAAAAAAACAAGTTTTTAATATTTTCCTAAAAGACAGCGAGCTTGAGGACATGGCAGAGAAAGAATGCTGTTCCAAATAGCAGGACCAGTGGCAGAGAATCCAAACTTCTCAAGTCTAATGACACCATTTAGTATTTATTTATTTATTTATTTATTGAATTTATAGTAGATGGGACTAGACCAGGGGTGGGCAAACTTGACAGTTTTAAGACTCCCAGAGTTGAAGTCCACAAGTCTTAAAGCTGACAAGTTTGCCCACCCCTGGACTAGACTGTGCTGCCCTTACCAGTTTCTTTAGGACAGGAACAAGTGACTGGATGGAGTTAGCTTTCTACCTATCCAAATCCTGAACTGTGACAAGCACCTTAATGTTTTTTTAAAAAGAAAAACAAATTGTAAGCATACATACTATTAAATACAGTGTGTCATATACAAAAACGCATACACCTGTACGTTGTGTGTGAATGGGTATCCCATTACGATGTGTTCAATCCAGATGGATTATTGTGTTTGGTATAGATGCATCAAAGCAATTACTGAAATCAAATGCATGCATGGAAATGCCAGGATGGAAAAAGCCTTAATGGAAGAAGCAAGTTATCTTCCTTGAAATTATAAAGGCTCTCATGGCTAACATTTTACAAATGTAAGCAGTCACTGATTTGTGGCACTTCAATTCTCTTCTGTTGTCTTTAGACTCTAATATCAAGGCTTAATTTTGTCACCAGGTGTGGGGGTGAGGACATGAAGCAGAGCCTATATATTGGTTGTGCTAACTTGTGACTATGTTCATTTGTGACTGATAGATGTTTTACCCCAATTGGTTTATGTGTTCTGTTTTTCTGATTTTTTTCTCCCACTTTTATGTTTTAACACTTTAAATTAGCATCTGCTGGAGATAAGAGTTGCATATTGCGGAAGATTGCACATTCCATGTTCGTTAGCCTTCATAAATATGCAGTTGAAGCAAGGTTTAGCACATACAATAACTATAAAATTTGACTTTTTTCTAGAATGGTAGATCCAGGCCATCTACATTTAAGCTCTCAGAGATGTGACATACAGATGTTACATTATGTGATGTCTTCCTATATATGTTTTTTATGACTTTCACAAACACCATAGGATAGCAATAGCAATAGCAGACTTATATACCACTTCACAGTGCTTTACAGCCCTCTCAGGCAGTTTACAGAGTCAGCATATTACCCCCAACAATCTGGGATCCTCATTTTACTGACCTCGGAAGGATGGAAGCAGTGGTGGGTTTAAAATAATTTAACAACTGGTTAAATGGCCCTAATGACCAGGTGGGTAGGCGTGGCTGGGTGATCATGTGACTGGGTGGAGCTCAGGTGACAGTAAGTGGGCGTACTGCCAAGAACCTTTAGCGTTATGTGGGTTAATCAAGCAGTTTCTGTAAGCAGGGCATTAAAGATTAGGCTAGAAACAACACCAGAATGTTTCCTTCCTGCTTTCCTTACAGGATTAACCCTATAAAGTGAAAAAACAAAACAAAAGGAGATTTCTTCCAACAACCGGTTCTCCGAACTGCTTAGAAGATTAACAACCAGTTCTCATGAATAGGTGCGAACCTGTTGAATACCACCACTGGATGGAAGGCTGAGTCAACCTTGAGCTGGTGACATTCGAATTGCCAGCTGTTGGCTGGCAGTCAGCAGAATTAACCTGTAATATCGTATTCTAATTTACAGAGTCACAAAGTTTCCTATTTAAGTTCTGATCAGAAAACAAGTGCTCAATTAATCTTACAGTATTTCAGAACTAACTTTCAGGAATCCTTAAGAAGTAGGATTAAGACCCAGTTGGTAATTTTATGATTGATAAAGTGGCTTTTGTGAAATTGTTTTAGAAGAGTGCAACAGGCAATGAAATCTCCTCTCTTGTGTAAATAAAGAAATAATTCTGTAAATTGTAAGCCATACTAACACACTATTCCACAAATGACCTATATCCATGATGGCGAACCTATGGCACTCGTGCCACAGGTGGCACTCAAGAGCCCTCTCTGCGTGCACACGAGTCGTCACCAAGCTCACCTGCACTGCACATGTGTGCACACCTCCCACCGACCAGCTGATTTTTGCCCGATTTCCGGACTTCCGGGAAGCCCATTTTTCACCCTCCCCAGGCTTCAAGCCTCCAGGAGGGCAAAAACAGCCTCCCCTGGGCTCCAGAGGCCTCTGAAGGGGACAGGGGAGTGCACGCACATGTGCAGGAGGAGCAAGGGGACGCAGGGTGTGTTGCATTGTGGGTGCCGGTGCACATGCGCTTTCGGCACACCATGATAAAAAGGTTAGCCATCACTGACCTATATAAAACCCAAGAAATTCTCGTACCTACAGAGGTTCAGTACAATTCAAAAAGCTGCCTTGTTGAACAATGAAAATATAATCCAAATACCTATTCTGGTTTTTTTCCCCTCAATTTTTAACTACCTTGCCCAATGATTTAAAAGTCTGCATCCTATTTTGTGAGCTAGATTATTAAAATGTTGGTCTTAAGATGGGTAAGAATTAATTAATTTATATATTCTAGATTTCTGTTTAGGGATGCTGCTTATAATTAGAAATGTAGAAGTGAAAGGAAGTGGGTGGTGCAGACGATAGTTCAATGTCTTAAGTGCTAGCTTGGTGGCAGATGATAAAAGAAATAATATGGATAGAATTGTCTTTGCTGCAGTTTAAAAAGTGTCCCATACTTCTTAAAGTGATGATTTTATTCAATTCTTAAAGTGAATAAAACTTCTACTGATGTATGCTGACCTTCCTCATTTAATAGATGGAAGATTTAAATACAGGAAGTCCCCACTGGCACTTGCACAACATCTGCCCAACAATTTCCCAAAGGAAAACCACATGGGTCACCGAACACCTAGATGTAGGAAAACATATAAATAACCCACAAAAAAGATGGCAGGATTTGAACTACCACATCAGCAATGGACAATCCTGAATAGAATTCACACCTCACATGGCATCTGCCGGAATTCTGTATAAATGGGGCATAGTATCCTCCCCTCAATGTGACTGCAGGATCCCATGTCAAACTGTAGATGACATTGTGACTGGCTGTAAGCTGAGGGCATACGTATATTGGTATATACTGGTCCAGGATCTGATTTTGCTGTATTTCAATGGTTAGAGATTGGTAACTGAACATAGATCTTTTTAATATTTATATTTTATTGTGTTTTACTAATCTAGATGAAATCCATGTATGATATGCCATATGCTAAATCAAATGAATACATCAAATAAATGGTAGAATATTCACTGTGGTTCAGTTTTATTATTTCTGTACCTTTCCAAAGGACCTCAGAGCCGTTGGCAGGAAGATAAGAGGTATCTTAAATAAAATGATTCACATGCCATAAAATCCAAGAAGATCAAACAAAAGCTTTAACAATATTTAAGCTATGAAATACTAGTAGTCGTTCTACAGCTAACAGTATCACTTTGGATTAAACTATTGGCTTGTTGAAAAAGGAATACTTGGCTTATTTATTTATTTGACCTAGGAAAATAAATTGCAAGGTTGCCATAGGTCCCTGTCCAACAGTCCCTCTGCAATTTTAACATAGGACTGCATCAGTAGCTCCAACTCACCAACCTGAGCTTAAAGAAAAGGACGACTGTGCAATATTTTTGCAATACAGTATTTAAATGGATTAAAGTTGACAACTTTGAGAAGTGCGAACTTCAATTCCCTGAATTCTCCAGCCAGCACGAGAAACGCTAATTTATTTGATTTTTCATGAGTTCTATGACCCCCAACTACTTAATTTTGGTGGAATATACGTATAAATGAAGCACCCTGAAAGATTAACGCCTATTGTTTGTATTCCATTTAGTGATGCACACATACGCACACAGCGACAAAACTCCGCCGAATAAATAACACTGAACGCGTC
>JAOYMU010000077.1:70494409-70511546 GCA_025802295.1 Psammodynastes pulverulentus
AACCCCCTTATAACCCTATTTCTTAAACTTACAGAGTTCAACTGCTCGGATGGACCATGAAACATCCAGTGTTATGAGTTCTAATAGTAATTACTCTGTTCCTCGAAGACTGACAAGTCATTTGGGTACCAAGGTAACCAAAATTTTCTGTAGATTTGCTAATTCTCCATTTTATAATTAAAATATATATTTCCATCTGCATTGACCTATCTGAATTTATACTCAGTGATGGCAAACCTTTTTGGCACCGAGTGCCCAAACAGGAACGCATGTGCATGCGTGTGTATGTGCATATGTCGGAGCACCAGAAAACTGAAGACCAATTGGCCAGTGCATGCATGCCTGTTTTTTGGCCGTTTTCAGGCTGCTTTCCGGGCCAAAATCGGCCTGAAAATGGCCCAATACTGGCCTGAAAATGCCCCGGAAAATGGCCTGTCTTTTGGCTGATTTTTGGGCCGTTTTCTGGTGCACGCCAGAAACCAGAAGACCAGCTGGTGATGGTGTGCGTGCCCACTAAGAGGGCTTTGCGTGCCACCTCCAGCACATGTACCATTGGTTCACCATCACAGTTCTAGTCCCTATTCTGCTTCATGAATTCAGAGAAATAGGTGTGAAAATGAAGAGTATCAATTTGGAGATGAATGGACTCATTTTTTTAAACTATGAAAGAGATTTTAATAGATGGAATAGTCTGCTGTTCTGGGATATTTTAATGATTTATATGAATGCTTTTAAATTGATATAATTCTAATCCTACTTTTAAAAAATGCATTGTTTTGTGTTTAGTAATGATTTACAACATTCATAAAATTTGGGATTTTTAGATTATTGCAACAGTCATTTAATAGATATAGAAAGATACAAAAAATACTATCAGCTGAAATTCAGGATGAAATGTATAGGTAGAAGTATGGAGATAGACTCTTATGATAATGAAACAGCCTGAAGATGGCCATAATTAATATATAACTCCAGAAATGCACACCTGGTATATATAGTGAGTAGTCAATATTATTTTTAATAGTGATTTTCAGATCTAACAGTATCTGTAACAACACTTTAATATACATCCTGAAAGAAGTTGAATGAGTCATCAGATTATGCATATGTTCTTTTAATGCTGGTACCATCAAGGACAAGTTGATACCATCCAGATGTTTTAGATTTCAGTTTACTTAAGTGTTTGCTATGTAAAATTTGCATATTCTACTATAGTCAGTGTAATGAAATTTGCAATTCTGTACAGCTGTAAGATTTAAATCTGTTATGTGCACTGTGCTTACTAATATATTCTCATCCTAAAGTTACTCAGTTGCCATTCCTAATTGTAAGGGGGGGGGGGGAAGTCCCTTGATAAGAGTTTCATCTTAAAATGATAAAGTTAAGAGTTTAGCCCATTGACTCCAGTTCCCTGCTTCATGCAGGAATTAATAGTCTCTCAACAGATGGCTATTTAGTCTGCTTGAACATATGCAATAAAAGACAATCCACCATTTCTCTGCTTATATGATGCTACTATCAGGTTACTTTAACTGCTTGGAATTCAATGCTTTTTTGTTGCTGAAATGCATTTTTGGATGAAATACCTTGATCTTCTGTGTAGTGTCTTTCAAGAAATTTGAAGAAAGCTATCTTGCATTATCCCCAGTTCCTTCAGTATTTCTTTGTTGTACTAAGTTTCTAAACTCTTTGATTGTCCTCATTGCTTTTCTCTAAACATGTTCCATTTTATTTGAGTCTTTAAAGTGTGATAGCCAGGACTGAACACACATTCAAGGAGGGGACTGACTTATAGGAAAAAAAAGATAAAATGTTTTTTATCATTTGTATTTGTATTTTGATAACCTGCTGATTCATATTCAGTTTTCAATCAACATTACAAAATCTTCTTTACAATATTATCAAGTCTGAGAATATATTCTCTATCCTATATCTGTTCATTTGAATTTTGTTTCCTAAGTGAAATGTTTTGCATTTGATTCTGTTCAGTTGCGTTGTTATTACCAGCCCATTTAACTGATCTGTTAAGACAGAATTTTTGTTCTGTCTGCTACTATACTAATGTATGTGGAAAGACCTTGGGAGACCTGATGCCAGGGTCAACAGTAAACAGCCTAATCAAAGAACCTCTAAGACCACCCCAGGACAAGCCCCCAGAATATAATCTGAGAGCAAATCCCATTCCTTACTAGCATTGATGGTGTTACTTAGTTTGGGTAATGAAACATCTGCAAAAAAATAACCAAGCTTAGAGAGCACAAAGGACCTTTTATAAATCAGCTTCTTTATCATCTGCTCTAGAATTTTTCCAGGTATTAATATCACATGATATGATCTGTGTTCTCCTGATAAAAGCAAATTTGCCCACTTCCAAACTTTTGCCACTTTACCATGTCTTCAGGATTTTTCAAAACTAATCACAGTATAAAACTTCAGCCAGAACCACTTTTGCAAATATATGGCCAGGCTTTAGTAAGAGAAATTTGACTGTCCAACTTTGTGCAAGCCAGTTTGACTATTTTGGTAGCATTCACATGTGTATGAAGAAGAATAGTGAGCGATAATGCACTTTTGATTCTTTGGTATCAAAAAAGTCTTACAAGTCTTATTTCTACCACATAATGAGAAAGCGTATAGTTACAATGACTGTGGCAAATTTGTACCACTAACTTCTTAGGGTTTCTCCTCATGGCAGGTTAATGTGCATTTCTCCAATATGAAATCAACAACAACAACAAAATATGCTGCTATATTTTGTCCTGCACTGACAGCCCATGGCTTCAGTAATGAAGCAGAGGAGATGGCAGGGTGAAACAGGAAGGAATAACTTTCCAGCTGCATCCTGGCCCACATGCTGCCCTACCAACCTGTCAGCTGCGTATTTTTGGGCAAAATTTTAGCAGTCTTCCAAAAGATTAATAAATGGGTTCTCTGATCTTCCTGGCACTAGGGCTAAAAGGGAAAAGTGGCAGAATGCTTTTGATCTCACCCAGCTCATAAATATAACAAAACAATAGGTGCTCTCAGGGAGTGGCACTGCTGCAGTGAGTGATTAATTGACAACCAAAATTATTGCATTGATAATTGCAAAATGACATTAGCACAGGAAAATTAGTGAAAACAGTAGAAACGTTTCATTGTTCATCTCCCATTAAGATCCTGGACTGAATAGATTCAAATTCTGAATTGAAAGAGGAGGGCATGACTGGTATTGATCTCCGCGAATCGGAACCAGCAGACTTTCAGATATCGTCACATGTGTTCAAAGGAGTAGACAAGCAGGGCCAGATTAAGGCCAATTGATTTTTAAGCAAAGCCTAACAGTGGTGCCTCTGGGCCCTTTCATTGGTTCACCGACACGATATTAAGATTCCATAAGTGCTGAAAACCAACATTGAATATGGCAGTGAAAGAATTTAGGTCAAGTTAGCTAGGTGCCCCCTCTGTGGTGCATTAATCACATGCTTATTTTGCTTAATGTTTAATCCAGGGGTAGGGATAAGGTCAGGTAATCAGTTACCTGTACAGAAGCGTGGCAGCAGGCTGAATTACCTGACCTAGAACCTGAGCAGGAAAGGATCCTCAGCCTTCACACAAATATCAAGTGAGTAGAACAGAAATGTTTAGTAAGGTTCCTTAAAAGAAAGGCAGGACTCAGGAAGATAGATGTGCCTAACTGAGAAGAGTTTTGGCGTCAGACTTCGGTTGGGAAACATTTTTCTGGTCTCAGAGGTGACCTCCTGAACTTGTTCTGATTTCTCTGACTGACCTTTGGACTGGCGCAAGACTACAGAGTAAACTCTGATTCCTAGATCTTAGATTTGTCTGTATGAAACTTAGTAAGCTTGTTCGGTTTTGTTGAGTTCTCTCATTCCTGCACTATAGTGAAATATATAGTTGCCATAAAGAGCTCAAAGTCTAACTTTCTGCACTTGTATTTGCTGATACAGGAGAGGTTTTTTTCTGCAGCCCAAGCAGTAATGGCTGTGGAAGGCAATACCCAGTGAGCGGGCAAGAAGTGGGGAAATATTTTCTGAAGCCTCAAGTGGCCAATAAGACTTCCAGAAATGCTAGTCATTGATTATTTCTTTTGTTCAGATTTCTTTTGAGAGATTATGAAAAATGCTACTTTAAAAGT
Source organism: Psammodynastes pulverulentus (assembly GCA_025802295.1). Taxonomy (NCBI): domain Eukaryota; kingdom Metazoa; phylum Chordata; class Lepidosauria; order Squamata; family Psammodynastidae; genus Psammodynastes; species Psammodynastes pulverulentus. The sequence continues at coordinate 70,498,548 of JAOYMU010000077.1, forward strand.
ATAGCTGTATCTTCATTTTGGGGTTGGTATAAAAGAAAGGCTGTGTAGTGAGGATATTTCTACTAAAAATGGATAATGGGACATATTTGTTTCACAGTTAGGGGGACATGAGAATAATCCTTTTAGTCTATAGCAGGGGTGTCAACCTGGCGACAACACATTGTCATTACAAGACATATTACAACTTTCCCCCCTTTGCTAAACCAGGGGTGGGCGTGGCCAGTACATGATGCATCCGGCCCACAGCCACAAGTTTGACACCCCTGGTCTATAAGAACTCTCACTGCAAATGTGCATGTAAATTTGCTTCTGTTTTGTCACACGTACCATTCAGTATTAAAAACATTTAAGAGAAATACAGCTTCAATTCTTCACAATGTTAAAGTCATCGTCTCTGTTAATCCAATAATTTGTGCAGTTGGTTTTGGTGATACCTCGAAAGACTGATTCACTGTAAAAAGGAAGTTAATAGATTTGAACCTTGGGTCTTTTCCAACAAAATACAATTCAGTTGTGAGAAAAGTAGCATTCTCCATTTAACTAGGAAAAAAGTTGTACAGGTATAAGATAGGTAATAGCTGGCTCAGCAGTAGTACTTATAAAAAGGATCTGGATATCCTGATAGACCACAGATTAAGTATGAGCTAGCAGTTTTCTGTAACTTTCAAATAAGCCAATTAAATGTTTGATTAGATAATGGGAAATGGTACCTTCAATTTCTGCTGAAGTTGTCAGAGCACACCTCAAGTATTGTGTCCAGTATTGATTGCTACAATAAAAGAAAAATGCTGAGGTTTTAAGAAGGTTAGAGGCTTGGGACTGAATCCTATACAGAACAGTTAAAAGAACTGGCAATGTTTAGCCTAAAGAAAAGAGCAGAAAACATGAGTTCAGTCATCCAATACTTGAAAGGCAAGACAGGCAAGAAGATAACAGATTTATTTTCCAAAAGGTAGGACAAAATGGGTGTACTTGGGAGAGATAAACTTGAAATAACATGGAATTTCCTGACTGTTAATGCTATTAAGTAGTGGAACATCCTGGCTCATGAAGTCTTGGATGCTCCATCATCAATCCAAGCTTGGACAGCCATTTGTCTGCAATGGTCTGAGCATTCTTACCCTTGGCAGGCGGGCTGGACTATAAGATTTCTAGGAATCTTCTAACCCCCTGTCTCTGGTTTTTCCACTAATGCAAAATGTAATATTAACAAACCTTATTTTGTTACTTTGCTTTTAAAAACAAGCTGTACACATGCAATATATGTAATTTTTTACTTAACAATGAATTCTTTATTCTTATCCATCTGGACTATGCATCTCGTGGGGGGGAAATATTTCAGATGCTTTTGAAATATTTTATGAAGGCCAATTAGCTTTTATTAATATATTTCAAATCAAATTACTTTTTATTTATTTGAATTTTTTATCCACCTTTATTATTGTTTATAAAAAAAACTCAAGGCAGCTAGCATCCCTATTATTCCTTCCTCCTATTTTCCTCACTATAACAATCCTATGAGGTGGGTTGGGTTGAGAGAGAGTGATTGGCACAAAAGTAAAAGGCTGGCTTTTTATGTCTAAAATGGGACTGGACCCAAAGGTGCTTTGTTCAAAAGGCAAAAGGAGTTTTTTTTGTTTTTCCTTGAAGATGTTTCTCTTCTCATCCAAGAAGCTTCTTCATGAACTGAAGAAGTTTCTTGGATGAAAAGCAGTTTATCCTTTTCAAGGAAAAACAAAGAAAGTCTAGTTGCTTCTTGAAAAAAGCACCTGACCTGAATGACTGATAGACATAAGGATTAGATCAACCTAGCTGTCTTATTTGTAATATGTAAAATCTACCAAGTTTTAACATCTAACATACTTTTTAATACTTATTTCAGTTTTATGAAATGACATTAATATGCCTGTCATGATACTATTAATATTGTTAAATAGTATAAAATCTGATTATTGCCAAATTAATAGTTTGAGTTGAATGCTAATGCATAATTATTTTGGAGTGCTTTGTTTACCCACATAAATTATTACTACCAAAAAAGGACTGTGCTCTTCCTTTAGCTTTTTAAGTAAGTTTTAATTTGGCAAAAAACCATGTTACGTTAAGTTACGTTACCTTACATTATGTTACATCCATCTCTGCCTCTGTGTGTATATAAACAATATTTATATGTAAATATACTCATATACCACATATAAGGGAAGTCACCCTAGAATATTCATGTTAGTATATCCCATCCACGTTCACTGTACATAACGGTGTTTTAAAACCATTTGCTTTGCAGGTTGAAATGGTGTATTCACTGCTGTCAATGTTGGGCACTCATGATAAAGATGATATGTCACGAACATTGCTAGCCATGTCTAGCTCCCAGGATAGCTGCATAGCAATGCGCCAGTCTGGATGTCTTCCTCTTCTCATTCAACTTTTGCATGGCAATGATAAAGACTCTGTGTTGTTGGGCAACTCTCGTGGAAGTAAAGAGGCTCGTGCCAGAGCCAGTGCAGCACTACATAATATCATTCATTCCCAGCCTGATGATAAACGAGGCAGACGAGAAATACGTGTTCTCCATCTTCTAGAACAAATCCGAGCTTACTGTGAAACTTGTTGGGAATGGCAGGAAGCACATGATCAGGGCATGGACCAAGATAAAAATCCAAGTATGTTGGTTGCAATTCAGGCTTCAAAACCTGACCCATTCTTTGGTGTTAACAGCTTTGAACTCTAGCTATTTGTGGGATATTTTTTTTCAAAAGGTGATCACGTGATCCTGGGACCCTGTAACCGTCATAAATATCAGCCAGTTACCAGGTGTCTGTTTTTTTATCATGTAACCACAGGGATGCTGCAACAGGGGTTTTTAGGGGTGACTAAGGGGTTTTTAATGGTTTTTTTAAAAGATTTTAATTGTATATTGTCGTTGTTTTTATTATGTTGTGAACCACCCCGAGTCTTCGGAGATGGGGCGGTATAGAAATTTAACAAATAAAATAAATAAATAAAATAATAAATATACATTTGACGCTTGAAATTAATCTGTTAGTCCAGTGAACGTACCAAATTTAATTACAGCAGAATACAAAAGTTGATCATATGGTATCTGCAAGAAATACAAAGTAGTTTTAAAAAGTTGAGTATCTGTAATCTAATATTCTGTGGGATACATATACAACTAGTTCATTTTATGTTTTATGTTGGTTTTCATATTCTGATCAAAAGTTGTCTGGAAAACGCAAAGAACGTGTTTTGTATTTTATGTAACTTTTTAATTGCTGAATTGCATTTCCAAGTGGCAATAGTTTCTTTACTTTAGGTGCCAGATGACATTTTGCTGAATTGTGGCCCAAATCTTCTATCTATGTGGTCTAACTACCTCATGATATTTAGTTGGCCATTTTGATCTTGCACAAGATTCTCACAAAGCCTTAATGATAAAAGCAGCAGGACCAGACAGTTATATCTACCAAAACTCTTTTTTGTGTGTTTTTTCATCTTCTACAGATGACTTTGAATCCAAATACTCTTTTCATCCAGTTGAAGATTTCCCAGCTCCAGAAGAATTCAAATATTTCCAGAGAATTTATCCCAGCAAAACTAACAGAGGTAAGTACTAAATTGTGAAATAGTACACCACAACATTGCACTCACAGTTTGCAAACTGGCAGGCTTAACAGGTGATTTAAGGACAATTCATAGGGCAAAAATGCTGCCTCCAATAACATGAGTCAAATTGTATTTATCAGTAATTTACTTCTACAGATAGTCCATTCAGTGGCTAGTCAAAGTTAGAATGAGGGGTACTTACAACAGATTCTTGTACTTCTGGCTGCTGCAGCATTCCACTGTCACACATTCAGCATTTTTGACCTTCACTGCTGGCTTTTAAAAGCAAAATCATGGGAAACTCTCAAGAGATCACCAATGGTGATCATGTGGGAGTTGCTTAACAATGTCAACTGGGAACTGCTGGAATAGCCATCACAAGTTGGCACAGTCAGGTTACATTGCCCCTTATGACCATGTCACTTAGTGATGCAGTTCCCAGTCTCAATTACTATTGGTGATTGTTTCTTGATTGTTCCAAATTATGCCAATTGTGCAGTCTTACATATGTTACGCCCACAGTTCTCAAATTGCCATGGTACCATAGTAAATTCATGAGAATGAAATGGAATTTTTAAAATTGAGAGAAGTATAACTGTTCAGTATTTCTTTTAACCTAGAGATACCATGAAAAAATCATTGAGAAAGAAAGTGGTGCATTTGGATTTTGTCTTTTCACAAGGGAAGAAAGAAAGATATAGAAACCTGGATAGTTACAGAGGTATCTAAAGCAGATAGGCAATAAGGATGACAAAGGAGCTCATGTTTTTACATAATGAAAAATTTGTAAGAGGATATGTTAATTAAGGCAGGTATTTAGATTTTTTTTTAAATGACAATAAATACTTTGGTAATATTAAAAGGCCTTTCATTTTGGGGGAAATATGTATATAGTAACTTTCTTAGGATGATAACATCCATGTAAATTTTATGGTCTTTTTTGTTTGGGGTCATGGTTTCTGTAGAAGGAAGCATCTGGATGTATAATACCCATGTATTAACAACCTCTCTTATCTTTTCAGCTACTCGTGGGGCCCCTCCTCTGCCTCCTGTCCCTAGGTGAAAAACAGCAAAGAGCATTTTTGCTTAGCACCAAAACAAATAAGACTTGTTCTTAAATTCTCTCTCCACCTCCCAAAAAGCATTCCACAGAAATCTGCATGAAAAATACATTCCTGCTTTTTTTAATTGTAAGAACCTGGGTGAACTTATCATTACTCAATTTTGTCTATGCATTTCATTCTCTGATATAAAAAGGCATCTAATGGGCATAGCCAGGTGAGAATACTCCTGCAGATCAATACTAATTTCCTACCTTTCCTGCTATCTTTGCCATGAAGGGGAAACCCTCAGTTCATAAACACTACAGTTCAAGAACAAGGGAAGAGTGAATGCTTCCCAGGAAAGAAAACCTAACAGAACAACAAAACTGTGGGTCAAGTTGAAGCAGTTATTTATAGATGCTTGCTTATCGTAAGGAAGAAAATGGCATACACATTGTATGGATTAGGGAACATTCATTTTTTTATAGGATTGTGCTATGAAAAGAATTGAAATGGCTGCTTCATTTTTCATTGTAGGCACTACATACTCAATTATTAAATTTTGTAACTTAAAGCAGGAAGAGAAAGATGAACTAAGTGGCATGTCTTAAAGACAGTTTTAAAAATTGACAAAGCTGCATTAGAATAGCAGTATCTGTAGAAGTGCACCAACAAAAGGGGCGAGTACAGCAGTTACCATGCTATGTTTTGGCAGAGTTCTTGTCCTGCAGATCTGGACCCTTAATCTTTGATAGTCAGTTTTTCCAAAAGATAGCTGACATCTAAATGAAGCTTCTCCGAATGGGATTGTGTTTCTACAGAATAAAAGATACCATTGTAGAGATGAACAGATTGTAAAGTCTAATAGCCATCACTGATACCTGTATTGTATTAAAAAAAAGGCATGACTGATATTAAGGAAGTAGCATCCCTTTAAAGTAAAAAGAACAATGTCCTGACAAGCACTGGGGATGAAGAACTTGTTTAAGGGCAAACTAGTGGATTAATGTCGCAATACAATGCTGGCCATAGATAATACACTGAAGATGCTACATGAGTATAGAACAAAATATATATTATGTTCCAACTTATTAGAAGAATTTCTAATGCTTGAATGTCCTGTGTCTTCAGAAGATCCTTGCTCTCATTAACAGAAATGCCCAGCTTCATTGTCTTATCCTATGAATATCTTTCAGACATAATCAGTCTTGAGAATGTAACCATCTATTGCTGAGGGATGGCAAAAGAATGAGAAGTATTCTATTTTTTTGCTGAGAAGTGGATGGGCCCTGGCTACTACTATCCCAGGAAGAGCATCACTGACTGACTGAAGATCCCATTGGCATACATTCCAGTCTAGTAATGGGGAACATACCTTTGATGGCAGACTTTCAGTTACAGTTTTTAAATGACACACCATTTTGTTCTAGCTCAAAGCTGATCTTTAGTGGTTAGTACCTACTTCAATGAAACAACTTTGAAAGTGACAGAAACTGGTGAAAACCCTTTATATTTTATTTTTGCTGGTTGTACACAATTGACAAAGTTTTCTGTGGTTCTTGCACAGACATTTTTATGAGATGGACGGGTGTCAGTTATGTTTGTGACTTTTAGGATGTTTATTAAGTCCTTTGCAAGAGTGCCACTAATTTTAGCTAGGTCTCTTAGTGGTGTCATGAGAAATTTAATAATGCTGGCCTTGTGTCTGAGATCAAAGGAAGTATTTACATTTGGTGTTTTCCAGTATCAGAAAAAGGCCATGTATGGATTGCACATCTGCTTCTCAACACAGTAGTTTATACTGCTGAAGAGTCCCCTATGGGGATGCATCTCTCCTTCTCCCTCCATATAAATAATCTGTTGGAAAGCAAATTCCAACAGTAGAAATTCCCAATTCTGGACTAGACACCACTAAGCAGATTCTGAAGCAGAAGCGAACTTTTCCTCTCATTTTATCTCATGCTCTGCAAATGGTTGTAGCATCAAGCCTAGATTGCTTGTTGGTGTTTTGCCTTATACCGTAGTTCTGTTATGTGATTGGTACAAAATTTATTATAATTATTGTGTGTATTTACTCTTAAAAATGTGGCGTTGGAAAATTTGTGTTATAATGATAAATATTGATCTATTTTTTATGTTGTAAAAAGTTTGTAGGCTTGCTAGCCATACACTACAAAAATTCCTTTACCACCTACTTATTTTTTTTAATGATGATGGAAATTTGTCTCCTTTTAAGTTAATGACTGGGCAGTCTCTCATGTTGAGGGACTAATGCTTGGTCAGAGGAATTTCTTTTTTTTCTTCTGGAAGAAAATTAAATTTTATCCAGCATAACTTGCTGGGAAGAAAAGTTAAATGCACTGTGCATTTTGGGAAAGGGTATTTTTTTTATTATTATTATGTTCTGTATAATGTCGGCTTCCAGTAAGTATGTCTTTGGTAAGCACTGTGAAAGGGTTCTTAAGCTTGAAATGGCAGTCAAATGGAAATTGAATACAACATAGGGTTATATTTGCATGTTCTTGTCCAAAGCTCTGCTTTATTTCTTCTTGTTGGCTCTTGCCCATACCTCTCCTTGAGCCAAGCTATTTGGTGGTTTAATTTCACAAATGGGCAAGATGTATTTGCTTTTCCTTTCTAAAACAAGAGTTTTGTACAAAGTTAATTTAAACACATACATTTCCATACACATTCTGAAAACGTTCAGAGAAACCATATATTTGCAGCTAGCATTACCAAGGTAAAAATCTTAATTCTCTTATAAATCAGTTTCACCAGTCTAGTGTCCCCCCCACCCCAAATCTCTGTTGCCTGTAACATCCAATAATTCTAGTCAAGGTAATTATGTTAGTTAAAACTGATAGCAATTGTAGCCTGTAGTCTGTGAAATCCATCTTAGGGAAGACTGCCTTAGCTCGACTTTGAACTTACACAGTCTTGCTCAGAAAATTTTCTATTTGTATCTGGAAAATAAATTTGTAGCCTGTCACTGAGTCTTCATCCCAGTCTTCTTTCTTACCTGCTATTGTTTTAGTGCAACTTAAAGTAGAATATTAGGATATATTCTACATTCTTTTCCTACCTCTATTTTTAATGACGGTACATGACAAAGTATATTCTTTTATTCTTCACAGTGCATCAGACCTTTTCTCAAGGTCTGAAATGATCAAAATATCAGTTCAGTAATACCTAGTTTCTTTAGCTGGCCCAAGAATTTTTAAAAGTTTTTATCTGTCTGATTTTTTGAGGCAATTCTATAGTTTTATATTGTATAGCAACAAATACGTCCACACAATGAAGATTCAAAAATCTATGTACAAGAGATACACGATGCTGTGAAGGCTAATCACATCTATCAGTACAAAAACAGAGGAACCATTGCAAAGAACTATGTGTCATGCTATCCTGTAACTGTAAGTTTCAGATGTTGTGAACATGAGTTTTAAGAATTGAGGGTTTCTCCTATTTTTGATGGTTTACTTTGGGAGAAGGCCTTTGTAGCTTTTTAACGCTCCCCATAGTTAGCTCTTCTCCATGTTGAAATATATAAATCCTTCACTGCAACTGTGCAAATATGCCAAGGAAAAGGCTTTTATAAGGGGTATAATGTTTATGTTGTGTAACAGCAAATGCTTCAAGCTTCATTCATGGTGCCTTATCCTTAAATGGCTCCCAATGGAGTTGTGTGTCTGTGTGTGCGCACACAAATTTGGATATTGCAAGGTCCATGCACACACTATCCTCTCACTGTCTTTGCTCAGCAGTTCCATTTCTATCTACTGCAGAAACACTACTGAGTAATTCCTGTAGTTTCAAGAACCAGAATTTGAGTCTGTTGCACTGCTGCTTTTGTTTTAGATCTGATCTTTCCCTTTCACAGAAAATGCCCTTTTAGAGTTTTTTCTTTGCAAGTGTTTCAAGTAAATTTCTTGATGGTGAAAGAATTATTGAGTCCGTTGTAAGGGCACATTGTGTGTGTGTTTTTTTAAGTCTTACTGGGACTTGCATGTAATATTCTTTCATAATTTTACTGTCCTGATTAAATAACTGTGAGAACTCTCTTGATTTGGCATTAGGAGGAGTTTTATTTTTAAGTCATTTTGATAATTTTCACATTAAACAGTCAAATACTTCACGTTCACCTAAATTTCAAAGACTGTGACATATGATAATAAGCATACTGTAGATCAGTGTTTCTCAACCTTGGCAAAAATATGTAGACTTCTAAAAATGCTGACCGGCTGGCTGGGAATTGGAATCCACACATCTTCGAATTGCCAAGATTGAGAAATTGAGATCATTTCCCTACATTTAAAATATATATATAAACACTCCTTGTTAAAAATTGCTCTTTCCTAGTGGGATCTTTCAAGAATCATTGCTTTTCGGTTTTCTTTTTCGTTTGCAGGGGACAATAATTACTGTATCAATCAGCAGGAGGGAAGGCTATACAACTTCCTCACTAAGGTAGAAGTCATTGCTCATTCAGGAAAATGCATAATGCTCCCAGTATAATACAATTATATAGCTCTGAATGGGAAGATAATTCCCTCTTACTCATCAATTTGTACTGTTAATTAGCATCTTAGTTTTAACATGCAGATCAATCATGTTCCCTACAGTTGAGATGAGAATAGCCTGTGAAGATAGCATATGTTGAAAGGCTGGTTTCAGGGGAGGAGAAAAGTATACTACTTTTATTCCCTAGTGGCTATGTTTGATAATGCCTCTTTTAATATTTCACTACTTCACAAGACACTGTATCTGAACCACAGGAAGTGGTGCTGTCTCTTATTCAAATTGTAGCTGCATTGACTGATGCAGAAGTAAGTCTGTGTCCATGATCTAATAAATTAATCAAATACAAATACTGCTTCTGAAATTTGTTCTCTGTTTAAGCACATATCACATTGAATATGTCAAATATTTTTATTTATATTCTATTATATTGGCTCAGTGCTATTTGAGATTTCACAAATCAGTTCGCAAGAAATTCACACAACCTGCCTTTGGAAACTTTTGAGGAAACAAAGAAGAGCAAACTAAGAATTCTTTGCATCGAGCAATTTCTAATGTAACCTATTCTACAGTACAATTTCTACTATGATTTATTTTATTTTCATTTATTTTTCTGATTGCATTGTCAAAGGCAGGTATGCCATAGGACTCCCCTTCTCTTTGAAGAAAAAAATTGCTGTAGGAAAGGAACTGATATCTTCCTTTATTGTATGGATAGCCCTCAATTAACTACTGCTACGTTCAGTGACCATTCTAATTTATAGTGGTGCTGAAAAAGTAGATTTATAACCAGACTTACAGCTAACACAGCATCCCATGATCAGTTAATTGCCATTTGTAACATTTTCATTTAGCTTCTGCCCAGTAAAGTCAACTGGGAAGTCAGGAAGTTGAAAGTTGTGGAGATGGAATGTCATGCTTAATGGTTGAAGAAAAATTGATGTTCGTAGATTGTGATTATGTGATGCTTCATTTAATAATGCTGTTTAATGATGAGATTGTTGGTCTTATAATTGTTACACGAGGGCTACCTATACAATAAATTTCCCAATGATACCCATATTTTTAAATTATTTTCAGGAGTATTTTGATACATCTGGAAGAGAGACTTGTGTTTTTTAAAATCCTATTTGTTTCCCTTCAAACTATGATGGGTATCATGATTAAAGCAATAGCATTTGCTACTCTAAAATTTGAATCTGATTTAATCTGAAAATAGATTTATGTAGCCTATAAAACTCAGATCAGGCAAATGATGAAAATGGTAGGATGTGCCGTTACATCTGAAAGATTATGTGATAATAAAGGCTGAAATGTATACAGATATATACCAGCCAAGAACTATATAAGCTGTAAAAAGTGTCACCAATTTAGTTCCGTGTTTTGAACCACAGCTGCCATAAATAAATTACCCACTTTGCTCGCATATTGTATGGAAATTATCGTTCTAAGCATCTAGGGAGCATTGTCTGCTCTGCTACAAGTTCCATTTTTTACTCTCAAGTGGAAACATTCCAAAGTTTTCGCAGCCTTCCAGACGTTTGCACTGCAATTTATAGAATTCACAACTCGCAAAAAAATTTAGTTCTCGTGGTATGAGCGTTCTCCTTCCCGCTAGGAAAAAAAAATAACGCTGAGAGCGCTCTTTTTAGACTTATCAAGGCTGGTTCCCTTTTATTTTGCAGCAAGGTTCGATGGGAATTGTAGTTCTGTTTACTAAGTGGCAGGTTTTGCATTCAGTAAAAGGCTGCGGCTGTTTGCTTCTGCTATCTTAATCGGGAAATTAGAGCCACCCTGGAAAATTGGACTGCCTTTTTTTTTTTTTTAATCTGAAAGAAGTCAGGGGAGCAGTGGAGCAGCAGAAGGGGAGAGCGACGTAGAAGGAGCAGCGTAGAAGGGGCAGGGCCAATGGAAATATGCGTTCGGCGCGAAGAGTGGCGATTGGTTGGCAACGAGCGGCACCGCTAGGACTAACCAATCGGCAGGACCGAACAGCTAGAGCGCGCGCGGAGAAATTCTGCCAGTCAGTCCAGGGGGAAAAAAGGTGAGCAAGCGACGAGCGAGATCCCGCGTTCTGACTCGACAAGCTTCCAAGAATTCGGTTTATGGTAGGTGCTGGATCTCGGGCTCAGTCGGGAAGGAGCAGTATGGAGATTGAGGAGGGGAACTTTCTGTATACGGGAAAAAATCCACTTTTCGTCGAAACTTGAACATGCTGGCAGCGCCTCCCCGTCCGATATATTGGACGGTGGTCGAAAATAGTCGTTTCATAGTGGCAATTTTTTTAATATTGGCGGGGGGGGGGAAGATAATTATATCACAAAAGATAGAAGTTGTGGTAGAACGGGGAGGGCATAAGTTGGAGAAGTCCGCGCAAAGGAACACGCGCCATTGAAGCCAATACCTTTCTCGGTAAATGCATGGCAGCTCTGCGCTTCCGTTCCGTCTAAGTGGCGGTGATGGGGGGTGGGGATCTAAAATATATAGGTATAGATATAGATATATAGAGAGATACCGTGGCGTACCAAGAGGTTTGTTGCCCGTTCCCGCATGCAACTTCCATGAAAAAGTAAGCCAGCCTTACTTAGCTTGATGTCCTCAGGGCACGTTGTTGCAACATCCGAGGCAAGGGCCATATTAGCTATAGATAAGAAGAAGATGGGGGGTGTAATCCGGAGAGCATGAATTTTAAAACTGCCCAACAGTCAAGCTGTCTGGATTTACTGTAAAATACTAAAATAATACAGTTTGAATAAAAATGTAGGCATAACATGGGAAAATAAAAATGGCCTCCTTTTGCACTTTGGTGCAAAAAGTGATGCCAATGTGGATGTCAGTTGAATTACTCTTTGAAGAAAATTTCATAAATGGGTTGCTACCACAGAAAAAACTGTCCCCCTTTTAAAGGCCCACCTCATTTCTTTTGGGAAAGGGCTTCCTTTAATGATTTGAATGTCTGGGTAATATATATATATATATATATCTTGAAAGTCTATGTGTTAGTATCTAGGAACATTATGAAGCCAAATTGTTATTTCAATGCTTTAAAGTTCAGAATTAACATGGGAGAACTTTTTTTTTACTTTTTCATTTAACTCATGCTGTCTACTAGCGGATACATTTATATAAAAACCTCCGTATTTGGAAGTATTTCAACACTAGAGTTTGAACAAGCAAATGGGGCATGTTATGCCTCTTGTAATATTTGATAGATTTAATAAGTTGGCATCTTATCAAAATTTAAAGCTAGGATGAGTGCATGTTTTCTGATAATGTTTAGGATTTTATTACATTTAGCTAGTTACAAAGGAAATAAAGAATAAGGGGAGCATAAGTACATAAGGGATGACAAGTCAAACTTTGGCTATACAATAAGTATAAACTTGAGAATCAAGATAGAAGAGTGGGACAAAAATAAAGATCCCTACAACTCATGCAAAAATCCCTGGTGATTTCATGGATATATCAATGTACTTTTATCAGTATGGAAATAGTTGGCCACTGTCTTCTAGGATTGTTTTTAAATTTCTCGGCCTAGTCTTGAGGTTTCATTCTGTCTCCCTTTCAAGTATTAGCCAGGTTTGACACTTGTCTGAAATCAGACAAGTTTGGTTAATGCTGCCACTTAACTGAGTAATATAGTGGAATACTTAAACAGTGATTACTGTTAAGAAACATGTGCACTTTTAAGTTGGTATGGAGGTCCTGTCCTTTAACCCTGACTAGGAAAATCTTGGCTTTCCCTGTTTTGGGGAAGGGGGGGTTATTCTATGCTTTAATCCAGGGATGTCCAAACTTGGCAACTTTAAGACTTGTGGACTTCAACTCCCAG
>JAOYMU010000077.1:70865610-70880181 GCA_025802295.1 Psammodynastes pulverulentus
ATGTGTAATTAATAACTACTGGTTAAAGGGCTTGAATAATATTTGGAATAAATTTGTTAAAATCTTAATTCCAGATAGAATTACTGGAAATCATAGTTTGCATCTCTAGGATAATGCTATGGTACTTAGGCCTGATATCACAGAGAGAAAATGGTTTAAACTCTGAAAAGAAATACTGTATACCAATATGTTCAGGTTTATCCAGAATTTGGTGATTATAATGAAAGTAAGATTGTTTGCAGTGTCACTTCAGGGGGGTAATAAGTTGGGAAAAGGATGCTTAAAACTTTGCTTTTCTTGCAATTCCTTCCCCTCTCCCCCATTTTTTTTTGGGGGGGGGGGGGTCATCCATTATGAGTCAATGACCAGTGGAAATCTTGAGAGTTTCTGTAAAGTGTAACATTTGCTAGGCAAGAATTCTTCTGCTTGTCTATTAAAACCACTTCTTTAGGTATAGGGTAAAGTATGTTTTATCCTTCCAGAAAATGAGGGGGAGCATGGAAAATAGTAAATCCCCTCTTCTCATTAAATATTATAGTTGCCTCCAAACTCAGGCATCCCAAGTTTGGGATGGAGCTGAAAGAACATGGTCCCTGAATTTGAGACAATTTTACTTTTGCAACTAGACTTTGCCCAGCCAAAAATACAAATCACCAAGTAATTTATGCAAAGAAAAAGCATTTATTAAGGGGAGTCAGTACAGAAACAAGTGATACATACATTTAGTATATGTGATATATCAGAAAACAATAAAAATATTGGTTACATGGGAGACTTGAACAATAGAAAACATTGATTCTAAATAACATTCCACAAGTGGCAAAGTTATGGGTTACATTACTGTTTTCCCAGCTTGGTGTGTATCGTTCTTAAAACTTCCAAGTGTATTCAGGGACTTTCAGAATATGTTTCTAATGTGTAGTTGCTGAAAAAAGCAAGTTCTCATACATACCAAACAAATGGCCTTGACTCAGAAGAGAAGTTAAAAAAGAGATCTAGACTGCTATGTCAAAAGTGCTAATAACAGCTTTTAATGTTAATAATGAAGCCTAAAATTTGAGGCAATAATATCATGGATACCACTTTTGTATGACATTCATGTATATTTTTGGGAGCTACATATAAGAGTAACTCCAACTTTAATGTTGTTAAAAAGGAAATAATAATCTGCAGAGATTATCACAAAACCTTTCTTTGGCTCTTTTCCATATTTTTTAATTTGACCAAGAATATTTTAGGTCAGTGTTTCTCAACCTCAGCAACCTTAAGATATGTAGATTTCCATTTCCCAAATTCCATAGCATGCTAGTTGGGGAATTCTGGGAGTTGAAATCCGCACATCTTAGAGTTGATGAGGTTGAGAAACACAGCTGTCAGTGCATGCTGTGTTTGGGGGGGGGAAGTGAATATTTAGACTATTTATCTCATTAGTTTTTGAAGTAACAGCTCCATGATATTAAAGAGTGTAGATGTGCTAGTAATGTAGTAACTTGCAGACCTCTGACTCACAGCATTCCCGTTTCAGGAATTTTATAGAAATAAAGACAATATTTCCTAAATATGACTGTGACTAATGAATATCATATTTTGACCAAGAAATATATATGAATATATGTGTATATGCAAATATAATATTTTTAAATGGCCTCTATTTATACACTGAGACCAAAAGGTAAGAAGTTCTGGCAGCTTGCAGTAAGATAGTGAGTGGCCTTGGTTCTTTACACACTTCATTTCCCAACAGGTGCTTTGCATCCTAATACCTTAATGCATGGGGCTCTTTCATTCAATCTGTTCCAACTTTGATGGTAACTAAGACCTTCTTTTGTTCCCTGCCAGACTAATAATATGTTCCTTCTAGGTGCTGATACCAAAAGAATTTTCCACACACAAAACTATTAGGAGATCTGAGCATCTCCAGCTGGTTTCCAGGAGGAATATATCCTTAAGTGGAATAGAGGCCTCTCCTCTTAAATATTTGGATGCTTTTCTCCAGTTTTCACAGTCTCTGGTTTTGGAGTGATTTATCTGAAATGCCAAGCCATGCCAGACAGCTTTGTAGATCCTGAAAATACAAACAACAGGAATTGTACAAAAAAGAAACAATGAAGTCAGTGTTTCACAATTCTTGAGCAGACTGTCTTGTGGAGGGAAAGCCTAGGTGTGCAAATAATTTCTGCTCTCCTTGCCTGTGTGCTCAGAAATATGTCTCAGTAATCTTCTTCTTCCATGTGATTGAAGGAATTAAATGATGACCATGCTGCCAAACCTATGTGGACCTCATAATTTCCTTCAGTGTTCAGTACAAGCCATGTTTCTATTCTTACAACACTCCTAAAGAGATTAGTGTTACTCCCAAATGTACAAAAGGCAACAGAAATGGAAGGTGACCTTGAGAGATAGCTATTTGCCAAATTAAAGAGAATAACAACTCTATTCCGAAGTGCAGAATGGAAAAGCACCTCTTGCCTAAGAAAAGCATTTATTTTCTCTAACCATATTCTTCTCCCCCCCCAACCTCCCCCCCCCCAAAGAAATGTAACATACACTTAGTTTCTCTTGCAGCTTATCAGATACTCTAGTCCGGATTTTTCTACTTTATATTGGGGACTTGCTAATTGAAGTATGCACTCCTTAAAGTTGCCGAAGTTGAAAAACACTGCCCTAAACTTTAAGCATTTTTTTTCTCTTGCTCTTCAGAAAAAATGAATTATTTTCTTAAAACCCTGTTTGTAATTTTCCAAAATTATTTATCATATGGATGCTCTTTCTACATTTTACTCACCATGTAGGGTCAGTCATGACATTCAGCCCATTGAATGCATAGATGGGGTACTCCATAGTGTTGAAGTCAGAAGTTCCACGCCTCCTGAAGAGGGAATTCCAGGTCTTTGCCAGTAGCTGACCCTGTAGCAAAAATGTGATTTAGAACTTTTTTACCCTTGCATCTAACTATGGCAGAACCATAGGTGTACTAAAGTCTTTTTTCCTGCTATTTTTGATGATGTGACTTTCATCTGTTGACTGAGACATCATTAAGTTTTCCTGAATTGTTTCTATATTACAGGAGCATTTTCTACTCTAACCCAAGTCTTCTATTTTTGTTGTGTTCCAACTAAGCATGTTTAAGGAAAATTGCTGTTGGGTGCATGGCCAGGTTATCCTTAATGAAGGGAGTTGTCCCCCCCCTTTACTGGCTAGTTTAGACAAGTGGGCATGCTTATCCCCTCTACGTCTCTGAGCATTCCCCTCTGGGAGCATTCTGGTTTGGTTAAGAGAGACAACATTTTTTAAACCAGTTTGTCTCCCAGTATCTCCAATTTTCTAAAGTTGGAGATTGGAGAGGGAACGTCTTAAGTAATGAGGGGCAGGTTCTGTGACATGAGGCTGCACAACGTAACAAGTTCCTTCCTGCTTCACACACAAACCCTCCCCATCAGTCTGTTATCTGCTAGGCAGCTACTTTCAAGTATGGATTTACTGCTTTTGAAAGCAGTATGGATTTACTGCTTTTGGGAAATCTTATTTAAAAATGAAGTGATCTAGCAGGCAGTGGGATGGAGAGGTATTGAATTATGAAGCAGCAGAGAAGCTAAGAAAAATTCCCTCTGCAGCACACAGAAAACAATACTGCTGTTTTGAAAAGCCATCCAGTGCTCCTCTTTTCCCAATACTGCACAAGTCTAGCTACTGAAATGCTAGGTGACACCTTGATGATGATAGAGCAGTGATGGTGAACCTATAGGTGTTAGGTCACATGCCAATATTCACCAACACCTGACAATAATTATTCTTGAAAGCATGCCCCATTCTCATGTAATTTTTGGAGGCTGTGTAGACTGTGTAAAAATGGGGTATGCTCTTGTGCCAACTACAGAGCCTCTGAAAATCAGGCAAGAGTAGGATGTGATTTTGCAGTTTTCAGAGGCCTGGAAGAGCATCCTCTAGAGCCACTTCTACAACAAAGACCTTGTGTGACCCAGAGCCACTTCAGGTGGACTGCAGCGGTCTGTCAAGAGAAAGAGAACAGTGCCTGAATTTAAGAGATCTTGGGGATCACACACATGATTGGACTGATTTTTTAAAAAAAAAGAAACGATATGTAAAGAATTGCTTTTCTTTTGACTTTGTATGTGAGACATGCCTGCAGAGTCAAGTTTAGAATTTTCCAAGTTTTTGATATGCTGAGCCCAAAAGCCCAACAACATTATGATGGAATCAGGAACTGGGATTTGCCTTGCTTTTATTGGCTCTTTGGGATGCTGTAAGCACAGCCATTTCACTTTGATTGTGGAGGGTATTACCCTGCCCAGCCGTTCTGTCTGGGTCAGTTGAGAGGGTGGATATTTACCATGAACCAGGAGCCTGTGAGTTCTAGCCATGCCATAAGCATGAAAGCTAGCAGGGTGAGTTTGGACTAGTTAATATCTTTTGCTCAATCCATCTGACAAGGTTGTTATAGAGAAAATAAAAAATAAGAGTATTAAGTATATGTTAAGTATGTTTAATTGGGCCATAGTGTTTTGTATTTCTTTATGTTTTTAATTTATATAGTTTTATTTCTTATGATCGTAAGCAACCCAAAATTACTTTGAGGTAAGATGGGCGCCCTATAAATCAAATAAATAAATAAATAAATAAATAAATAAATAAATAAATAAATAAATAAATAAATAAATAAATGAGTAAGTAAATGAGTAAGTAAGTAAATATGTTCACCATCTTGATTTGACTAAATATATTAAAAATGTCTACTACTAAAGGTACTTTTCTGCCAATTCAGGAATTAGAGGAATAGATATTAATATGGCCATGAGAAAGATACTTTATTTCAAAGATTAGATTAAATAAAACTTTATTTCAAAGTTTTGTTTAGATAGTTAAGGAACTTTACAACAGCTGTTTTTGAAAGTTCCTGTACAAACAGAATTAAATTCTTAACAACTTCCATTTGGAAACCAGGCACTGGACTTAGTTGGGCAACATAAACCAATCTTGAACTGCCTACTTCTCCATAGTTCTATCCAAGAAGGAGGTACTGACTCAAAAGCCAATAAGAATCTGTTACTAACCTTAAGGTTAACAAGTGGCAAATTCCTGTCCGATCTCTTCACAACCGAGACAAGACTTTGGGTATCTCCGGACAGGAAGGCTCGGAAAGTTCCTTGCAGATTTGCCTCTTGGGCCTGCTGATGGCACTGTAGGTCCACTCCACTAATCCCTCTCATGTTACCATTCGAAGGGAAATTTAGTGCTACTATGCGGAGCTGGAAAGTGAAAGAAATCCACATGGCATTGAAGTACAATCTAATTCAACAGAAGGGATTAGCTGATGCCCATCAAGTTTTATTCCTTATCTTAAAAGACCTGTTTGCATTTTAGCATTGAATCCAAGTTCAATCATATAACCAAACAAGAACCCAGGGGGATGATAATTAAACATTCACAAATTATCCCACACATCAAATCTATTGTTCCCAAGCATTCTTGGGAAATCATGACAGTTAAATGAAATCCATATATGGTAGGTTTCTATTTTCTGTGCTGCTACATTCAATGACTTGTTTAAAAAAACTAAAAAACCAAGACTATAGCTCTAAAGATAAATATGAAGGGTATACAAATATATTTATTTACCCATTATTCATTTAAATAATTTCCTGAACTGCCAATCAGATATTATAATTAATAAACATTTAACTCCCTTGGCTTTATTGATCCCAGCTTCATAGAAAGGGCAACAAAGGCAATTGGACTACATAACCTTTATACAAAATGAAAGTCCTGAAATATATACTGCAATTCCTAAAATTTTGTAGTTAACGTGCTAACTAGAAATGTCAGGGGTGGGGGTGTACTCTTAATACTTCTAAAGGGCACTGAGTTGAAAACATTTTAAAGCAGTTTCTGCTTTTCTGAATGGGCTATGATTGCTTGTTTTTGGAAGTTGCTGGTTGTCCTATAACAAAAACCAATTTAAATTGTGTCATTAGTTAAGATTGTTTGTCCCAGAAGGTATATGAGGATTTTTTTTTTAATATTGTGCCAATGATTTGTCCTGTTGAACTTACTGAAGGAATCCTCTGAGGGATGCTTGTTGGTGCAATTGTCGGAATTGTTATGTTTCGTTCATCAAGCTGGAACCAGAGAAAAGGATTACAATATTATTCTGTATATGGAAGATTTATAGACCTTTTGACCAATTCTTTATAATAAGATGTGAACCCAAGACCCACCCAATCAAGCAGCCCTTAATTTTTTCACTGTTCACTGCGGTTGTCAGAAATAGTAATGGCAAGAAGGGGCAGAAGCTAAAATATCCCTTTGCTTAGTCTGTCTCACTTCGGTATCACTGCCACGGATACTCACTACCACATTGAATGACAATCAGAATAAATCAAAATAATTGATTAATTTTCTGTTTGGGAAAGAAAATGCTGGTGCAGCAAGAATAATGATCCAATGAGATTGATAGTAGGAAGTCCTTCTGTCACTGGATCACTCTACTCTAATTTGTACCTACTTACTTTAAATAGAAAATCACACTCATTTTAACAGGACACATGTTTTTAATGTCTGTCTATTATTTGCAGCATTTCTTTGGCATGCCATTCAATATCCCAAGTATGAAAACAAACTGTAGGTTGTACTGGGAAACCTTACTGAGCCTTTATATTAAAAAGGCTGTTGCAGGAATTGGTATTATAAATTGCTCACCATTTTGGTCAGACTTATTGTATTATGAATAGGAAATGAAATTATCCCAGGAAAATAAAATACAGTTTGCAGATACCTTCAACGTGTGCAGCTATCAAGCAAAGAAACAAAAGGATGTTCACTGATTTCTTTTTTGTTCTTCAATTTTTTCAGTCCAAGGAATTAGAATATTCAGCATTATTTTTTTGAACTCTTCATGAAATGTTACCATCACAAATTAATTATACAAATATGACACAATATATTTCAAAAATTCCTTGCCTGCCATTCAATTCTTTTCTCAGTGCTCAGCTATGGGAATAATAGTATCTAGAGGATAATATGAAGATGGAAGCAGCTCAGACATTATTGGATCTTAAGGAGAGCTGAATAGCTATCCTGAAGGCTTCTATTAAATGTATGTGATCCTTCAATAAATCAGAAGACATGCTCCAACTTACAGAGTTGTATCACATAATCTTACGATTTATTATTATTTTTACTGAAAATATTGTATAATATTGCCCAAGGCAAAGTTTCCTCAAAACAATTTACAAATGATGTTTTAAGATAAAAATCACACAGTAAATATTTGCATACATCCCTTTACCATTATTAATTTTTCTTCTCAAAGATGTCATCTAAATGGCCTCACGCAAAGATTGCAAGACATTTTTCACCATCGTTATACCAAAGCAAACTCCTTAAATATGGTACCGATTTAATAATACTATTGTGCAAGCACTGGCGTGACATAAAATGCTGGAAAAATTTATCACCTGATTATTTTCCATAGGCACCAAAGGATCATCAGCTGCAAATAGAAGTGCTGAATCCTCCATCTGGTGAAGGAAACACATACAGTACAGGAAAAGAAGTATAATATTTAGCACATTGCCACATAGTTCAAATAAGCAAGCCAAGATCCATCATGAAAATCCAACAACTGATAAATTCAGTAGTTAATCTGTCTTGGGAAAAAAAAATGAAATAGTGCTTTCCAATTTATATTATAGAACATGAGAAGTCAGCTATCTTAGCCTAAATAATCTAGTCCAGCTTTCTGTAATCCACAATTCTAACCAGATATCTGAATAGGAAAGAAAGCAAATCAATAATGTAGCTCCATAATCTTTTAAAACCAGCACCAAATTCTGCCCTAATTGAAGGGATTATTACAATGGCTCCTACCAGAATCTTTTTCCATCCTTTGGGGGTCTTGAAGAAAGCTTCGGCCTCTTCAGTGATGTAGACCAAACTGCCATCAGGAATGGAGGAAGCAGATTTCAACATGAGCTCTTTTGAACTGAAGGTCCAGGTGGGGTGCTGAAAGAAAAGCAGAAAATATACTGTATCACATTTCTTTTAATAAAAAAAAATCCCCTTGGATCATATTTAGCCTGTAGTGAGAAAGATTTGTAAACATTTTTTGGATAAGCATTTTGTATTGATGTTTGGTAGTTCCTAAAATTTACAAGAGCTGTCCTATTTGCAAACATTGTTGCAGCTACCACCTTGGACAACTATAGATTTCCTTTATAGAAAATCATCTATCTCTGTAGCCTTAAATATTTGCCCGTCTCTGCCCATACCACACCTTATATCCATTCTGGCTTTTGTCAGGAGAATCCTTCATAGGCAGTTCTATATCTGTGGAAGAAAAGCAAGTTTGAATGAATATGCCCTCTTTTCCCAGAATATAAATATTTTCTTCTATACGAACTAGGAATTTGCTTCCTTCCAACCCTGCAGATGCCAAACATGTCCTAAACATTAAACACCAAGCTAGAAGAGGGTGATGCATGTGTAGGTTCCTCCACAAATGAAGGATAGCCACATTTCCTGCAACATCCTGCCAAAGCCACATCAGGTTGCCCTGCTTTGTTCTTCTATTTTTCTGTTGTACAGGTAGTCCTCAACTTACAACCTCAGTAGGGACTGGAGGTTGTCATCACTAAGCAGTGCAGTGACTGCACCTGATTTCATGGCCTATTTGCTGTTGTAATTAAGCAAATTACCATAGTCAAACAAGACATCACACTATTGTGACTTGTGACCTTCTGGCTTCCCCATTTACTTTGCCTTGTCAGAAGCCAATTGGGAAGGTTGGTGATCATATGACTGTCGGGAGCTGTGACCATTGCAAGTATGTGACAATTGACAAGCACCAGAATTACAATCACATGGC
Organism: Psammodynastes pulverulentus; assembly: GCA_025802295.1. Classification (NCBI taxonomy): domain Eukaryota; kingdom Metazoa; phylum Chordata; class Lepidosauria; order Squamata; family Psammodynastidae; genus Psammodynastes; species Psammodynastes pulverulentus. Next base: position 70,874,495 of record JAOYMU010000077.1, read on the forward strand.
TTAGGGGCATATTGAGATGGTCATAAATGTGAGGACTATTTGTGAGTCACTTTTTTCAATGCGATCATAATAAATTAAATGGTGGCTAAATAGGTAAGTTGAGGACTACCTATAAACTTGACAATTCAGCTAGGAGCCATAGCTATGGTAAGCTCCATAGCCAGAGAAAACATCCAATTGATCAGTCCTAAAGATTGCAGCATTGATAGATTGCCAACAGGTTACGAAAAATTAAGGAATTCATGCAAGGGGCCTGCACAATAAAAAAAAATTGGATGTATTTTTGTTTCAACTACAAAGAGGGATAGATAATACCTGAATCAAAACATGGATCTTGGTTCACCTGAAAGGAATAAGAACAGAGTCAGATATTATGTCATGAGGAAATGCTCCTAATTTTGAAATATTAAAAACACATCTTTCTTTCATCTTTTAATAGTTAATTATTATACTAATTTTATATGTTAATTTTAATATATTAATTTGTTTGTATTTTTATTGTAAGTTGCCTAGACTAATATAATAGGCCGAAAAGGTGAGATACACTTTCATATTATATAATGAAGAACTGAAGATATTAGTCAAGAGGCACACACAGACACATGCACGCACACACACGTACACACAAGTTTGTAACAATACTTTTCAGCTTTCAGTGCAGGATTGGAACTATTGATCAATTTGCTTTTTAGTTTGCTTTTTCCCATTGACCAAGAGGTGGTTTAACTCATGTTGTCCTTTGAATGCAGGTAGCTTCTTGCAATTTAGGAACAGCAGAATTAATTTTTACAAAGTATCAGTCTTCCTTATTTATTTTGGCTGTTGTAACTTTGTTTCACTTGCAAAATGGGGTTTAAAGATATGTTTTATGTAAATGCCTCTTCTACCTCCAAGGAATCCTAGGACAGCAAGGAAAAGCCCATGCCATGCCATGCCATGCCAATCATAATTTCAGGTACTGCAAGTATTGTATGCAACTGAGAAATGGTATGAGACTTTTGACAGCAGGATTGTTGGGCAACCAATTAGCTTGGCACAGCAACAGGAAGGCCTAATTTTTCTTGCCATATTTTGTTTTGTGCTAAACTTTTCTCTATCCTCTCAAGTAGCTCCTTGTCAAATTGGTGAAAGATAGACTTGGCAGAAGAGAACTGTCAGCTGACATGACTTTAGTATAACTTCAAGTTAAGATTTATATTGGTATTGGAATGGGAGTACAGACAATATTGCTTTGTGCAGTCACAGAAAAATCCTTTATGGAGAGGCACATGGAGAAGAACTGCTCACTATCTTTTGGATAGGTAGGACTCGTCATCCATCTAGAAGCCTCTCAATGCCCTGTCAAAGCTGCCACCTCCGGATCAACTGCTGTGGCTTGAGAACACCTGTCTCTCAAATAGCATAGAGCTTCTTTAATAAACAATGAAATGGGGAACCACAGAGTACCTGACTTTGCATGATGTGACTATAAAGAGCGAATCTTATGACTTAGTCAACTCACCGGCTGCTTGCAATGTGGCCTGGGTCGGACTGGGTACACTCTCTGGAAGGATATTATAAAGGATATAGATAGAGAGGAAGATGTTTTTGCCGCCCCCTCCCAATTTCCTTTTCTGAACAAGAAAGACATTCCCATTTCCTAAAGTATTAATTAACTTCCTATTTCATTTCAACTTTGGCTTTGAGCTGGTATGAGTTTAGTCATTCTGATATGGTCTAAGCAACAAGGGTTTTTTTGCCTTTTAAATATTACCTACCACTTAAGAGGAATGATAATCTATTCTTTTGTTCAACTCATACAGATCAATGCCATCAGAAGGGGTTTCAAATCCTCAAAGGCAAAAAAGCTTTTGGCTACTCCTATTATTCATCCCTCATGGGATTAGTCTCTTCCTATGAATGGTACCACTTGACCCCCAAACTGGATAATAAATATGGATTCCATAGTGAATGAAAATAGACATAAAAGAGCTAAGAGCAGTCATGGAAGGGGTATTTCTTCTTTATTCACTGCTTATGTGCATTATTGTCTCCAGTTTAAAAGCAGGTCAGTTGGTCCCTTAACAGCAACCAATAGTAAGAATTATGCACAACTTTTACACAAAATATCTAAAAAGCTTGATTTCTAGTTTTTAAAATAACAGAGTTGGCTGGCTGGGGAATTCTGGGAGTTGAAGTCCACAAGTCTTAAAGTTGCCAAGTTTGGACATCCCTGCCCTATACCATTTCAGGCAAATGATTGTCCAATCTCTTCCTTTAAAACCTCCAGTGTTGCAGCACTCACAACTTCCTTTCCATAAAATGCTTGACTTCCTCTCTGCCCATAATACTATGGCATATGATGAGTGGGTTCACATGGTAAGACACTGATGTGTAATCGTTCTGCCTTGAGAAAGGATCTCCATAGTAGAGTGTTTCTCAGCTTCAGAACTTTTAAGATATGTGGACTTCAATTCTCCAGCATGCCGGCCAGGGAATTCAGGGAGTTGAAGTCCACACATTGCCATATTGAGTTACAGCATTTTCTACAGTCATCTAACTGTTATGAATTAGTAGCACAAAATAGTAGCGATGGGATAAGCTTTTATTGCCTAATTGGTAGCTGAGATTCTAGGGCACTAGAAGATTCTATAAATCACAAAGGGGGGGTGGGGGTGGAGTAAAGATCCTTCTTTATTCACAGAATTTTACAAGCTGTCAAGTATCCTGTGTTTGAAGTCTAGCTGCAATATACCATCATTCTATATCAGAGAAAATCCATCAAAAAAGGAAAAGATAGGATAATGGAGTGTTGGCAGAATTAAATAGGAGAATTAACTTACATTTATATAAAGTACACCGGGCGGTCCAGGTGGGCCTGGAGGGCCAGCCTTTCCTGGGAGGCCTGGGGGTCCCTAGAAGAGATAAAAGTATTATTTTGAAATTAAATTCACAGAGGTGGATAATTTCCTGCAAGTAATTCATATGTGTGAATGAATTTTATGTGGTGAATCCATAATAATGTTCCACCACAATGCAAACTGTAGAAGCATTCTGCATATACAATAGGAAAGCACGCATGGCTCATTCAGATGTGGAATTTTCTTTGAGGAAAAAGTTAGGATGGGATTTAAGACATCCCAAAGTCCCAAAAACAACACATATTTTTTTATGGGATGAAACTGAAACAAAACTAGGGATTTTGCAGGTAATGATAAATTTGATGTGACTTACGTGGTTGGGACCATATGTCTCTAGATCTTCTTTGAATTTCTGGAAGAGAGAGAGAGAGAGAGAGAGAGAGAGAGAGAGAGAGAGAGAGAGAGAGAGAGAAAACCAAGTAAATTGAATATATAGACATATTGCATCCATCTACACTATATTCACTTAAACTATTCATTAAAATATTTTAACATTGATAGAAAAAATTCTAACTTACAAATATATAGATAGTCCTTGACTTACAACCTTTCATTTAGTGACCATTCAAAGTTATAGCAGCACTGAAAAAAGTGACTTATCTCCATTTTTACACTCACAACCATTGTGGCATCTTCATGGTCACATGATCAAAATTTGGACACTTGGCAACTGATTGGTATTTATAATAGTTGCAGTGTCCTGGGGTCACGTGATCCTTTTTACGGCCTTCTGACAAGCAACATCAATGGGGAAGCCGGATTCACTTAACAACTGTGTTACTAACCAATGGCAGTGATTCACTAAACAACTGTGGCATGAAAAGTCATAAAATGGGGCAAAGGTCACTTGTGGTCATAAGTTAAGGAAGACTACCTGTACAGAGGTTTTTTCCCCCCCTGAAATAGATATCTATGGGCAACCAAAGAGGTTTAAGTCCACTATATAATTAGAAGAAAGCTACTTGAATTGAGAGAAGCAGAAAAAAGGAAAACATGCTAACTGTTTCTAGTTAGGACAGTGTAGCTGTGAGAAGTCTATGTCAAAAGAACTCTAGGAGAATTTAATGCAGTTTGCAGAGTTTTTATCTGTGCAACAATATCTGTTTGCCTCCATTATGTCCCAGTTTTGGTACTTGTAAATGGAGCAAATAAAGGAGTGACCCACAAAAACCTGCAGAGTTCTTTCCTCTAAGAAAAATCAAATTATATTGTATCTTTGGGCTTCTCTCCATGAAGTAAGCAGTTTTCCAGATTTCAGAATGGGAGGAAGGGAGAAAAAGTTATGCTGGTTAGTAGTTAGATTTACCCTCCCAGACCAATAATCAAACAAGGATTACACATCCCTCTAACATACCTTTTGGTAAATAAAAGCTACCCAAGAATCAAGGTCATTTCTTGCATCCTTGCAGCAACTGCTACATTCCTGTGGGAAAATAAGCTTTTTAAAGCCTTCTAGAGAATTTTAAAGTAAAATAAAAATAATTTCTTTTCCATCAATGAGCCTTGAAGGATGGGATACTGTTTTCTATGACTACGCACCATTTTTCCTGGTTCTCCTTTTTCACCCTGCAAAGAAATCAATTAAAAAAAATCAGGTAGTAGGATTGCAAATTCTTGGTTTTGCCTTCTTGAAAGCAAGCTTATAAGTAAGCAGGATAGGAAAGCTGTACCTGGAGGTGGAGGAACTGATACTTTCACTACAAAATGATATTTGTGGTAGTAGTTAGAGTCTTGACATGGATTTCGTTTTAAAAGCTGGAATACATGTAGATTTTTTCTATTGTAGCTATCTCCCTATGAATCCTTATCTTTAAGAAGTTGTTATCATTATTCTTACTAGTTCAGTGAGTGTTTCTCCATGATAAAGGCTCATTGAACTCTGAGGGTTTCAAACAATGCTTGTTATGCCACCATTGCTATTTTGCTGTCAATTGGTAGTAGCCTTGAAATAGACTTTCTGTATGGATGGGCAAAGAGAGACATTCTAGATGTTCTTGAATGAAAGTTCCCAGCAGCTCCAGCCAGCTAGGCCAGTGATGAAGGATGCTGAGAACTGTAATACCTGAATTGCCTTGGACTGTCTATTTTTCAATGCCATCTATGTATGGCTGTTGAATTCATCCTGGACAAGAAAAACAACAACTGAATTTGATTAATTAAAATGAAATTAAAATTAACAGGATTTCTCATCATATGTTCAATCACATAACAAGTATAATTTGTTATATATAACTAGTGGTTAAGGAAGGTCTCAAAGAGTTACAAGGAGGTAGGCTTCAACTTACAACCATGATGGAACCTATCCATCAAAGTTTTCAAAGTGACCAACCAACTTTACCTTTTTTTTTGTGGCAGTCTTTAAGAGAACGTGGCAGTTGTAAAGCGATTAAGCAAACACTGCAGTCGTTAAGTGAACTAATGGTTTGTTATGGGAACAGTTTTGCTGACAAGTAAATGCCAGTTTTTGGCAAAACTATTGTAAAACATAGTCATATGACTTCAGGATGCTGCAAAGTGCTATAAATACAGCCCGGTTGAGGAGCACCAAAATTTAATCATGTAACTATGAGGTGTTGGAAGTTAAAACCACCCCTCTCCTAGAAAAATGAAATATTTTAAGATATATTAAAAAGGCAGAATATTTCCCCTAAAAGAGAAGTAGAAACTTAGAGAGGCAGAAACTCAGCCTCTCCCACCTTTGTTAATGGGCCATTAAGGCCTGAGCCAGCCCATTCTACATAACAAAGGTCTGCCCCCTTCAGGCAGAGCATTCAATTGCCCTTCATT
>JAOYMU010000077.1:70884124-70894472 GCA_025802295.1 Psammodynastes pulverulentus
TTCTTATTTTTTTCTTTTCTATTTTTTTTCTATTTTTCCTTCTTTTCTGCACTTTCTATTTTTTATTCTTTTTTAAAAAAATTATATGGTTTTATTTTTTTAATTCAATTATTATAAAAAATAAATTTGAACTAACACTATTAACTTGGCAGTAAAATTGAAAAGGACATAACGTTGGTGCATGTTTCTTGCCTAGGACTGCAAAACAGGGTGTATTTCCCCCTCCCCGTCTCATTCTGAGCCCATAATACAGGGTCACAATATTGTGTTGTTCACAAGTTGTACAGTCCAATAATATATAGGCTGATAAAGAAGTCAAAAAGTAATAAAGGTTACTTAGTATGGAGGGGAAGGCAGCACACAACTTCTTTTGGCTTGGAATTGTGCCTCTTCTTTCTGCCTTAGCATCCATATTGTTGTGGCCTAATGAAGTTTCACTGTAGTGGTGAGAAATAATCTATTCTTCCTTTCCTCACTTTAGGCTTTTTGAAGGAGCACTGAATTGTGGTTGTAAGACTGGCCATTTTTCTTTTTTCACATTCTAGTCCCCAACAAAAAAAAATCTTAACCCCTTTGCCTCTTCCAACTATGCAGTGCATTGGAGGCAATAAATGGATTTACCATCACCAGTTAACTAAAACAAACACCAGGTTTTCAAGATCAGCCAAAAAGAAAGTAAGCAAGCAAATAAAAACCGATCACATTTTGAATGAACTTGAAGCATTATGTGACTTTTGGATAACAAGGAAAGGTGGATATAGAACTATATCTTTGCTTGGTGAACATAGTATTTTTATATCATTGTAAAAAACATTGATATTGCCGTAGTCTATCAACAAATCCCACCTTGTCTTCTCCATCCTTGGTATCAGTGAAGTCTATTATTTTAGGAAGAGTTGAACCTGGTGGACCTGGTGGACCTGCTGGCCCGGGTGGACCTGCTGGTCCTGGTAGTCCCTCAGGTCCTGGAAGGCCAGGATAGCCAGGTTTGCCAGTTGGTCCTTTTTGTCCTGGGGGACCCTGGTCACCTTTTGCTCCCTGTGGTAAAAAAAGAACTTCAGATAAGAAGAACAGTGCACATTCTGATGGTGGCAGGGGAATTCTGGGAAATGAAGTCCAGACATCTCAGAAGATTGAGAAACAGCAGCCTAAAGCATAATTAAATCTATCTCTTTTCAATATGATACATTCTGGATGTGTTTGGAAGGCAGAAAATTCTTGGAGTTGTTTCTGAAGGATGTCAGGTTGGGGAAACCAGCTCACATCATCAAGGTTTCTATTTAAGTTGTCTTTTAGCAACCCACACTCTCACTGCATCCTTGGCAGACATTTTGTGCCATTAACTTTAACAAATCCACGACAGTAAATCTAACTTAACAACTTCAACTCATCTCAGCACAAGGAGAAAGTAATAGCTGAATTCTTGACTAACAAGCAACTTTTAAGGTGCAATATTATTGATTTTTGAGTGGTTGGCAGTGTAATTTACAGCAGTAAATAACACAAATAGCTTAGATGTGATTTAGTTTACCTTTGGGGAAAGATAACAGACGTTCTCTTGTCTTGGGCAGCTTTGTCAAGACAGAAAGAAATTTTGAAATATAGACTTAATGCCAGCTAAATTGCAAATGTACCTAGATTTGTTGTTTCCACTAAGAAAAAAAATAAATATATATATACCTTTGGACCAGGTGGACCAGGTATCACTGGACAGACACACTGTGAAATATTAGTAATCTAAGGAAGAGAGAAAAACAGTTAATGATAAGCCATCTCTTTAAAAAGCAAGAAGGGGATGAGAAATATTGACCTCATAAAAGTACTTTTTAAATATCTAAACAATTATGTTGATAAAATGAAAAACATAGTTCCTAATTATGTAAGAAAGAATCATGCACAGGCAGGTAGCAGTGATGACATCAAAATAATTAAACATGCATTGTAACATCAGAGGACTTGAATTGCAAAATTGCAAAATTGCATGCAAGAATGTAAGAGGCAGATTACAATGCACAAACTGCCCTTTGTTTCCCTTCTATCTACCTGTGTGGACTCACATAACTGATCCCTCTCAATCAGTAATTTCTTAAGTGGGAGGAACTATAAGTTGGGATACTGCTGTCTTAGCCCTTCCTAGAAAAAAAAAGTTGTACACTGATCTTGATTGAATTGATGCATCTTTGTTAAAGTTTCAAAAACTGTAGGTTGTCACAATGCAAGATTACTGAAATCAACAATAGTATTCCTTGATGTCCATTTATTCCTATTTTTAGAATCTTTGACTCATGTTCAACTTACTGGTCTTGAAAACCTTAAACCTGAAATTGAGAATCTGAAATTTACTAAATTTTGTTGATTTCAATTTACAGCACCTCCAAACTCATGGAGTTATGATGAAGGAGATGATTAAGGAATGATGGGAAATTTAACTGGTTCATCTGCTAGAATACCTTCTATCTACAGACAACTTGATGAGATTCTCTAACTATAAGAGTTATATAATGCACATTTAGTAATAATTTTAACTTACTGGTGTTACCATAGAATCCCCTGCGATAGTGGATTGCTGAACTGAAGTCGTGAGGATTTTTGAAGTTGTCTAGGATGAAACATCATGGCAATAAGGAAATTAATTGTTATCATGTCAGGCAGCCTTAGTCTTCTCATTTCTCATCTAAAATTTCCTATCCAACAAAATCCTAGCATTTTTTTTAAAAAGAGAAAATCCCAGTAGCTGCAATATTTATAAATTAAATTTTCATTAGTTTGGAATATTATATATGTTTATTGAGAAGTAAATCCCATTAAATAAAGAAAACCCATTTTCTTAAATACACTTCTTTAGATATTTTCTCCTTGCTCCTTTCTCTCAGAGTGGAAGTGATGTCTTCATGGCTCATCTCCAACATACCTGCATCATTTTAGTGTCCCCAGTGATCATGGAATGGTAATCTGAAGTTGTCAAGATTTTTGAACCTTCCTGAGATACAAGACAGCTATAGTTAGGAGACCTTTTGAATGCATTAAGAGATTAAATTGCTTCTATCTTATTTGGACTAGGCATAGTCCTCGGTCAACTAAGTGCAGGGTCTTAATGATGTGGAAAAAAATATATATTTTGTTTCAGAACTTCAGCTAATTTGTTTCTTTTACAACATTCTCATACTTTGGTCTTCTACTTACTGCTGTGGGATAAAACAGCTGTCTTTTTGCAAAATTATTAATTAATAGGTTAGTTGCTTTTGCTATCATAAAATTTTATAACGAAAGCCAACAAGAATATAAAGAATCAAATTATTATTAGGGGAGTGGACTTCTTTGGATTTGTTTCAAACAGATGCTCACAACAATGCAGAGGGACTTTCAATTCCAGGAAAAATACTGCTGCTTTAAAGCAAAGCAGAGAGATGTGTGATCTTTTGATAATGATCATAACCGCATTTTTATATTTGTTTCCAAATTTCCCTATAATGCCTAGTCACAATTCCTCTGCCACTGCAGTTAAAGCTGGCCACCATTTGGCGATTTGAGAGGTTTGACTGTGTTATTAAATGTTACTTGAAGATGGTATAAAATCCCATCGAACTAAGGAGAGACATTATCTGCCAAACAGCAATGGGTCTTTCAGCCAGGAACCTTGGATCTTTAGGGAAGAGGAGAATGCAGATACAATAAAAAGTTGTGGAGCAGAGAGGGTTTGTCCTCAGTAAACACATGATGTTTTGATAGAACCTACAGTTCTGGGATGAAAATAAAGTAGATATGATGTGTGATTCTCACTTATTAGTCCTTTCCTGTAAACAGAAAATGACTAATTTCATATAAATAGAAATGGCCTGCTAATGGTCATCTGCAGTGGTGGGATTCAATTTTTTTTGCTGCCGGTTCTATGGGCATGGCTTGGTGGCCATGGCATGGCTTAATGTGCGTGGCTTGGTGGGTGTGGCAGGGGAAGGATACTACAAAATCTCCATTCCCTCCCCACTACTGGGGGAGTGGGCAAAATCCCATTCCCTCTCCACCCCACTAACCTGCTTTCCAGCTCCGTTCTCCTGTGCAAGACAACAAAAGGAGACCCAGCCGATCAGCTGGGACTCGGGAGGCAGAGAATAGACAGGGGTGGGGCCAGTCAGAGGTGGTATTTGCCGGTTCTCCGAACTACTCCAAATTTCCACTACTGGTTCTCCAGAACTGGTCAGAACCTGCTGAATACCACCTCTGCAGGGAAAGTGGTCACTCTGGGGACTCACAAGCTCAGATGCCTGGTTACCCTTCATCCTATTCCTTGCCCCAAATATTTAGTAATGCTGGTGTTTTTTTTCTCAATTGAGGAAGAGATAATTTATGGTGCTTAAGGAGATGAGGGGAGATTGCTGCCATGGGTGGGGTAGGCTGCGACCTCCGGTTGATCTGCTGCAGCCAGAGTGGGTTCTGTGCCTGAGTTTTCTAATCAGAAAGCCCCCTTGGGTCCCAGAGAACTCTGCATATGCTAACGATTCTTCAAAGTAACAGAAAGAAGCAGTAATGCTGATTTTTATCTATGATTGAAATAGTTATATCTCACATTTTTGAGATGTGGGAAAGATGTGAGGTGATGCTTGCACACATTTGAATACCAATATTAAGAAATCAGCCTTCTAAATGCACTGGGCAGGCAAAACTCTAAGTTTCCTAACCAGAACTGATTTCAGACATGCAGACTAGGAATTTTTTAGAAATTGCAATGTCCACACCAAAGAGCACTAGATCTGTAACTGCTGTGATTGGTTCAATTGTCCCATTCTGATGAAGACATCTAGAACCCAACCAGGGTGTCTACCAGGCATTTGGGCAATCTTTTTGCGGATTGTTACCTGGACCATTAAGAATTCAGAGTCTTCTTCAGCACTGCCCTCAAAGAAGGTTGAAACAGGAAGGTTATTATCAAAAGCATCTTCCTTTGTTATATCTGATGAAGTTGCCTGGGGGAAAAAAAAGAGGAAACTTGCATTCATTTTTGAGTTCTGATTTGTTTATTGCTATATATCTAGTCTCTTATAAAAGTGCAAGATAGTATGCCCTTTACAATTGTAACTTTACCAGGGCTTTTTTTGAGCCGGAGCTCGGCGGAACGCCGTTCCGGCACCTTTTCCGGCACGTGATACGTGCTCCGTCCCCACCAATCGCGCGCTACCACTTCCAGTTTTTTTTAGCGCAATTGGGGGGGGGGGCGCGTTCCGGCACCTTTCGGCACCGAAAAAAAGCCCTGAACTTTACAACAACCATATGGTAAGTCCAAGTGGAAAGGAGCATTGTTGCCTATTGAGTTTCATTGCAGGGTAGGAATTTCTGATTTTTTTTTATCCTTGATCCCTGTAGAGAGAAGAGGGGGGAGGATTTTACCCACTAATTCAGGTCATTCTGCTGCAGCACTCAAGGTTTTGTTGAGTCTGACAAGACCCTGAGTGTTGATAAGGCACAAGGAAAATGTCAATATGAAATTGTGCAGAGACAGTGAGAAGGAGCCAGAGACTGTCACGTGGGGTGAGAGAGCTGGCCTTGGGACTTTGGCCTCCATCTCTGAATCTAGAGACGTTCAAATTAGCAATGCCTGAGTCTCACATTTTCATGTGGGATTCGGACAGAAAATGTAGAAAGCTATGAGGCAGCTGTTATTAAGTAGGAACGTATTAATTATGCTGTCTGTAACTGGAAAAAAATCCCCATGAATGTTTGCTTCCTCCATTTATCACTGCTGCTACTGTTGCTGCTACTACTACTACTACTTTTGATGTTTAAGGCCACTGAATCAAGATGGCTTCCAGAAGCCCATCCCAAGTTTTCTCTGTGTCAAAAGAGGAAAAGAAAAGAAGAAGCAAAACCAGTAGTGGCCAGTCTTGACAACTTGAAGACCAGAAGTGGTATTTGACTGGTTTGCACCAGTTCGGCAGAACCGGTAGCAGAAAAAACTGCTGCTTGGGTGAACCGATAGAAAAGAATATGGCTACCGGTTCAGCTGAACTAACCAGTAGCTAAAATTCCGTGCACGCGCTTTCCCCTCCATTATGTGCATGCGCGTGCCTACTGGCGTGTGCCTACTGCACATGCACTCTTTGATCCTCTCAGCTGATTGGTGCACTTTTTTTAGCTACTGGTTTGACAGAACCGGCACTTTTTAGCTCAAAACAGTGCCGGTTTGACCGAACCAGTAGCTAAAAAACATGTGCAGATCATCTGAGAGGGTCAGAGAGTCCTCTCAGATGATCTGCGTATGTTTTTTAGCTACCGTTTGACAGAACCAGGACTTTTTTGAGCTAAAAAAGTGCCGGGTCAGCCAAACTGGTAGCTAAAAACGTATGCAGATCATCTGAGAGGATCAGGCAGTCCTCTCAGCTGATTGGTGCATGTTTTTTAGCTACCAGTTCAGCTGAACTGGCACTTTTTAAAGCTAAAACAGTGCCGAACCAGTAGCTAAAAAACGTGCGCAGATCTTCTGAGAGGGTCAGGAAGTCCTCTCATGTGATCTGCGCATGTTTTTTAGCTACCGGCTTGACAGAACCGGCACTTTTTTGAGCTAAAAAAGTGCTGGTTCAGCCGAACCAGTAACTAAAAACATGCACAGATCATCTGAGAGGGTCAGGTAGTCCTCTCAGCTGATCGGTGCATGTTTTTTAGCTACTGGTTCAGCTGAACCGGCAGCTAAAAACTATGCTTGTGAGGAAGTGATTTGCCCTTTTTTGTTTCCTGTTACTGTCACCCATATGTGCAGAAAGGCTCTCAATCTGGGAGTGTTTATCTAATTATGGCAAGAAGGGGGAAAAATCTTTCCCCCTTCATTGCCTATGGCTGTTCATCTTCCCTATAGCAGTGAAGTTAATTTATAGCATTATCCAGCTATCACTGTGGCAATATGAAACTTGTCTCCACATTATTGATATATCATTGTCACTATGGCTGGGTGGCCCTATAAATCACTTGTGTAGGTAGTCTCATAAACTGCAGTGAAACTTTAATATCCGATGGTGCTCTAGTGGACATGCTGGCCAAGGATGAGGGCACCAATCAAAGAAGACCAAGAGCCTTCTAAGGGTTAAAGAGCCAGCATGGTGTAGGGGTTAAGGACTATGGAACCAAGACCAAAAAGGCACAGGATCAATCAATCAGAATAGAGCTGGAAGGGACCTTGGAGGTCTTCTAGTCCAACTCCCTGCCGAAGCAGGAGACCCTATACCATTTCAGATTGTCCAAGCTCTTCTTAGAAACTTCCAGTGGTGAAGCACCCACGATTTCTGAAGGCAAGCTGTTCCACTGGTTAATTGCCCTCACTGCCAGGAAGTTTCTCCTTAATTCCAGGTTGCTTCCCTCCTTGATTAGTTTCCATCCATTGTTTCTTTTCTTGCCTTCTGTTGCTTTGGAAAATAAGTTGGTCCCCTCTTCTGTGTGGCAGTATAGGGTTTATTTTCCTCACCCACATTTGCTTTTTGTGTGAACGTCAGCTGCAGGAACAACGCATACACTTCTGGACGACTCATACGTTTCAGCAAAATCTGTATGAAGAGTGCGCTGCCATGCCTTTATAAGGAAGCAAATGCTTCTTGCAGAAAAATGGAATCAAGATTTGAAGATAAATCCCAATTTAAGGGGTATTGATACCAAACACTGCCAAACAAGGCGGAGCTGGTTAAGATAAAACTGTAAGGTCATTTGACCACAAACAGACCTATTAGTTAAAGATTAATTGATGTGAGAGGTCAGGTCTTGCTTTCTGGCTGATAGCCAGGTAGCTTTTTGTCCATTTTGTTTTTAACATGATTGTGTTGCCATGACACGCTACACAGACAACAGGAAATACTCTAATACTTACTGATAACGCAGGGTCTGAATAATAAGATTATATAGTTTAGTCAGTAAGTAGTCATTTGGCTGTATCCGGGCTGGCAGTATCATGAATTTCCTTATGATGTGCTGCCCTTGTTTATATGGACAGATAAATTCCCAGCATTTTTTTCTCACAAAGCTTCTATCCATAAATTTGTACCCAATTCCCTTTCTGACTAATGTATTTTGTTTGGTTTTTAGATAAAAGAGAGCAGAAAAAGATAACTAAAGTAGTTAGATAATTTTTTCTGGAGTTCTACAATATAATGCACCAAGTCACTGCTTTCTTAGTCCTGGGTAAATACACCTTGATCATTCATTAAATGTGTAATACATTTCTATATTCATATATAAAGCTATAGAGCTCTAGAAGTATGCATATTTTAAAAAATGGGGATCCAATTGCAGAAAAGCAGATGAGATAAGAAGCTGAATCTCTATATAATTGAATCCATTAGTAGGAATAGTCAACTTTTGGTAGGTGAGTGCTGCGTTCAAGCCGACAGAGTTGGTTACACATGTCAATGAATATCCATTTTGGAGAATCAGATTTTGCTTTGTTGTTAAACTGAAGTATGCCTGCGTTAGGCTAACTATGATTTTCAAGCATTTCCCTTTTTAAAATCAAAACGTTGCAACAAGGGATTTAGTCTTGATCCCGGGGTCATAATCTATCAACCCTTGATATAATGGGTAATTTGGCACCTTTCAGATGTTAGATTACAATTTCCATCTTCGCTGTTGGTCATGCTGCCAAGAGATTATGAAAGATGGAGATGGTGAACATCAGAAAAGCCATACATCAAGTCCACATTCCTATTAAGTCAGACATCTATTTCGTTCAGGAAGTTTAAGAATTAACTTTTATCACCATTGCAAATAACCATAAATATTATTTTACAGAACAGAATGCTCCCAGGCAGCTGGAACAAGGTTAATATAGCATTTATTCCTAAACAGGGTTATGATTTGACTTTAACAAGAAACTAACAAGAGCTGTGATGGCACACTGGTTAGAATGCAGTATTGCAGGCTAATTCTGCCAACAGTTCGATTCTCACCGGCTTAAGATTGACTCCATCCTTCCATCCATCCTTTCAAGGTGGGTAAAATGAGGACCCAGATTGTTGGGGGCAAGAGATTGACTCTGTAAACCTTTTAAGAGAGGGCTGTAAAGCACTGCAAAGTGGTATATAAGTCTATGTGATATTGCTATTGCTATCTTGCAGACTCCAAGGGATGCCAAGGCTGCACCCTCTTGCCAATTTTTCACTTAGCAATTTGGATTCTGCCAGTTTCTCCTGGTAACTTAAGTGACAGAAACAGCCTCACAACTATTAACCCATCTTCTGTAAACCTCTGCCCCAAAATACTGCAATGGATCGGAGGGGGGGCTGGGAGATGTGCAGGAGATTCATCCTATACTTCTCCATCCTCTGGACCAGTGTTTCTCCACCGTGGCGACTTTAAGACATGTGGACTTCAACTCCCAGAATTCCGCAGCCAAATCTGAAAGCTGCCAAGGTTGAAAAACGCTGCTTTGGACTATTTGGGGCAGAGGTTGACCAACCTTAGTGATGATCAGAAGGTTCAGGGCCACCTAAAGTGACAGCTTGCCAGTATTCCTGCACCTGTGGGCTTTCAACTTGAAATGTTGCTCAAACCTCTGTCCTGGGCCCCTCCCACTCCCCTCCCCTCCAGGGCAGCAACGGAGGCTGGCTTTTCCCACAGGCAGAGGAGGGAAAACGCAGCCAGGGAATCTGCTCTCTCCTCTCCCTGGTTCTCTTGCTGTGAGAAAGGGGAGGAGGGGGGGGAGGAGGAGGAGGAGGAGAATGGCGTCTTTGATGCCAGTTCTATAAACCCATCGTGGTCACCGATTGCTGGAAATAACAGCTCTTTAGTTCTGCAATGTGGACGAGGCCAAGTCTTCCGATGCAAACAGCAGCGGATCAGAGGCTGAGCAGGGACGGGAAGGGACAGGAATTTAACTATTCTTGCCTTGCCAATCTCCCGATAACCCCAAAGCATGTTATTTGGCCCTATTGCAACAAGTGTTTTAAAACTTCTCTTCCTAGGGCTGCAAACTGTTTCAATATATGTAAGTTCCATTAGGTGCATTCACATAACACTTGTGTCTAATTTGGCTTTTAAGGTCTTGAGGGTTCCATTCAGCTAAACTGAGGTTATAGAATACAGTAAAAAGGTAAAGGTTCCCCTCGCACATCTGTGCTAGTCATTCTCCACTCTAGGGGGCGGTGCTCATCTCCATTTCAAAGCCGAAGAGCCAGCGTTGTCCAAAGACGTCTCTGTGGTTGTGTGGCCAGCATGACTCAATGCCAAAGGCGCACGGAACGCTGTTCCCTCCCCACCAAAGGGGGCCCCTATTTTTCTACTTGCATTTTTTACATGCTTTCGAACTGCTAGGTTGGCAGAAGCTGGGACAAGGAACGGGAGCTCATCCTGTTACGCAACGCTAGGGATTTGAACCACT
>JAOYMU010000077.1:70929353-70945145 GCA_025802295.1 Psammodynastes pulverulentus
AAAAAAACCCGGAAGTAAGAGCGCGCGTTTGGTCGAGACGCGTCCCGGGCCGCGGACTCGAAAAAGGTGCCGGAACGCAGTACCGCTGCGTTCCGGCAGAAAAAAAGCCCTGGTTGGGGGCAATATGGTGACTATGTAAACCATTTAGAGAGCACTGTGAAGCGATATATAAGTCTAAGTTCTATTGTTAGATGCTATTGCTAGATTTTCAGAATAGTAACAGAATTTATTCTTGTTCTAAACAATCCTGAGAAGTAAGAAGATTTGGGAAATAATGACTGGATTCACACATTATACTAACCCATAATTTTGTAAAGATGGTTTCTTGAAGCCATGGTTTAGTGGGTTTGATTGTTATGCTAAATTACATTGCATGATTTATAAAGGACGTGGTTGGGATCCTACTTTATAATAAAGTATGAAAAATAAGCAATCGTTCAGTTTAATGTGTTATATGAAATTAGTTGCTTGTTGGCCCATAGCCACCAGTAAGCTCTGGAGTTGAATAAAGGTTACCAGTTCCAGTGCAGCATTAAATCACCAGTCTTATCTACACAGATTCTAACAAATGTAATACAAAATATGATTATGGATATCAGCTATAGAGTCTATTTGCCATTTCTGCAAGAATTATCTCACTGGGTAAAGATTTAATTCTATGTGCATGGAAGGGATGCTCCTAGTACATTGATTTTTGGTCTGCTATTATATTTTAAAGTACTCAAGTAGAATTTTTTTTCCATTGCTTACACCTATATAAACTCAAACGTACAATATGCTGGGTATACTTTACTCTAAAATGGGATTTACAGTCTAATCTCAAACTATTTTCAAGTAGAATCATGGGAGATGACTAACATATTCATAAAATGTTACACAATATAGCACATGTGCAGGTGGAACAAATGGTTTTTAATGTTCATCAGCTAGGGAAGTGCAGTGGGGTATTGATACAAAGTAGGCTGAGCATGAACACAAGAAAGAATAATCACAGAATACTTACTATTCTGTGTGCATCTTGTTAGTTACTAATTTGCTGGACTGGAGAAGGAATAGTCTGTAGGCTGAAATCCCAACTACTCATCTTACAAAATAGATTGCAAAATCATCAACAACAACAACAATCTTTTGCTATCTTTTTAAAAAGTTAAATTAAATTAAGGTTAAATTTTTTGAAATATGAAAAACTGAACATGCAATATATTTTATATAGGAAAACTAACCAAACAACAGATGACAATATCATAAGACAATAGCAAAGATAAAATAAAAGCAATGCTCAACCATTATTTTCGCCACTGTTATTAACAAGACAGGTGGACTGTTATAGTGGACTGTTCTATAAAGTTGGGAAAACTGTTGTGAGTTTCTTGTAGTTCTAAAATGGTTGGGGTGGGGTAGTCTTTAAAATAAATGAATGAATGAATGAATGAATGAATGAATGAATGAATGAATGAATAAATAAATACATAAATAAATAAATAAATAGACCTATAAAAAAATTCATCGTCCACACTGATGATTTTGGTAACTGTGATTAACTATGCTGCCCTAGGCAAATTTGTTCCAGCAGTACTGGCAACTAACATCACTTTATTTTCTTTTTTTGAGTTTGACTCAACCTTACCCAACTTGGTGCTTTCCACATGTATTTGGATTGCAACTCCCAAAATAACAGCCAGCTTGGCCAAAATCTGTGGAAGACTGATTAGATAAACATGCGAAGGGGTAGGTTTATTACTAGGTCCTATGAAAGTCATGTAACCATTCAGAAATTACCCAACGTTAAGAGTTCAGTGACCACAAAGATGGAATCAAACTTCCCCTTGTAAAACCACCTGAATTATCTGGCTGCCAAGCTAGGCAAAACCAGAGGAAAGGGTCAAAAATGTTAAGAGATGGCCACAGCCATGCTGTCAAAGCATTTGTCCTTTGTCTACAACTGCATGATTGTGTGGCCATTATTTATAACCCAGTCCTGGCAGGCTGCCCTGGACAAAACCCTGATTTAAATGCCAAGTTTCAGACTTTCAAACCTAAAAGTTCAATATGGTTGAGGAGAAGACTTTCTCACTTTCTTCTCTACAGCAGGTTCCCTCGGCAGGCAGGTTAATGTGTAGTTGAGAGTAAACATTTTTGTTTAGTGTCACCTTCAATACCAGGAACAGGTTTTCTGAAATTGTTATTTTTGGTGATGTCACTTACTGAGTGAGAAGGACAAGTCAGTGCCCTTGGCAGCGAGGGAAAAGGTCATAACAGGAAAGTGGAGCAGGCACGGGTGAGCGGAGTTGTGATTTAAATCAACAATTGGGACTTTCCTCCCCCCCACCACTTCCAGGAGCCCAAAGAGAAATCTAATAGAGAGTAATAGAGACAACCAAGATGAGACAGGGAAAACTTTCTGAACAATAATTGACAAGTAACAGAAACACTATGGGCCTTGTTTTCCCGTACTGTGTGTGGCCAACAGATAACATCAAGACCATGTGCTCCCTTCATCTCACCTGGTGGTTGGTAGGTAACAAAAGGCAGAATGGCAGCATAACCTTTACAAAACCCTACTATAATTTTAACTGAAGGCAATTCCTTTGTTTGTTTGTTTAGATTCCTCCTCCACTGCCAACTAAGTTTTGTGGCTTTTAAGCTAAGCTTTCTCTCTTTCCCCTCCCTATTTTAAATCTGTTTCTCATTTAGTGTGGTCCTTTTCCTCTCAGCCAGACAGCCCCCCCCCCAGGCTGTGGTGAAAAAACTGTTGACTTGCCCTGGGTTGATTTCCCCTCTACTTTGTCTCCATTTCAATCATGCAAGTCTGAGTTTTCTCTTATTTCCAAGTGATGGTTAGTCAATTTGCTCAAGCCACAATGTGATTTTTTTAAAAAATTGCAATAAAATAATACCAACCGATTAAAGGAAAGTGGCTGGTAAACCTTGGAACGCAGAGCATAATCTCCATTGGTTCCCATCTCAAACTTTCCCACTTCAAATATAGCAATTCCATTAAAAAAAAAGTTATGTTTAGTAATATCAACTTGCACATTATTACAATAATATCAGCAATCCAGATACAATTTCTTAATTGGTTGTACACACACAATTATATTAGATCATTTATTTTTAAATTTGAGAGCTCAGAATAAGAACAAATATTGCATACATTCCCTTCCCTGCCTACCTGCACAGCATTTTCCATCTTAAGAATGAAGCCTGGAAGCTGGGCTTACCTTGACAGGTTTAATGCAAAACAAAGAAAAGGAATTGGTGGATTCACTTGGCTTTCTTACCCCTCCCAACAAGCATCACATACTGGAGGGGAAAACATGCAAACACCAAAATACAGGTAGTCTTTGACTTATGACCACAATTGGAATCAGAGCTTCTGTTGCTAACCAGATGGTTGTTGAATTGTGCCTGATTTTATGACATTTTTTGCCTCTTGGTTGTTAAGTGAATTACCCTGGTTATTAAGTGAATCACACAATCTATTCTACTTCCCACATTGACTTCACTTCTTGGAAGGTAGCTGGGAAGGTTGCAAAGAGAGATCACATGATCCTGGGATGCTGCATAAATACATACATAATTTCCATTATGTCCCTGTGGAGATGCTTACAGTTGTGTGAGTCACTTTTTTTCAGTGCTGCTGTAAATTTGAATAATTGCTAATTATGCGAATGGTTGTAGGTAAAGGTTATCTTAACATATGTGAGTTTCTGGGAAAGTGTAGGCTAGTGCTTTAAACAGCATGAATAGCTAATTGAGAAGATGCCCAATTATCAGACGTGGAGGTACTTTCCACCTGCAGCTCTCAGACTATTCTAAACCAGTCTCAACCCAGCTGAAAGGCCAAGAAGCTTGGGAAGAGAATCCAGGCCCTTCTTCAGTTTCATCCTTTGCCCCATTCCCATGCCTGCTTCCCTCAGGCGTGGAGGAAGCTGCAAAATCAAATGAGAGGGGATGATCATAAAGAAAGAGAGTACTGCAAGAGAATGTGAGCAAGTAGTTGTGGCAGGCAGGAAGTGGAAGGAGTAGGCAAAATGGTGCTTCCTCAAAGTAAAAACAAATAAAAAAGTACCCACATCTCTTGTTGGTGGACAGGGTCATTGGGGACAGAACCAGCAACACATAGTTGACAATATTTGTCTAACAAGTCCACATTTGAATCAATTTTCTGTATAGATGCAGAATTCCTGTTTTTTCAGCACGTCTACCCCTCTTTCAAAAGAGCACCAGATCCAGGAGCCTGCGTAAGTACCTGACAAGTACCTGAGGCAGGCTTTATGTGAGTAGATAATTCTGCAGAAGCCTGATGACCAATATCTCCTGGTTATAAAGAGATGCGAAAACTGGTCCATGATGTTGGATTCTAGTGTAGCATGTTGTGTGACTCAGTCCCCTCTCCCTCCCCCCCTTTTTTTTTGCAAAACATAGGGCCAGAGAAAAAAGAAGTTGCTGAAAATGTTGTTCAGCATTTTCAGGACAATGATGACAACTGAAGTGAAGACTTCCTGATTAAGATAAATAAAAGGAAGTACAATTGTCCACAGGATGCAAAACTGAGAAGAATTCTATGGAATGCTGGTGCAGGTGTTACTCTAAAATGTTTGTTTGAAAGTATTAAATGACACTGAGCTATTCCCTAGAAGCGGTTCTTAGCACAACTCAATCCTGGATGTACTAATATGCAGGACGATCGATTCTGCCCACCTTTGCAGTTTTGAATCATACCACAACCCAGAGCTCCATTAGTTTAATGAAGTCAAATGAAGTTTATCAGTTGCTTTTCTTGGACAAACAAATGCCGCCTTCTTCCAGAATTTCATAGTGGAAGATGATACCACTGTTTCAAATGGGTTTTAAACAAGAAAATTAACTATGAGAGAGTTGCAGACTTGCTCCCATTATTAACTCTCTTGGAGAGTCCAGAGAGTCAAGTCCAATAACTTCATGCTTTCTTCTCCATTAATGTTACTAGGTAAGATTTCTTCCATCCTTCCTCCCTTTCTCTATGCAAAATTACATAGAATTTTAGGTTTAAAATAAAGACTTTATG
Organism: Psammodynastes pulverulentus; assembly: GCA_025802295.1. Taxonomy (NCBI): domain Eukaryota; kingdom Metazoa; phylum Chordata; class Lepidosauria; order Squamata; family Psammodynastidae; genus Psammodynastes; species Psammodynastes pulverulentus. The sequence continues at coordinate 70,934,404 of JAOYMU010000077.1, forward strand.
ATTGCTTGCAGCTGTTCAATTGTGTAAGCATAAAAAGTAATGGTGGCAGTGGGAAGAGAAATGGATATCCATTCCGAAAACTCTTTCCAATGTTAAAACAGTTTTAAAACTGTTCCCCCTCTTCCAAAGAGCAATCATGTACATAGATTATACAGCAGAAATTGGATAGTGGCAGAAAATTGAAGTCATTTAAACATGCTGGTTAAATGTAGTTTCTCTTGGGTAGAGGGAGCACATGGGGAGATAAATAATATTAGGAGACAGAATATATGGTGTGTGCTGTTCAAGTTAGCAGACAGTATAATACAATGAGAAAATGGTTGTGGCAGAATTGCATACCTTTTATTCATTACTTTATGTATAAATAGTTAGAATGTCCATGATAAATATAAATAAAATTATAAATAATCAGTTACAGTTCAGACTAGAAAAGTAATTACAAGTCATTTTAATAATTATGATAGGAATGATAAAAAGCAAATAAAAATACCAAAATCATATATAAAAATGAAATATCACCTTAATGTTTTTTGAAAAAGTGAAGTTGGTGACCGCAGCTATTCCCCAAATATTCTTCAGAAGATTTTCATATCAAGTAACTTTGGAAATGTTATAAGAAGACAAGCTTTGTTAGAAAACAAGCTTGCATTCTAGGGAGAGGTTAATGCACCAAAACCAGAGCAACGAATGGAAAACAGCATCATTTTTTATATTTCCCTTCTTTCATCAAAGCATAGACATTACCAAAAGCATCTCCAGCTGGCTGGTTCTGCACAAACCACTGAAGCAACAGTATCTCAGTGAGACAATAGGGAATATATAAACAGAGATGGTCCTTCGGATTCTTTCAGTATTGCGTGAACAAGATTTTCAGATTTTTCTGAGGGACTTTCGGTGAACCATTTAGAACATTCAGGCAGCAATTTAATGAAATCAAACATCTGGATCAAATGAACTTGCTATACATTGTAGATAGGAATGGTCAACCTTTCTTTACTGATTAGATAGAAAGATAAATTTTAAGAAATATATATTTGTTGCATCTCTATAAAATAAAATGCTATATACTTGGAAGACCCAGTATGCTTTTTGAATAGGACAAAACGTGACCATTTATATTCAAATAGGCCTTTCCCTGTTCATAAATAAATGTGTAAGTGTATGAATAACACTCTTTTATTGTATACTACATGACCAAGGGTTTGCTTGTACCTGAAGGCAGAGCAAAAAAAAAATAGCCACAGAAATATTTAGATTCAGAACCATTTCCTGATGTGAGAAATTTCATCAGGTAAATTTCTATTTGCTTCCTCCTAGTTGTTAATGTGAACAGGTGTATTGGTGGAAAAGAGAAATTGTAGAAAAAAGATACCAAAATAAGAAAATACTGTAGTGTGTTCAGTTACAGTAATTACCTACTAACCGAAGTAAACAATTCTGGACTGGGTGTACAGTTGATTTAACTTGCTAGAAGGTTGCTTTGCATAAACTACTTGTAAAAACAGTAACCATTCTTAATGTTTCATTCCTTTAAAAAGATTGAAAATATAAGTCTTGCAGTTTTATGTTTGGTGAAAGCTATTATTAAATTCGTGTCTCCATTCCAGTTGTATCGGTTGTTGTTAGGATTTTAAGGTAAGAAAATAATTTTATTTTTTTAATCCATATGAGCTGCTAAAGAAGTGAAAGTGTGAAATAGCTGCCCTATTAGCATCACTAAAAAACTGACAAATTGGATTTGAATCTATTGTCCTGTGGAGAATAGCAAATTATGGCCAGCATTTCTTTCCAAATCTGCATCTGTGATCAAATTTCCCTTACCACTGCCCAGTTTTTCCCTCTCTTTTTCGTTTTGCTTCTGTGTTCCAATGATTTTATTAAGCAAGCTTTTGTTTGCATCTGGCTTCATTCAAAATGTTTTTATTTGCTCCCATTTGAATTCAACACTTTAAAAGGGTGATTTACATTTTTGTAGAACTGGCCAAGCCAACTTCTGTGCCCCAGGAGGTTTTGTAATGGGCACCAGAAATGCAAACATTTAAAATTAAATTTATGTGTTTAATCAAGTTGCAAGGGAGCATGTAGAAATCCTGCAATTTCAGAAAGTATGTGTATTCTTTTTTTAAAAAAGTGTCTAGTTCTATGATTTTGTTGGTCTAACTACCATGTGGTTAATAGTGCAGAAGGGCAGCAAAAAGCTGTTAAGGCTAACATACTTGCCAAAAAATCAAAAGCCAACAAAAATATTGAAGCACAGATATGAAATTAAATTGGCCTGAAGCTGTTTCAACTGCCAGGTTTTCTTCTAGAAAATCTTAGTAATTACTGAGTAGTCCTGTAAGGTCTTGCATGTATATATGCAGAAGTATAGATGATATTATTTTCAAAGAATAACATGGATTGTATAATTTCAAGTTACAAGTGAACCTTTTAACTTTTTTTCTATGAAGAGTTAGCAGAAGAAAGGGACAAGAACATATTTGTTATTGCTTAAACATCTACACTTGTAAAATTATTTCCCATGAGGAAATCATGTAAGCACAGCTTCTGTACTGTATCTGTCTAGAGGTATGTTCTGCCAACTCTAGGTTTTAATATACAAGATCCACTAAAACCTGTTGAGAGCTCAATGCCCAGCAAGGTGCTTTACAGGTGATGACTCTCTGAACCTCCTGCACTGAAAGGCTCAAAGCTCCTGTTTGTTCATACTGCAATATAGTGGAAGAATGCTATATAAAACGATTGTGGCAAAATTCAATATATCTATTGTTATTACCATTAAATGGATTGGTAGCACAGGTCCACCAGAGGGCGCTTTGATAAAACCTCCTTAAACGTGGACCTCTTTCTGTTACCACCTCCTTCTGTTCCATCTGTAAACCAGACCAAGGGCTGTTGAGTAATTTCCCCAGCAAAATAATAAGCAGGATTTTTGCCTTGTTATAACTTGAACTCCAGTTACACAGCTCTTCCGTCTCCCATCACACCATTTACAGAGCCCACACAGTTAGTATTTGTTTAACCTGGTTTTTAATTCTATAAAATATATGTTGTTTTTATTTTAGCGCTTTCTAGTTCTATATTTTATCATATTTTTGATCTCATTCATCTTCTTTAAAAAGGCAGAATGAAAATAAAATAAATAAATAAGACTGTAGAATTCCTTCCTCTTCCTATTTCCTTCCTGATCTTCCATCTATCCATCTTCCTCACTTGCTGTACAACAAATTGCGAATTCTGCTCACAGCAATTTGTTGAGTAGGAGGGTAGGGGTAAGGTACAGGAAGCAACAGTAGCTGTTTAGTCTCCCATGTCAACATATGCTCTGAAAGGTTTCTCTAGTTTCCAGGAAATGTTAATTCCCTGGATATCTTGATGGAAACTCTGATAGTAAATTGAAATTGGTTGAAATACTACATTAGATGCACTGATACATATTGTGAAATCTACTGATTCTCCAGTGTATTTGACGTCACCTTTTCGTATTTTATGATTCGTTAAACAAGCCAAACATCACAACGTTGAATAAATGTGTGAACTGGATTCTGCCATAATCCTCAGTCCCTCACTTACCATAGTTATCACTCTAAAAATCCATGTTAATTTTTGAGCGGGTAGGTCTGCAATAAAACTGTGTGCAGAATAAATCACAGTCGCCTGTTTTGTTTTGTTTTGTTTTTTTTAAAACGTGGAGTGAGGAGATGAGCTCTTGCATTTTTATAAAAAGTACAATATAGCAAGGCATGGACTATGATTTCACTTAGATCCTTATCCACAAGACCGGAACCTTAGCTTATATGGAATTTTCTGGTATCTGTCTCCTGCAGAAGTTCTCCTGAACTCCTGTAGGGAGTATATTAAAGCATGCTAAGGTTAGTACATTCTGGGGTTTAGGGACAGTTAAATGGTCATCCAGAAGTGGGCTCAGGACCATCTCAGCCTGGGTCCAGTCTTGAAACCTAATTAGAAGGGATGCAGATAATCTGTTTCACCTGGACCCCCTGAAGCTGCTGCCCATCAGAAGGGAAAGTTTCAGATGGGCTGGAAACAATCCACTGCTACTGGGTCTAATCATGGTTTTTTGAAGAGGGTATATGTCGCCTAGTCCTTAAGGTCAGGAGGAACCACTGCACTTTTTCAAAGACGAACTTACCACTATTTGGACTCAAACACACATCTCCTCCTGGGAGTTTTTAAGCAACTGGAAGACACATCGATCTAACAAATAGATGGCTGTGCAACAACCTGAAGGATTCCTTTCACTTTCTTGGGACAGATTGGCACAAACGCTTCCTAGATTATACTTCAGTCAGTTCCAACAGGATCTGCACAACTCAAGTCCAACACAGAAAAAATCTGAATGATTGTATTTAACACATGTTCCAATAGTCCTCCTGCTGGGTATATCAGCATCAACAATATCAACAACCTGGTTCTTAATATGATTCCCCCTCCCTATTTGTTGACCTTCATGTATTTTCGCAACAATTTAAATTGTTTCTTCTTAAGTGGCTTTGGCTCTGGATAATCAAAGCTGGTCAGCTGTGTTTTTGTTCTAAGAGCTCAGAAAATCAATATTTTCCATTGATGGGACTTCCCATCACCGTTTGACTGGGCTAAAACGTTTCTGACAGTGTTTCATGTGGACTTCTGCAGAGAAGGAGCCTGTTTGGTTTCAGAGTTGTTGGCAAGGGGCCTGGCATTCTGGAAGAGACTTTTGTTTCATTTCTGTCCACAATAGCTGCTCCTCTTCACTGCAAAAGCACCATGGAGCTTTTTCGTTCACAGAGATCGATAATTCAATACAGACTACAGCGGGCGTGGGAGCATGTGTTTAAAGGCGTGACATCTCGACCTTACAGCTGCAGAGAAGTTCAGCAAGAAGAAAGTAGAACACATATGCATACACATTGGGGAAAAATCATGTTGTGCTCTAGCAAAATATTAAGCTTTAAGTGCCCTGAATTCACAGTATCCTATATTTGCTCTTTCTTCTTCTTTTTTAAAAGTTAAACTAACCAGATGTGCTCTGTTGACACTTGCCTTTTGGATTGCCAACATCTGGTAATTCCACCACTGGAATCACATTTAACCCAGAAAGTGGTTGCCAAGACTCTCCATAGTTGTTCACTTTGATACTCTGCCACAAATCCGCCCACCCCACTTTTTGTGTTGTTTAAGAACAAAATGAATTCATAAGTGCTATATATTGTATAGTAAGCATCCTTTAATTTGCCCAGTTTATGCCTTAAAACTAGAAATTGACTTTGGCAATGAAAAGGAACATTCCTAGATAGCTTGCTAATGATGATCTGGAGAATAGCAATAGCAATAGCACTTCAATTTATATATTATCTCATAATGCTTTACAGCATTTTCTGGGCTATTTACAGTATCAATATTTTGCCTCCAACAATCTGGGGCCTTGTTTTACTGACCTTGGAAGAATAAAAGGCTGAGTTCCATCAGGTTCAAACTCCAGGCTGTGGGTAGAGTTAGGCTGCAATACTGCCTTCTACCTTCTGTGCCAGCATGGCTCTGTGAGAGCCGAGGGGCAAAACACATGGTTAGATCAGAGCAAGGACACCATCAAGGCATAACTAAGATAGACCATAAGTTCAAATCTCCATCCTGTGTTTGTTATGGTCAGATGGATGGGATGGGATGGATGGGAGACGGCAGGTTCTTTAAAGTCCAATCAGCTGTTTCCCTGGCATTGAGTCTTCTGTTCACACAATGGGAAATTGCCAGGAGAAAATTGGTTAATAACTTTTGTCTAGTAAGATATTTTGGCTAAAAGGGAGTTTGAAAGAGGCCAGCATAAAATCCACATTATCCAGCTTTTCTCCCACCTGAAAGAAAATGAAGTGTACAGCAACATCAGCAGAAAATGAGCATCTTTGAAGATCCTTGATCTTTGAAGTTACACACAGAATCTAAAGAAACTCACATCTCTGGATGATTGAATTGTAGTGGATGGCTGAAAAATGGTTGAATGGATAACGGAAGGAAGAGTACTGCCTCACTGAAGAGGGATACCAGAACTGAGGGAAGAGGGTCACCCCGAGGATTTTTAGGGCAGGGCAATTCATTCAAATGTAATGGGCATGGAGGGCTTAAATAGGACCCAAACAGCAGGCCATTGCAAGCGAAGGGAACACTTAAGACTTCTGGATGTTCCAGCCCTGTCAGCTCAGGGCCAGACTTCTAGACAGCAGTCTTTCCTAGGTCTGGATCTTCAGTTGCTGCAGATAAACACCAGGTTGGTTAACAATAAAGTACTCCTTATTTGTCATCTTATTAGGGAGAAGCAGGCTGATCTGGTGTGCATTATCAAGACTTGGCTAATCCCAGAGATGTTGCCCTCTCAGATACGTGTCCAACTGGGGTTAGAATTTGGCACCAACCAAGGCTACAGGGTGGGGGAAGGGGAATGCCAGTTGTTATTTGGGAATCCCTTTTGATCTTCGGGGACCATGCTCCCAAAGTTTCCAGATCTGAGACCATGTGCCTGAGATTGGGCTTGCAGGATTAATTGAGATTGTTGCTGCTGTATCAGCTTCCCTGTTCCTTAGCAACTTCCTTGCCTAAACTGCCAGATGCCATCTGAAGGTTGGCAGTGGAGTTCTGAGAGACTTTGATCTGCCATCCATGGGTTTTGCCTTGAAGTGGCTTCATGGCCATCATGATGGCCATAAGTTATCCATGGTCGAACTTGAGACAGTGGTCACATTCTAGATATAAACTTCTTGTTGGAACAGAAGAAATGTGATGTATTGGGGGATCTGTCAGTGTCCCCTCTACCACACCCTGGCAGCTTTGAGATCCTCTTATGCTGCCTCCCTTTGCAGGAGGCTGGATCTATTCGAACCTTGGTGATGGAACCCACTGGGGTTCAAAAGGAAGCTGGGGGGATCCTGGGGACACTGCTGCATGTTCCTGTGGAGGGTCTGGTGGCAACCTGGAATCAGAGAATGGCCAAAGCCCTGGACAGGATTGTGCCTAGAACTGGTTAGAACTGCAAGTAAGGCACCTTGGCAATAAGAGCGGTGAGACGCCAATATTTGTCTGCATTTATTGCGTCCTCAGAATGTCACCTGACAGTCGGGTTCAAAGTCACCCAGTCCCCCTTGGGAAGGAAGGCTCAAGATGATCATCTTCAGGGCTGCCTGGAAGAGTTTGTGCAATGCATGATGGATAAAACTGCTCAGATTTGTCCTTGGATTCCAAGCGTGGAGCCAGGACATTAGAGATACATGGGGAATGGACTTACTCTGTCATCAGGGAGCAGCTTGGTCCTGGGGAAGTGGACAGGATCCTCAGGGCTGTCAGCACAACCACTTGCTTATTAGACCCTTGTCCTTCCTCGATATCGAAAGCTTCAGAATGGTGACTTCTGGGTGGATGCATGCAGTGGTTAACATATCACTACAAGAGGAGACGTTCCAGACATACTTTAAGGAGCCCATGATCTGCCCCCTCAAGAAGCTGTCACTAGACGTTGGGAATTCCATTGGGAACTCTTCCTTGCAAAGCAAGGATTCTGCCAAGGATTCTCTACTTTAAGCTGATGGGTAGGGCCATTGAAAAGGAGGGGAACTAAACCTGACACCTATCTCCCATAAATGAATGGTAAGAAATGTGTGTCTTCCAGTGTTGCCGAACTACAATTCTAAGCAGCTGTAATGAGCATGGCCAAGGATAAGTGAGATCGAGCATATGCTTCAGCAATATATGGAATACCCCCCAAAAAAGATCATCCACTTGCAGTAGCCATTCGCTAACCTTAGATAGGGGATTTAAGAAAGGAAGGCTCACAAATCTTAATCTTTCAACATATTGAGGCTGGCATCTTGCCAGTAGTGCTCATGATTAAAGCAACATGGTAAGTACTAAAGTGATTTATAATCCACAAAGCAGCCTTAAGATTTATCAATCTCTCAGTCAGAATGATAACCTAGGGAAGTTATGATTCCACATTAAAGTTTGTGAAGTCTTAAATCTTTGTATAATTTAATTCTGTTAAAAAGACCCCAGACTCCTTATCAAGTGGCTAGAATAAAGCAAACAACTTTACATTCCAATTCCTATGATAGCAAGTGAGAACAGTTGGTTTATTACAAAATCGATGTCCTTAAATACTTATTTAGTCAAGAGAAATGCCATTTTTAGTCATTCCTGAAACTTCAATGAGCTGGCTTATGAAAAGGTTGTATGTGCAGAAGACAATTTCTTGAACTTTGCCCAATTTTCTTTTTCTTTTTTTCCAAGTTTCTTATTTTTTAAAACAAACATATCACTTCGTGAACAATATAATACTCAGCATACATACCTTTGATATATTTGTATAATTCTAATACTCCTAATTTAACTTTCAACTTTGCCCAATTTTCAATGATCTTTTAATCAAAAATAAAATCATACACAGCCCTTAATATATAATCTGTAGGTAAATACCAGATCAGTATAGATAAAATCTTACAAGTTGTAAAAGATTTAGTCTGAAAAAAAACAAGCATCATGAAGAAATTATTATAAGCAAAATTGCATGAAAGGAATATACTAAAAACTGAAATGAAAAGATTGTTTATATTGTAGGGTTGATAACCTAACTTTTGAGTTCTTGTCAATAGTAATATGTATAAATGTTTTCTAATTTATTCCTCTCCATATTTGTTGGGCTATGATTTCCATAGCTGATTCACAGCTAAAAGACTTTCGAGTTGTCTTGTTCCATCAATATGAAAATAAGATGAGCCCTAACCTTGAGTATCCACATCAGAGGGCCAAGACAAGCAAGTGACAGAACCACCATCACAACATCACAATGGAAGGCCCCTTGTCTATTTATGTACAATGTTGTGACACAAAACTTGTAATATGATATCATATTCTGCATTTTGTCATTTTTGGCATCACTATAGTTAGGAACAGACACTTACTGGTATGTCCCTAATTGTAGGGATCAGTCTAACCTGCTGATGCAATTCTCAAAGTGTATGAGAATTGAAAATTTCATTATCTGCATGAAAGTGGTCTAAAAAAAAATAGCAAGTTGTAGTCAGAGATGGGATTTCACTTTCTCTGAAAGCAATGAATTCCATTTCTACACACAGCTGGAATTTAGAGAAAAAAATAAAAATAGTTATAAACTGATCAGTCTGTTCAAGAACTATCCATAGACTTATGTTTACTAGAAAAACAATCTAAAATATTAGTTGTTGCCCAGTTTATTTTCATTACAGTAATACTTTTTGAAAAAAAAAATGATGTAAGATGGGTGGCTGTATGAATGTTTTAAATAATAAAATAAAAAGCAATTTGATTTTTTTTCATTATTTGCAAGAAAATAATGGAGACAAATACAATTGAGCAGGTCTCCTTTTTCAAACATCTGGGGAGAATCCCTTCACTCTGCCAGCAGAAGTTGAATTCTGCAGAAGTTGAATCCAACTGCTTCCAATCCAATAGGAATGTTAAGGCATACAGGTATAAGAAAAAAACCCTCAGTCAATTTCTGCTTCCAAATGTACCTCTGCATTTAGAGTATAAAAACCAACAATTAGTATGATATGAGGATTTAATATTTTTCACTACCAGATTGATAGCTGTGGTTCTAAATTGCTCCCTGATGGATTTTTTTTTTTGGTGCTATTGCATAATCTGTACTCAATGTGTACACAATAATGCTTTTTTTTTTCCTGGAAGAGGAATCTATTTCATCAGTATATGAAACGCTATCCATGCTGCCTTGCTATGATGCAAAAGAAGCTTGAAGAGGTTGTGTTGCATTCATTAAAATCTGGGATAAATTTCCTTTTCCGCCCAAAGTCAGTTAATGAGGAGGAAAAGGAATGACTTAGTAAGAAGAGGAAGCAAAAATGGACTTTACACTCTAGGATGTTCTTTCAACTTCTCAGTTGGTGGTGAGCATACAGCCCTCACATTTCCTCGTGGTTCTCCATCCAAATATTAACAAGGCCCAAACTTTTATGAGATCAGCCAAGGTCAGCTAGAAACCAATATTTCTCTTCAAACATATTTCTGCAGATGTTGCATTTGTTTCTTAACATGAGACATGACAATAATTGTAAGCTGTATTCTAAATATTCCCTCTACTTTCAAGAACAGTGTTTCTGGCAACCTTAAGATGTGTGGATTTCAACTCCCAGAATTCCCTAGCCAGCGCAGCTTAGTATATCATCCGGCTTTCCATAGCAGGGAATAGCCTGAAATTGGCCAGTCTGGTGGAAACTTTCTGACATAACAGACAGACAGGTTCCTAGTAGGGGATGAGCACTATGCTAGGCACTATTTTTATTTACTTTAGAAGAGGTAACAATGGTGGCCTAAGTTCAGGTAATGTAGGAAGGAAGGAAGGAAAAGGCTAGAACATAGAACATAATTTTTCTTACTTCCGGCCTAAGAGGCTTTTCCCCTGGCAGGCCACCTGGGCAAAAGCTGGAGGTATAAGTCAAACTGAAAGTCAGAAGTGAAGTTGAAAAGGATCAATAAAATATATTTTTGTTTAGAAACATGAAGGGGGATATAAGCCAGATAGTGCTGGCTTTGCTTAAATGCACCTTTTTACTAGAACATCAGAAGAGGCAATTCTTGCAAATTGTTGCTACGTATCTGTCCTGTTGGCTTCTCTAGGGCTATTGTATGTAGCAATAGCAATAGCAATAGCACTTTAGATTTATATACCGCTTTACAGTGCTTTTTACAGCCCTCTCTAAGCG
>JAOYMU010000077.1:70972697-70984171 GCA_025802295.1 Psammodynastes pulverulentus
GACTTGTACCCCGCCCCGAGTCCCTTAGGGGAGAGGGAGCGGGCTATAAATGTGATAAAATAAAATAAAAAAATAAATAAAATAAATATGGCTTATGTCTGCTTCTTTGGCTACCTGATTCAATTTTTTTTCTGCTGCATCAGAAATCTTCAGTGTAAAGGAGAAGAAAGGATAGTCAGTCAATATTCCTGGTTCACTGTATTTGTGTAATCATGCACAGAGCAATTTTTCTTCACAAGCTGCCCCCCCCTATTTTGAAATTCCCCAAAGTGCCCTGAAAACTTTGAAGAAACAAACAACACTCTTGAAGCTGAATTGGACTAGATTGGTATATTTGACATTTCATATAGTTTAACATGGAGATAAAGGAGTAAAAAGAACCTGAGTTATCTTCTCAGTATCTATCCTTCCATTTCCTTAATATTTTATTATCTATATCATGTCCTCTAATTCTGTTGTCTCCAGGGAGGGACCTATATTTTGTCCAGCAATTCTAAGCACTTCTGGGTACAGAGATTAAGCTAGACTTAAGTAATTTTAGTCTTTGAATTTTAATAGGCATGTATATCATTTACTTTCTGAAGTCCACACTAGAGGCTTCTGCAAATCTGTTGTACACAATGCGTATTCAAAAAGAGTGATGGGCGAGTACTTATTTTGTCATTTGCCCCTTGTCTTAACCCTTCACAGATGCCCCTACTCCAAACCCACATTTTCTTCCCTCCTACGCTCATTATTTCATGCTTCTCAATCTTGGCATTTTAAGAGGTGTGGACAGCAACTCACAGAACTCATAGCCAGCCACACTGCTTTACAGTATACAGTAAATCTGCTTGCTAGCAATGATATATTTCCCCTACTTTGGAATATCTGGTAAAATTCTTTGGGGCCCATTAAAGTTATTATGCCTCCTACACATCCTACCTACAGTAGTGGCCAAAATTGTGGAAACCCTTTGAGGAAAAAAAGTGTATTTTTGAGGTTTGAGGTTTGATGGTTTGATGACTAAAATAACACCACTTTTTTTTAGTAGTACCATAAAATCATATATCAATAGAAAGATAATTTAATCAAGAATGTAACGCAACAAAGTTTGTTCAATTATCTGTATTCTGTGAAAAGTTATAGGTCAGAAGCGACCCAGCAATAAAACCCAGTTAATAGAAGCAATCATTCAATCTTGATTTCACATTATAACAGCTGCAGAACTAAAAGACTCCATAGGAAGACGTTGTAAAGCTGTAATTCACGCTAAAGGTTACCCAACTAAGTATTAACTGACATGATGATAATTTTTGCATATCTCATTTTTTCTATGGTGATATTTTTTGTATATCTCATTTTTCTACGTGTTTCACTTTTCTTCTTTATAACTGCTAGTCTAATAGCAAATCCTTCATAAAAGTTATTGCATTACATTCTTGATTAAGTTATCTTTCCATTGATATATAATTTTATGGTACTACTCTAAAAAAAAAAAAGTGGTGTTATTAGCCATCAAACTTCAAAAATACACTTTCCCCCCAAAATGGTTTCCATAATTTTGGCCATTCCTGTAGTCTTAAATTAGGGACTCACTCCATTTTCTTATAGGAAAAGGTAAACTATTTATTCAAAACAAGTCTCTAAGTAAGCAAGTACTGGTACAATCAGCTATATTTAATGGAAAATGTGCTATTTAAAATACGAATGAATGAATGGCTAGTAAAATTAAATGTAGTTTTGCTTATGTCAGTTTGTCTCATCCACTTTCATAATTTTGGGATCATAAAGTATCCAATCTTATCTCCATCAATAGGAAAAAAACTGCAATTCATGTAATCACTGTTATTGTTCTTGAGCCCCCTACTTTACCTGCCACAGCCCTCTGGCCTGACTGAAGAACACACTCAGACAAATAGACATTGTGTTAACCCTGAAGTTGGCTGAACTGTGGCCATTTTCTTTTGTTGTTTTTCTCTGGAGTTTTTCTTCTCACTGCGTCAGGGCTGACACAGCTTAGAGCGAAGGGGCTAAGGAGGGGCAGGGTGTAGAGATAGCTGGAATATTATAGCCAAAATAAAATTCTTTCCCCTGGGAATCAAGATGTTGGTGCAGGTGCTTGAAAGGAGGAGACTGGGATCATCCTACCACTGGGCTACATGCGTATTGGACCATGTGATGGGTGACAAAGTTTTACTTTTAATTGAGTGTAAAACTAGTGTAAATCTAGAGCCGGTTTCCACCAAGAAAATGCCAATTTGATATGTTCCAATGAAATGAGGAATATGCCTGCCTTGGAGTTCTTATTGACTGGGACTTATGACTTGGAACCTTGACACATTGGACAGTCTCCCCAATTCAGTGCTTTTCATAGATTTTGGCCCTGTTTGCTGAAAATTCGAGAACTTCAGGTTTGATATACTAATGGATATCCATTTGTGTAAAGTTATGCTTGCGTTAGTGGTAGCTTTTGAAAACATAAATGGTGAACTGATAGAAATCTAACCTCAGATGGGTTTCTTTATGCCTGTATTGAAAGGTTCTTCCTTAAAGCAGTGTTAATCTGTTTTTCTCTAGTCCAATGAAAGGTGTATGCCGGCATACTTTATCCTGTCTTCATGGCTGAACCTTGTTCTGCTTCATCAAGGAGGCAGGCTGCTGCTGTTGTGTCCACACAACTGGATTTCCAGATTGCTTGCTGGTGGGGAAAAGTGCCATGAGGAGGCAAGCCATGACAAATGGTAGACAATGGGTCAAGTGCTGATCTTTCAGGTAGGATGGATGTGTTTATGTTAGTGGTGGGATTCAATTTTTTTACTACCGGTTCTGTGGTTGTGGCTTGGTGGGCATGGCATGGCTTAATGGGTGTGGCTTGGTGGGCGCAGCAGGGGAAGGATACTGTAAAATCTCCATTCCCTCCCCACTCCTGTGGGAAGGTTACCACCGGTGTCCAGAACTGATCAGAACCTGCTGAATACTACCTCTAGTTTATGTGTATCTGAGTGTGGTTCTGTCTAAAATTGGCTATATTCTCCCAATGCTTTCCCAAGCAAAACCCCTTCTCCCTAGGAATTGTTGGTTGGGTAGGCTCTACTTGATAAAGGAACTTGAGTGGGGATGTGTGTGATTGTTTCTTGATAGAGGACAAGTTAAGACTGCCCAACAATTACCTGGAAAAGTGTGTAGAGTAGTGAAAAATGTCTAGCAGTCTTCCAGGGGTCTGTTAACATGAGTTCAAAAGACTGCTGGATATGTGTCAAAAATGCCCCTGTTCTGTGACCTCTGGCTGGCAAGTATGTGTGTATGGGTGGTGGTGGGAGCAACTCTACTTTAGTAGTTATAGAACTAATACCCAATTTTCTGATCCAGGAGAATTGGGGATTAAAGAGCCACTTATCCTCTCCCCCATTCCCCCTATTCTTGGGACTGGTGAATTGATTAAGATCATCTCATTCCAAATGCATCCTGCATCTCAGAGCTCTTGCAGCCTGGGGATTTGGCTGGAAGAAAAGTTGGAAAAGATGGCTATTTGATAGCGGGAAAGAGCTTGAAAGAACTGGATTCTGGTACTGCTAAAATCAGAACAATCCTGGGAACCAATATCAAGATATGAAGGGGTTGTATCTTTTTTTAAGCTTCAGGTGGCTAATGGGAACTGGCAGAAAGGAACCCTTGACCATGAAACCAACACATCACAGTAAAGGTATCATTCAGTGTTCCAAGAGCAAGACTTGCCTGATGACCAAGGGAAACTGGAACTACCAAGTTCTTAAGTTCTTCACCTTCATAATGGGCTGAGATGTTAATAAGATATCTTTAGTCTGCATTTAACACAATACAGATAGTCCTTGACTTATGACCACAGTTGAGCCCAAAATTTCTGTTACTGAGAGAGACATTTGTTAAATGAATTTTGCCCCATTTATGACCTTTCTTGACACAGATATTAAGTTAGTTGTTAAGTTAGTAACACAGTTGCTAAATGAATCTGGCTTCCCATTGACTTTGCTTGTGAGAAGGTGGCAAAAAGTGATCCCATGACCTCAGGACATTGCAACTGTCATAAGTATGAGTCATTTGTCAAGTGTCTGAATTTTGATCATATGACCATGGGAATGCTGCAATGGCTGTTAAGTGTGAAAAATGGTCATAAGTCACTTTTTCAGTGCCGTTGTAAGTTTGAGCAGTCACTAAATGAACTGTTGTAAGTCAAGGACTACCTGTGTGAGGAAGAAACCTTTAAGTAATCATTTATGCTATTTTCCCCTTCCCTGAGCACCTTTTAGAAAAATTGTCCTCAGTTTCCATAATTCTTAATAATAGCCAACTATTGTTCTCTGAGGATTTCTAGAAGTTTCATTTAGGTTGGGCATAACAGCATTTTACTGGCCAGTTCTGCAAAATATCTGTAATGGGGTGAATACAGTTCTACATCTACCTTTGTTTCTATTTTAGGGAAGATTACTATAATATTGCTTATGATGTTCTTGGAGCATTTTGGAAAACATTATCCAGCCATTATCAATAGAACTTGGATCAGACTTGAAAAAGTGAGCTTTTTATATATATACTGCTATGTATCTGTTTTATAGTTCTCAATTTATGAGTAGTTATTTCTAAATTGAACTAAGATCACAGCAGTTTTGTATAAACATGTCTCCTTCCTTTGTGGCTGAAATCTGAATATAGATGCTAAATTCCCCTCTTCTGCAAATTTGGAAGAAGGTTCAAGAAAAAAGAATTCTAATTCAAGTCATAAAAAAGACTAAATGAAAGTCAGGGAAAAGAGCCAGACTAGAAAATTGATTTTATTGATATCCGGGAAATCAAAATGTTCATCTCTTCACATTATAAATGTGTTTTAATGAGGTGGAGTTAACATAAATGCGAGTAAATTAAAAACCAGAGCTTTGTTAATGGCTTTCCAGGTTCCCTCAGAGAAATAGATTGTAATCTGCCAGGAAAAAAACAGCAAACTTGAACATTAGCAAGAGGTATTATTTTAATCAAAACCGGACTGCATTCAGCAGAAACTTAAACCCCTGTTAAATGTTATACCTAGTGAGTAAAAGCTAGCACCCTCTGCAGCACAAAAATAGTAAGTTTAGCCTCTCGGCAGGAAGCTGTGATCTAAATCAAGTAGTTTTAATAAGGGAAAGAAGAAAAAGCTGTGGAGTGATCAGAACAGTTTTATATAAATAAGTGTCCTTCCTTGGTGGCTGAAATTTTTACTAACTACTCTATAAAATTTTCTTCATCAATGAAGCTAAGGAAACAATTCCTTCCTTCTCATTAAATTATTGCCACTTTTAATGAAGTATATTGACTAGGAACAAAGAGTTAATTACATCTGACTTGAGGACACGACTGGGTAGAATCTGCCTGGGAAATGCAGCCCAGCCTAGCTGGTTTATAAAACATAAAATTAAGGTATACCCTGTTCCATTTCCAATTCATGTGTTGCAGCTTCTAAGCAGTTAAAGAATAGTTTTGGGAAGGATTTTTGCAATATAAAGAAGTCTTCATTTTTATTGATAGCTGACAAACTAACTCCAGATGGGCTGATAAGACACACAAAACAGAAAAGCATAACAGGAAACTCGGAAAATTATAGCTCATTCTGAACACTTTATTGGTTCATATATTTGTTTATTTTCCCAGAAGAAACAAACGACTTTCATATTGGTGCCAAGAAAACAACACTGATGTGTTCATGAAGTCGCTGGCAGTTGGGCTCGAGGGAAAAATGTATTTATTCAGTTTATTTTTTTAAAATTCCTGGATAGCATTAAGGACAATGCATAAATGAAACACAAACACATCCCCCTAAGCATAAAGTGAAATAAATCAATTAACATAGCAATTTAAAATCAGCAGAGATTAAAACAAGCACCACCAAAAAAATCCTAATATATGAGGGAGATATGAAACATCAGAACAAAAGGATTATGACGTCTTAGAGCAGGGCTGTCAAACTGTTGGGCCGGATGTGTCACACAGTGGCCACGCCCATGCCCAATTTAGTGAAGAGGAAATAAGTCCCGATACGTCACATGATATTGCCATGACGATGTGAGTTTGGCACCCCTGTCTTAGAGGATAAAAAAGGAATTTGCTTAGTACCCCAAAGATAACAAAATGGGTATAGCAGACATCTCTTGTAGAGCATGTTTTACAGCTGAGAAAAAGGAATGCAAGATGATCAATGAAAAGTTCTCTCCTCCTAAAGAAGTTACTTCAGTACTTCAGCATGCAGTGGTGTTCAGAAGAAGCCCTCCATACAAATCTCAGGCATATATGGAAAGAGTCCCTTCTTCCTCCGTTTGTCCTAGACCATGATATTTTGTTACCTGTAGCAATATGAATTGGGCATAAAAATAAATTGAGCTGGGAGCCATCAGAGCTACTGTGGTTTGAATGAAAGGAGACTTCTAAAGACTCTTCAGGAGCAGCCATGGAGGGCATTTGCCTGGTGGTACTTATGGAAAAGTTAAGATGGCAGGGACACGATCGGACATTAATGTAAACTGAGATGAACATAGTTCATTGAAGCCATCATGCCTCATGCACAGCGATAATATGATTTCCTTAGCTTTACCTTGCATTTGTAAATATATTTTCATTAATTCAATGAAGCAACAGATTATAGATTAATGTAATTAATGCATTTTGGCCAAAGATAAGCATATTGATGGCTCTTCTAAAGGTAGAGCTAGCTGATGGGCAAGCACAATTCATGAAAGAGCACATTCCTATAATTGGAAAACAAAGCAGGAAAAGGGATTCTCTATCTCTCCCATCCCCCTAGTTGCCATGTTTTTGAAATCGGAAAGATCTTCTGAATGGACTTCAACAGACTTAAGTTTATTCTCAATTTTAATTTAACTCAATTTTGAGTTTATTTGGAGTCCAATGGATGATCACAAAGGATATGAGCCAGCAGTGTATGGCAGCAGCTAAAAAAGCTCATACAATCCTTTATTGTACAAATAAAGGCACAGAATCAAAACCATTTGAAGTATTAGTACCACTTTATAAAGCCTTAGTAAGGCCACATCAGGAATACTGCATCCAGTTTTGGTTACTTTATTACAAAAAAGATGTTGAGACTGTAGAAAAATGCAAAGAAGAGAAAGATGATTAAAGGCCTGGAGACAAAAACATATGAAGAACATTGCAGGAGTTGGGTTTGGCTAGTCTAGAGAAAAGAAGGACATGATAGCAGTATTCCAGCATTTGAGAGGCTGCCATGAAGAAGAGGGGGTCAATTTATTTTCCAAAGCACCAGACAGCAGGACAAGAAACAATGGATGGAAACTAATCAAGGAGAGAAGTAATTAAGGAGAAACTTGCTAACAGTGAGGACAATTAACCAGTGGATCAGCTTGTCTTCAGAAGTTGTGGATGCTTCGTCACTGGAGGTTTTTAAGAAGAGACTGGACAGCCACTTGTCTGAAATGGTATAGGATTTCCTGCTTGAGCAGGGGGGCTGGACTAGAAGACCTTCAAGGTCCTTTCCAGCTCTATTCTGATTGATAACTACAGCTTAGCAGAGTGGAAAGCATACTACACTTTAATTGGCCACAACCGTCCCCTGACCTAATGTTTCCTCTGATTTGTATCCATTTTATATATTCTAATTATGTTTATAGTTATATGTATTATCCAATGTATGCTTGACAAAACAAACAAACAAACAAACCATTGAGGCAACCTTTTGTGAACAAATCATTTTCCTGTGTCAGTAATTTTGGGTTAGATGCAGACCATGATGGTCTGCACATTTCAAATATAACCCCCTAACTCAAAAATATTGCTTGCCCCTGACTTAATGCCTGTGAGAACCGAGTCACAAAAATTTCTGAATTATGCTTGCTTCTTTGTGTGATTTGTGAACTCTGCCACTTGTGGGTTATTGAGCAAAAATCTTATTTAAGCAGGATATGGAGGACTGGATTTTAGTGTCAGGACTGAGTATTGAAAAATTAAGGAAAAGAATAGTTGGACAGTAAAAAGAAGTAGGTTTCCTTTCATTGGAAGCTAGACAGCTCCCTCTTTGGGATGTTTTAATTTCAATTCTTACATAGATCAGGATGACCTCTTCCACTTTCATGAAGCCATGGCATAGAACTAAATGTGAGCTCTTTATTTAAGTAATTCATACACAGTTAATTTAAGTAATTCATACACAACTTAAGAGTTAAAAAGTGCTCCAAGCCCCAGAAATGCTTGAGCCTCTAATGGCAATCATACAATGCCCACAAGTTGTAAAAAGTCTCCTAAAGGGCAGTTTTTCCTAACCTCATGCCACTTCTTCAATATACAGGTAGTCCTCGACTTACGACCACAATTGAGCCCAAGGTTCATGTTGTGAGACATTTGTTAAATGAGTTTTGCCGCATTTCTCCCCACTGCTGTTACGTTAATTACTGCAGTCATTAAGCTAGTAACACAGTTGTTAAGTGGAATCCAGCTTCCCCATTGACTTTGGCTGTCAGAAGGTCGCAAAAAAGGATCACATGATCCCAGGATGCTGTTAGAAGTATGAGTCAGTTGCCAAATGTCTGAATCTTGATCACGTGACCATGGGGATGCTGCAATGGTCGTAAGTGTGAAAAATGGTCATAAGTCACTTTTTTCAGTGCTGTTGTAACTTCAAATGGTCACTAAATGAACTGTTGTAAGTTGAGGACTGCCTATACTGGACCAACTCCTATATTAACTGGTGATTATTGACTTTCGGAGTCTAACTCATGAAGATGCTTCAAGTTGTAGAAAGTTATAGAAGGCAGTTACTTCCACAATGATTTGGCTGAAAAAAACCATGCATTAACAATACTATTGACTTCTCTAGCCTGAGATTCAATTTAATTGGCTTCCATCCAATTAATTACAAGGGCCTTGGCATCTGTCTATATTCATTGGCATATAAAGTGAGAAGACGAGGGATGCAAGAAATAGCTTATAGAATTGTTTTTAATATTATGTTTTCTTGCATGGAAAATCAATTCAACGTAAATGAAATCAGTGCAATGGTGCGTAGGTGACTATCTTTCTACATAATTGGCTTATCCATTCTCATTTTGAGAGCCTCCCTCTCCTCTTCTTCTGATCTTATTCCAGCCTTACTTTCAAGGACACAAGCTGAAGTCAGGTTTGTTGGGCAGGTGGAAAGACTCTGTAACAGCATGGAGAGAGAACAGTTTGGTGTACCTAAGAAAATGCCATTGATCTGACAGTCACGATAGAGGATGGAAGCAATGAAGCATAGTCCATCCAAAGTATGGTTCAGAAATTAAAATGACCGAGGGAATCCAAGAAATATAATTGTATTAATTAATTATTTTCATATTGCCATAGGATGTAATGAAAGAAAGGTACGTCAGGGAGAAAGGAAGACTTAAAGCAGCATTCAGTTCCTGGTCCTCTGAGAGTCAAGGCTCTGAACTGGTCTGCTCATATCTCCTGAATTTACAGGCCGATCAAGGAGAAATTGCAACTATAAGTGTCACATTTGCAGCTCAAACTGCCCATCTTTTCATGCTCTGTCCAGCAGCTTTTGTGATACAGAGTGTCTATGCCTGATGCAAATCAATTATAGCAAGTTCCAAGCAGGATGGAAAGAAGTGATAAATTCATACATTAATGCTTTTCTTAATACTTAAGAATTGTTCTTTCATTGCACCCTATGTACTTATAATTCTCTGATGCATTACTGAGACCAATGGCCATGTAAAAGGGAGTATATGTAAACCCCCCCAAAACTGAAGCAATAAGAAAAGGCTGAATATTTTTGTGTAATGATGGAAATAAACAACAAAAAGGACATTGAAATCTTGGGTATTTAAAACTTCCTTACAAAGTAGAGAAACAAGCTTGAAGTGTTGTTTCATTCATTAACGATGAAGTCAGAGTAGGTATTGCCATGACAGATTCCTGCTTTGGATTTTTGAAGGGTAAAGTTGCATGTTTATTACATTTCAATTTCATTTCAGCACAAAGTACTTGCAAATTTAGTTTATTGGACTTCCCCACTGGCCATTACAATAAATGAAGAAGTGAAACATAATATACCATATATAAAAAAGGCATTGAAATGGTCAATAATCTATCACATCATTATCAACAATCTTATTCCCAGTACTTGAGTTATTACAAAAAAAGGAACATCAGTTGTAAAAAGTATCTTTTCTAATAAGACTGATAGGTTTTTGAGAAAACAGAAGATCAGAAAATACAATGCTAGTCTATCTGCAGAGAGAACAGAGCATGCTTCTGATTCTCTGTTGTTCTCTTTTCTATTGTAGCAGAGGGAGAAGATATTAAATAGCCTGATTATTGTTTCAGATAGATCAATCCCCACCCAGTGGTTATTTTTTTGTCTGGAGAGTATTGGGTCTGGAGAATAAGGTTGACACCAACAATCTTAACTGGTATTCTATTGATGAAAACCAATCTGCAGCCTCAAAACACAACACAGCAGCTTGAAGAGGTAATATTGTTCGGCACACTGCACAAGGCAAAGAATTTGCTAGAAACAGACACTTCAGTACTGTGGCAGCCTTAGAAATCAAGGAGAAGTTTCTGGATAAAGTCAACTACGTGAGAAGCTGAATGCACGGCATCATATTCTGCAAAGAGGTGGCAAATATTCTCGGAATCAGCTGGGCTCTTGGAAACAACACCAAAGATCCTATGGTGGAAGACAGATAGGAAACAGTGTTTGAAATAACAGATTTACCAGTCATGACTAATGATGATGAAATGGCTTTAATAAGGCTGTGGAGAGGGTTTTATATTGCATTACTTTTGTTTTACATCATGCATTTAACTTCTGGTATTCTACAGGAGGGGCAGGATGCTATGAAAGGCATTTTAATCCTTTGTTCTAATAGCATCTGGTCTGGGCTTGAAATTTCTAAGGAATAGGAAGAGGCAATACCCAAACTGACTCACTGATCTTATGCACTTTTCCTCTTTCCTTTCATTGATTGATTATGAAAGTCATTTAAGAAGCACCAGAGTGCAACAATTAAAATTAAAGCTTAGATCCAAAATGAATTAAGAGTGTAAGTACAAAATGGGACATGAGCTGTGATGTTAATTAGGTATGTACAAGCAACTCCTTTGAAATTAATGGAATTTATATTTAAGTAGTTCACATTATTAGAATCTAGATATTGGTTCAACAAGGAGCCATTTATACAACTTCAATGCATTTAAACTCTATTTGTGTAATTGTTTTTTTTTCTTTTTAACCTTTACTTGGCCAATAACTTAAAAAAAATCCCTGACTCATATCTAACACAGGAAAGACTGTGGAAGGGATATGAGTCAAAAAAGTTAAGTCGGTAGCTATGTCTATACAATCAAAAAACCCCATCTCTTATCTAACCTGCCTTAAATCTGCAATATATATATTTGTTTTCGTAGATTTTCACGGGTATAGGTATGTAGGTTTTGGCATATTCGGGTCTTGTCCTGTGTAAACT
>JAOYMU010000077.1:71008056-71036109 GCA_025802295.1 Psammodynastes pulverulentus
CCCCCTCCCCTTTTTTTTTTTTTTAACATCAGAAGCAAGCTTGGAAGATTGCTGTTGCTGTACTTGAATCACACCTATAGTGAAGAAGTAAAAAGATGGTTGTTGTTGTGGATTAAATGCTTGCCAAGGATCCCATGGGCCATCCCAGCAACACATCCTTGTGTTGTCATCATTTAACAACACAGCCACGAAAGGACGGAATCGTTATCCCTTTTTTGTTTCCCCCCCCAAAGCATGTTTGTTAAGATGTAAGGTGCCTGTAGCATTGTATGGACCAATACTGCAAAGCAAAGCCTTTAATGGAGCTGCCAGCAACTTTTTTTTTCTGAAATGGACCTTGGAAGCATTTCTAGCTCGCTTTCCAAGAGGAATAATATGTATGAAAAAGCTGGACAACACCATGAATCCATAAAAAGTAATACAACTCCTTCCTCAGAGATGGGAAGAGATATCAGCTCATGCAGCTCATTCATGTAACAATCATATTTATCTCTGTGTCTGAATCAGGTCACATTCCTAGTCTTTTAGCTTTCTTGACTTTCCTTCATTTTGTGTATTGTTGCCTGCTGTTCCTTAGATTACCTTGATCTCTTGTGATGCTGGGTTTGAACCAAAATTTAGAGGTGTCCATCACAAACTTCATAATTGTCTGGGCCTCTTTGGAATACCCTGCATGAAAAAAAAAAGGCATACATAATATCTAAGTAAAAAAAAAAAGGTTAAGGAAAAGTGGTTAGAAAAATCAGAAATACTTTTTTTTATCATAGAGATTTTTTAAAATTTTAGAAAAGAATCTGCATTTAAAAGAGAGGTTTTATAAAATAAATGAAGGCAAGCTGGAGAAGAAAAAGAGATTATCCCAGTGTTGTCCATCAGTTTCAGACTACAAATAGTGAAATGGATGGGTCACACTGATATAAAGGAAGAGATCCAAATTCCTTTCAAATTCCCAGTGATCCTAGGTTCACTGAAATCCAGACAGTAAATTAGAAATGATTTAATTGAAATTCCTTTGATTTTCTTTTGCAATTAAGGCAAGGGTATCTGGGGAAGGGGTTAAAAATAATCAAGATGCTTCAATAAATATATAATGAAAGCTACATCCTATGTTTACGTACGTTGCATATAATATTGCTTCCCTCACTTCATTATAGCTTACATTTTTAGGGACTTTTTTTTTGACACCCTTTGCAGATATTCAGGGGGTAGTTGTAATCACACTGGACTTTTATAAAGCTAGAAAAGTTTTTTCTTTTGCATGACGACAAAACTAATTTTAAAAGAGACTGCTTAGTTGTGGTACCTAAAAACATAACTTTCATATTCAGGGACTTTAATGAATCCCCAAACTGAATCTCCTGAAATCGCATGCCAGAATTTTAAATACATTTTGCTGTTTTGGACCCAGCTTCTGGATTTTGTACTGCCTTCTTCTCCCTCAAAAGTAAACACTGTTTAATTAGATTTCCTAGCAAACATTCAAACCCCCAACATTACATGTCAGGATTTAATATTAACAGATATTCTATTTTCTTAGAACGTCTAGCTACTGTTAAGCAACAATATGACATTCTAGATGAATTATTGATTTGATGTCCCTGATCAGCCACTTTGTTTTCCTGATAGTCCTACTTTTTGGAAAGGGGATGCAGACTTAACTTCCAAGTCTGCAACTATCCCTTCCTCCTTGATTGAGGTTATATTGTTCAGAGGGTAGCAGAGAGAAGCATGTATGAGAATGTGAAAGCAAGGGAAGTCAATTTCTCATACTGGTGTTCCCCACTAGCTTCCTTCTCAGGCTGATTGTCCGATGGAAGATATAAGGGAAAAGGATGCGTTGAAATGAATTTACTTCATCTTAATTTGTGCTTTTCCCCTCACTAAGTTTCTTGAAATACTTCAAAAGAAGTATTTCAAAAGAAGAGGGAGAGGAATGAATTAACAAATAGGGAATATGTGGTCAATTTAGGAAACTTTATCAGGCTCATTGTACAGATGCTTTGCTTGGATAATATACAGATTGGCCTTATTCCCCAATTTTTGTATGAGCAGGCACACTGCCATTTTTAGTTTGGATTACTTCCTCTACTTCTCACAGCAGGGAAATTTTATTTCACCCATCCTCTAGATTGGTACTTTTTAGATGTGTGGACCTCAGTTCTTACCAACATCCATGTTAGCTGGGGAAGGAATTGCAATTCAGGTTGTGTGAACCCCCTATTACATGACCTGGGGAAGGTCATTTATTCTAAAAAGTTGTATTCCTTCCCAATTTTTAAAATAAAAGATTCATTTGCAGATCAACTGGAAATAAAGAAACAAAGATGTGAACTTTCAGTCCTAGGGATGGACCAACTTACCATCCAGAGATGAAGCGGAGGAACTTGAGTTGTCAGAACAGGAATTGTTTAAACCATTAATTCCTGAAAAACTGCTGGAATTGGTCTTAGGCATCTTATCTTTGAAGGAACTGGAGCAGTCCCTGGAAAGTTTAGTAGCTGTCTCACTCTCTTCTGGGAGACCATTGATGAGCACTATAGGGATTGGGAATGGGGGATTTGTAACAGCTGAAAGAGAATGGGTGTAGGCGTGGGTTTGTCCTTTCTGGTATGGCTGAGTTAGAGGAGAATTCTCTTTCTGGGAGCATGTGGCTCTGGGGTAGGAAGAACCAGAGCTGTTGGATGTAACATAACACCCTGTCAGGGATTCAACCGAGGAAGGGCTCCCTATTGACCTGGTTAGAGGTGTGTCAGATTCATGGTTGGACAATGATTGGCTGCTGCTGCTGCAAAAGAGGGACAAAAACATATAGAAAAGTTAGAAAGGTTGCACTGCTGTTACTTCTAAATGTCCATATGGGAGCAAATCATGCATGCTAGTGACGCAAGAGTTCAGAACTCTCTAAGGGTGTCCAGTTTGGCTGAGCATGTTTAAAAGAATAATATAAACTCATCTAGATAAAACCACTGCTCCATCTGCCCATGACCAGCTAATTAATGGTTTGTTTGTTTGTTTGTTTTAAAACAAAGCCACACCCATCTTTTCAAAATTCTAAATGGAAACAAGCGGAGCTGGATAATATTTATTTGGAGAGGGCACATTTTGATGATATTCCTCAACTAAAGGGGCATAATCAGAATGGAGCTGGAAGGGACCTTGCAGGTCTTCTAATCCAGTCCCCCTTCTCAAGCAGGAAAATATATAAATAAAATATAGAGTTTTGTTCTGTATTGTTCCAGAATGCAAGAAACCAAATAATGGCCTTAAGTTATAGGAAGGCAGATTCCACTTGGACATTAGGAAAGAAACCCAAACAGTTGAAGTGTTTGGCTGCAGAAATAAATTCATAGAGAAGTGGATATGCTCACTAAATCTACAGGGAATGCTTTTATTTGAATTCCTGCATTGAATCCAGTCTGGAAAGTCAGATTCATGTTTCTGATTTACTTCCTGGGACCTTTTTTAAAGACTCTGCTGTGATACACACTATGGATTTCTGTGAAGACTAAATAACACCGTACAGGAAAATGTGTTCAATAGCAAGTTGTGCAAATGGGTCTCTAAGCATTCTGTTGCTCTGGGGTGAGAAAAACAGTGGATTTGTTTAGGTGGGTATTGATTTGGCTCCTGGCATTTCCTAACCTTGATTTTACTAAAACGATTCTTAGTTATTTTGACATAGTGAGGGATGCAGAGGAGCTAAATATTTTGCCTATGCCCAGAGAAAATAAAATAGCAGCTGCCTTGAAGCTACTTTCCCTTACCAAACAAGTCTGTAAGTAAAACCTACTTTCTCCTGTCACTTCCCCTGTCACTTCCCAGTCATCTTTTCCAGGCACCATCTTTAAATGTGCATAATTGCTGCTGGATTAGAGGTTGTGTGACCAGGCCAAGGTGTCTTTGAAGGCACTGTTCTAATCTGACTGAGTTTTTCATCACTGCTACCATTTTCTCCTGCCATTATTGCTGTACATTTTTTCCTCCTCCTTTCACCTTCCTAACTGATAGAGATTGGTATAGGGTTTCCTGCCTGAGCAGGGGATTGGACTAGAAGACCTCCAAGGTCCCTTCTAACTCTGTTATCCTATTCTTCTTGTAAACCAGCACTACAAAGGCAATGATATTTAACTAATAATCACACAGGATAATCCCTTTTATAGAGTGCATTTACCTTCCAAAGATGTAACTGGTGTCTGACCCAGGACTTGTTGAAAGCACTGATGCTTCACTGCATCGCTGTGCCATTCTCCTGAGCTGCAGGATGCCTGGAGAGGAAGCTAGGGAAGAATTTGAACCATAGGATGCAAAGTTCTTCTGATCTCGTTGTGGGATGGAGATACTCTCTGATACTTGGATGCAAGTTGGTGACTGCCTTCCTGTAGGGGAAAAATGCTGTGTACATCCAGAAATATTACCAACAGCATCACAGTTATAGCCAAGGTTGCCTCCGCGTGGAAATAAATGACCCCGTTTTGGAGAAGACACAGAAAATGGAGTGCTGGAAGGACTTCTTGAGCTCTGCCAAGACTCTTGATACTTAGTTTTGCCTGGTGACATTTCAATATATTTTATGTCTGGTAAAAATAAGAAGAGAAAATAAGACAAACTGCAAGAGCCACAAAATCAATTAGAATCCTTTAGGTTCAACAGTTCTAAATCATTTTTATGCTTCTCCATAGACTATATGTAAACTTCTTTACTATATTTACAAAGCAAAAGATATATAAAAGCAGATTTTAAATACTAGTCCTCAATATGCGTCAATACTTTATCACCAGCAGCACATGGGTGGGGAGAGGCAATCAAAATGAACAAATGAACTAACATGATAGAAGCCTTGGGAAAATATGCCCTTCATATGGTGAATACAAGAGTGATGAGAGATTTTACTGGTGGGATTGATGAAAAGTCCCGCATGAAAAAAAAAATACTAGAAATCTTAGTGTCCAAGGGGAAAAAAAGGATATTAGGAGAGAAGGACCAGGGCCTGATGGAGTACTGGAGAGGATGTGAAAAATAGAGGCCAACGTCATCCCAGTGCTTGTAGGAGCACTCAGAGATGTGACTCCTAAGTTGGGAGAGTGGCTCCAACAGATCCCAGGAAAAACATCAGAGCTTTCTCTACAGAAGAGGGCAGAGAACAGCTAACATATTGTGCTGAACCCTTTGCAGGCCTGTGGTAGAGGGCTTAAGATTGAAGAAGATGCATAGTACCCATTGTATTATACTGTATTGCATTGTGTTAGTTTACATTAGTATACTGCTATGTTATGCTATGCTATGCTATGCTAGTCATATCATATAGTAACAGTAATATATGGTGGAATTAAAAATCAAATAATAAATAAATGTTCTGCATTTCAATTATCATCCTCCATGACCATGCTTGCTGGGACTGTGACAATGGCAGTGGCAGTGGAAGTAGTTTCAAAGCAACGGAGGGATACTGGATTGTCTACTGAAGACAGATCAAGAAAGAAGGAAGCTCTAACTTTACAGAAATTTTGGATCATACACATTATCATTGACAGTTGGTTAGATTGGTAGAAATTAATGGTCCAGCTCCCTCATAACTGCTGGTACACAGATCAGCCTTCCATTGTTTGGCACCTTCTCAACATGGTACAAATATGGCTAAGAATTCTGGGAATTGTAAAATCCTATTATTATTTCCATTAGAACATCTACTATCATTATTTCAACTTACTGTATAACCTGCCTTTTCCTCAAAGAACAATCATTAGTGGGGGAACAAAGCCGGAAAATGCAGATACAGCATTTGCCTGATTCATTGTGAGACAATCTTATGTGCTCATGATTGGCCATTCATTCCAGCACAATAATACTGGAGCTAAAGGGCAGACTATCTAGGTCAGGGGTATCAACCTCGCGGGCCGCAGGCCAGATGCGTAATGTGCTGGTCTTGCCCCCGCCCAGTTTAGCAAAGGGGAGGGGGAGTCCTGATACGTCACGTGATGCCACCGTGATGCTGCGAGTTTGACACCCCTGATCTAGGTGGATAAACACCATTTTCAAGGTGCAAATAACCTTCTAGCCAGACCTGGAAGTCTAAGAGCCCTCCCAACAATGTGTTTTGTAGAATCATCCAAGCAAGCTTCATGTCAATGACTCCATTACTTGTTGGCACCTGTATAAAAGGGTGGGGATGCAAGCTTCAGTTGTTCTCCTTTCCTGCCTGTTTTAACAGCAAATGAGAAACATCTGGTTACTCCCAAAGAACATATCAGATACAAGTTAAAGGAGATTGCACAAGGCATTCTCTTTGCACTGTTTTGACTCCAACCAAGCAATGATCTCATACTGACCTTTACCAATGTGTGTTATACAATTAGTAAATATGCATTCAATTTTTTTCTAACATGGAGCTGCATTTCAAAGAAAAAAGGTGAGTTTATTCTACTTCTAATGCTGCCAATACTTTCCCTAGCATTTGGTTTTAGAAAAGGTTCAACATGAATTTGGAAAAACCATTTAAAGATTTTTCATTTAAAATTGATATCGCAAGATAAACCACTCTAGACACATTTAGATTTTAAAATGTGTAATATAACTAGATGTATATAATACACATATAAGAAACTTTTATACGGAAATGATTTTTGAAGAAAGAATATGAAGAAAAATAAGAGATATGTAACTTTCCTAGTGGATTGCTCTTATGCATCCATGTGGGTTTTACACATTTTGATCTACAAAGAGATATTGTTGATTTTGTTTTTCAAGGGACAAATGACCTGTAATTCAGCTAGAACACATGAACACGTCATCCGTTTTCTTTCCTATCTTACTTAGCACCCACATTAAAAAAGAATAATAGCTGAACCTAGATCACATTATGTACCTGCAAAAGATCAAGGTTAATCCCTAGCAGCTGCAGTTCGGAGTGGCAAAAGTTGCTGTCAGAAATCTGCTCAACTGCTATGGCTCTATGTGAATACTGACTGAGAAAGATCAATATTTCAGTTTGGAATCAGGCAGCTTTAAAACTTGATCTGATCTCTTTCATACATTAGCCAGGATTCTCGAGAACAGTCCTAAGTTGAACATATAAATGTGTTTCATCTTTTATAAATAGTATGTACATATATTGTCCGAAGCACCTATAAAAAAGTGGCTGCATCTGTGCTTTTTCTTGGTAACCAGAGCATATATTTGCAGGGCAAGCCCACTTAGCTGTTCATAAGAAGAGCACACCCTAGCAAATGATGTCATCTGCGGGCATTCTGCATTCCAAAAATTATGCCAAAGTACAAACTCTAACATGGCACTGTGAGTCATGCTTATCTTCCTATCTTGACTTAAGGATTTGGCTACTGGTGGGGATAGATAGGATGAAAATTACTACCTGGTCTATTCAACTGGAATGAGAATTGTAGTCATCTGCAGCTTGGATTCCAGCATTGGAAACTAATTTTGCTTAGTGAAAGCAGATTAAGAAACTTTACGTTATTGAAGATTTGACTGCTCCATAGGACAATGACTTTTTAAGTACTATACGTGCAACAATAATTTCCTATGCTGGCCAAATCAAATTAAAAATTATAGCATCTTGCCATTTGACAAACAATAAGCAATATTGCATCTATCTTACTGACAATCTTTGATGTCCTTAAGCTGGAGTTGTATAGCTCTCTCACCTCACATTCAGGAGGCTGTGAGTTCGATCCTAGGTAGAGGCTAATATTTGGAATATTCTCTTCTGCTCGAAGCAGGGGGTTGGACTATATGACCTCCAAGACCCTTCAAACTTTGTTCTTCTATGAACTATGCTTTCATAACCTGTTTGTGGCTGCTTCAGGATACCTGGCTTGCTGTTACTGACAAATAGATGATGGGCATTGTGTATCTGGACAAAACCTGGATCTTTTGTCTTATCTGGAGTAAATTCTTAAATATTATTATGATCTACAACAATGGTAAAATTTAACTTATTAAGAGAAAGTCACATTTACTGCAATGTCATTGAAATCAGTAATGCTTATTTGTGAAAATCAACATTGTTTTAGTGAGCTTACTCTGAGGATGACCAAACTTGGATGAAATTCTAATAGTACAATCACAAGCTATAGAATAGATGACACTTTTTGAATCTCTGCTTTTTCTGGTGTATTGCAAAGTCCATTCTAGAATAATTAAAGGAAATTTGCTTGGCTGACGCATTTATTAGCTAATTTTTTAAAAACAACAACAACTAATGCAATATCTGTATCTGTAAAGCCAGAAATATTGTATGAATATCAATATGTCCATGCGCAGATAAATGGTAGAGGAAGTGCAGTAAGAGTTAATTTTTTGCTGGCATTGACAATTGCCATATGAAGTGTCACTGAGATCTCACTGTGTAAGAACATTGGTCTGAATAAGCCCTTAGTGGAGGACACAAATAAACTGGCATGGAAATGAAATAAATCAATCTGTTGTGTAAGACAATCAAACTATGTGAGTCTGCACCACAGAACGTGCCTTCAAACACATCAAATACAATACAAAGTTTGGATGAGAACACAATGGTGAAGATTTGATTGAGTTACTTTTATGAGAAAGTCACATTATTTGGGACATATTGGCCTTGTTTGCATAAATACTTGACTGAGTCAAACACA
Organism: Psammodynastes pulverulentus; assembly: GCA_025802295.1. Taxonomy (NCBI): domain Eukaryota; kingdom Metazoa; phylum Chordata; class Lepidosauria; order Squamata; family Psammodynastidae; genus Psammodynastes; species Psammodynastes pulverulentus. The sequence goes on from JAOYMU010000077.1 coordinate 71,016,681, forward strand.
AGAGATATAATGAATCAGCATGTCAAGTGAATTCTCTAACCCGTAAAAAAAAAAATCCTGCTTAGCCAACCCAGAGGGGATTAAATTTAACAGGAGAAGGAAGGTGTGTTGGATATACTTGCTTTAAGTTGTTTATAAAAATAAGAAAGGTGGTATACAAGCAAACAAATAAAAATTAAATGTAGTCCCAAACAGTCCTGGATTGGTTTGGTTTTAATTAATTTCCTGGTAAGCCACTTAGAGTTGCCTTGAAACGTGAGATGGGCAGCAAATAAATTTGATAAATAAAAGTAATAAATAAATATAACTTCTTCCCTGTTTGGCCAGATCCTTTACTGGGATTAAACTGATTTTCCTTATTTCCAAAACAGAGATAACCAAAAAAGAGACTCTTGTTTTTGTTTCCTTAGTAGATTTCACCCCTACTATTACGGCCATCTGCTAGGAAAATAAAAACAACCCCAAACCCTCAAGTGACTGTGATTGCAAGATTGAAACCCTGAGCCTTGTCATCTCCTTCATAGATAGGATATCCATAGAAAGGATAGGGATTGGTGTTCCACAGCATTGTGAAATGTTTGACCCACCTATGGACATCCCTGCTCCCTTTTTATGGTGAAAAAAGAAGAGAGAGATCCTTTCCCTATGCCTGTCTAGTATAATTTTGGCAACCCTAAAAATGCCATTGCTGATTCCCTCCACTTTCATGGTAAAATAATTAAAAAGGCAGGAAGTAGGCAGATAGCATCCAGATAGCTTTGTGGCAGCTGATGGATTAAAAGATTGCCAGTGTATGACTGAACAGTCATTCTTTGTCTCACTAAATGACTAGAGGAAGGGTAGCAGAGTTTGAGTCCTTCATATATAGTCTGTGGTAGAACAACAACTTTTACTACATGATCGCCAGATATTAGCTATAGAATTCAATGGATTGCCAAAGCAACAAAGTCTCAATTTGTAACCCCCCTTCACCTATCTGCCATAATTTTCCTTTTCAGACAAAATTCACTAATGGTGAAAAAACATATATGCTTTGATGTTTTTTTATTAGTGGCATCAAAGAGCCCCCAGGATTATCCATTGCAAGATCATTTCCACACGTTTTTTAAATGCAAGAAATTGCACATTCATGGCAGTGTTTTTGAGAGGCTTCCACTCTACCCTCTAGAAACTGGTCTTGATTATTCATATAAATTTACAGGGCTTAAGAGCAAGTGGTGCAGCTTTCTGAATTCTCTGCACTCAATTTCAACTCTATAGACCTAAAATCTCTAGATGGTGGGGAAAGAAATGATTTTTAGAGTGATCTCTTATGGTTTGAGGGATTCCATATCTTACCTGTTGTATCAAATTCATGCTTTGCTACTGCACTGGTGTTGCTTTGTGGAACAGCTTGGAGGGGACTGTCTGCCTGGGTTGGCTGTTGGAGTGGCTTGAATGTTGGGTCAATTTCCAAGATCAAGCGGTTCAAGTTCTCAATAGATATATCCAAAGTAGGAGAGGCTGGATAGCTGTCTTCATTTGCTCCTGTTGGTTCTTCCTGCTGATGTTTGTCCTCACAATGTTGAGAGGACATAGGTGTGACTACTACACTAGATTTAACAGATTTATTAGTTGGTGGACATCCTTGGGTTTGAGCCAACAAATTCTTCCTGTCCCAGCCTTCCACTGTATAATAAAAACACTGCATTGGCAATGCGTGACAGGACAAACCATCATTTGGGTGCTGCAAACAGGTATGTTCTTCTTTGGGTGAAATGCACACTGTCTGCCCAACCTGTACCACGTGATTTGGGATGACTTTTGACATCCTGAAGCTATTAAGTCTTCCTGTCTTTATGTTGTGCTTGACTCCAATTTTGCCAATACCTGTAAACTTTAGTTGAGTCTTGATTCATTTATCAAGAAGTCCCGTGTGCATAGAACCTTAAAAAAGAAAGAAAGAAAGAAATACACTTTAATCTCAGAAAAGGGAGGAGGGAGAGGAAAAGAAAATAGTTCACAAATAAATTCTAAGAATAGGAATAATTTGCACCAATGCATTTTCTGCCAAAATGAATTTGAAGAATTATATTTAATTAATGCTACAATACAGGAAAAAAAAGTTAAAGTACTCATTTTTCCTCCCCTTACAGTTTTGGGAGTTTAAGATTCCATTATGTGTCTGCTCTTTGAATTTTAAGATTGCATATTATCTGCTCTTTGTTAAGAGATTTAAAAGAAGGGTATCTCACTGTTTTTGCACTGTTATATTAAGTAGGAGAACATTAAAACAGAAGTTATATAGACCGGAAGGAAAAGTCAACAAAAGGAAAAACCGGGCGGGTGGTGTGTGTAATATGAAGACTTCATAGTGTTCTGAGATGACTGTCAGTACTTTTTGTCATCCATACCAAGTTGTGATGGGAACATTCTTGCTTAAGGAGCCATCTTTGGACTCAGTCTATTTCAGCTGTTTCCATATTCAATTTTTAGTCAAGCTGGTAGGAAGGGAAGTGAATCGAAGTTGCAGGAGATCTTAGGCAAAATTATTTATTCTGATGTTTTGTAGCCTGGTTTCAGGTCCAAAATAGAAATGGTCTGTAAATTGAGACTCAGCCCAGACGGAGGAGAGAGATACTGTTTGTGGATGTTGCCAGCTGAGTTCCAGAAGGGTCTGCAATTTCCTGAAAGCAGCAAGTTTGCAGTTTTGAAAGTGATCCTAGATTCTCTATTATCACCTCAGGTGGTCTTGGTGGCACCATGTGCCTTTTATCACCTTTGGCCGATTTACTAATTGTGACATTATGTGAAGAGAAGCAGATTTACAACATTTATGCTCTGGTATCTTCCCAGTTGGATTTTTGCAAAATGTTGTGCATGGGCTGCTTTTGAAAATAGTTCATTAGTTTAGAATAATTGGGATTGTCTAAAATAAACATATTATACTATTTTTTTTTTCATTTATACTGGCTGATAGTTCATTTTCAGACCCAATTCAAAGTGCTGATTTAATATAAAGCCTTAAACAGCTTAGGCCAGGATACCTGAAGAAGTGCCTTCTCCTAAATATTCTACCTGGATCTTAACATCATCTACTGAAGCCCTCCTTGCAGCTGGAGATGGGGTGGGCTTTATAAAGGGTTGAACTTTTCTCCGGTGGCAACCATTTAGGGAATTCCCTTCTCAAAGATGTTAACTGCAACAACCAGTATCATTTTAGCACTAAGTGAACAATCTCCTATTTCCCCAAGCCTCTAAAATAACTTTTAATTGCATTTTAATTTAAGTTCTTTGGGGTCCTACATTGCTCCTATATTGAAACAGCTCCCTTCATAATTGATTGCCTTCCAATCCTATTCAAGATGCTCACAACTCTTATATGGCTTAGGTCCAAGTTATTTAGGGGATTGTCTGTTCCTCTATAGTCCTCTCCCTGCTGTTAGTTGAGGCTTGCAAGTCCTGCCATGAATCCACTGATCATTAATGAGATATTTTACTCTATTTTATTTTATTTATATCAAGGCCAGTATTATGAAACAAATTACTATTGGAATTCTATCTTAAGTGTATACATAAGAGAAGTTACAAAGTTTAGGAAGATTTTTTTTTAATTCTCAAAATAAGATAAACGCTCAAAACTTATTTACTTGGGCTTTTAAATGTTGCTATTTTATGTTTTTTATATTGCTTTTGTTTGATAGTTATTGCATCTATGTACGTTCCTAAGAGAAATTGAATTCAGGAAACAAGCAGCTGTTTTCCTTTATTATAGACAAAAAAATCTCTTAATTATTATATCATGACTTCACAGGGAATTGTCTGTAGTCAATAGAATTGTTGTATTTCAAAGACATTCGGTAACATTTATAATCAAAACCCAAGGAAATCCCAAAGGACAAGAGTTAGGGGCCAGAGGAATTAAGACAGGCCTTGATGGACAGATCAAAATTTAAACATTAAACCTCAGAGATTATATAATAGCATGTAAGCAAATAGTAGATGTGGAAAGTTTGTAAAATAATACTCATAGAAGGAGAAAAATATTTTTAGAAGTGAAGAAACAGCACAGAAAAAATAAAGCTGATACAAAGACAGAATATATCAATATACAAAAACAGAAGCACAATTGATCACAACTACCCTGAATCAATTTCCTACCTTGATCAATTTCCCTGATCAATTTCATAGTATGCATTATTGCGTTATTGCTTTACCCCCTTGATCTTTGAAATATCTTCATTATAATATCAGAGAAATCTAATGATGATATTTAGGGTTTTAAAAAAATATTAGATACTTAAGCATGTTCTTCAGGAGCAGACAAATTAGTGATGGCTTGGGTATAGTTGCTCCATGGTGGAGAAGCTTTTGATAGACATGTTATGACTAGCAGTAGTTGACTAACTGCTTTGAAGGCTGATGGATGAGGTAAATGTAAAGTTTTGAGAAATGTCCAGAACATGATGTCCCAGGGATTATATAACAGTTGGCCATGAACAAACCATTCCTTTTTGTTCTCTTCCTCTGCAAAGCTAATCTGTACATTTCCTTTTTGTTCTCTTCCTCTGAAAAACTAATCTGTACATTTTCAGGGCCATCCATAATCCCCATGCCTTTTTACATACGTAGTGCTAAACAGGCAAGAGTTGAGGTGATGGTTGGAGAGAGCCAAAGTTTTAAACTTGCTCTTTTCCAATTTATTCCTTCTTGCCCCCACTCCCACCAGCCTCTCAACAATTGATCATCTGCTTTATGTATAGAGTTGCATGCTATAGCTTGCTACAGACTGCACTGTCTGAGAATTTTGATCAGATCCTGGCAATAGAATAGAGGTGGCAGCATTTAACTGTCCTCGGCTGTTCTTGAAAAAGCTAAGCAGGTCTGGAAAAGCTAAGCAGGTCTGGATTTGGTTTGCATTTAGAAAGGAGATCACCCCAAGGCTCTAGGCTAGACTGGGAAGTAAAAAATATTTGAGAAGACTGAATAGGAGCCAAAAACACTTTATTGATCTGTTCATGAGTCAAACTTGATTTCGGAAGGAGACTACATTTATTACTCTACATGTTATAAATTTCAGGTTAATGTTTTTTATATGCAAGGGTCAAGGAGTATGACTGAAAATGATTATTACTTGGAAAATCTTGTATTATTTTTCAGAGCAAATAAAGCTTAAGGAAGACATGCTTATTTAAAAGAAGAGGAAGGATAATATTGATGGATAATGGCTGTTTATCAACTTCACAAAATTGTGGAATGTTACACTTGGAGGCATCTTGTCCTACCCAATGCTAAATGCATAATGAAAAACTCCAAGCTAGCTATGCAAGCCTCATTATAAAGGAAACCACCATTCTTCAAAACAGTGTGGATAATTCTTGTCCTTGGGGAATATCTCCTAATTTTTACCAAAACTTTTTGGGAGAAGGAGCTATGCAGGGAAAAGACTAATTGTAGGTTAGGTCATTTTGGGAATACAGAATTTGTTTCTGAAGTTTTTATATGTAGACAAGAGAGCACAGTTAATTAGACATTCACTCCATTCAGATATGGCTGTTGAGAAAGGAAGGCCTCACAACCTTTGATATCTATTTTTTTCCTCTTTCTCATGGGATCCCCATAAGATTCAGTCTGGGGCAGTGGTTAAGTTGTAGTGATACCAGGAAGAATGTGGCCTTCCAGGTGAAAACAAAGCAAATATATTGTGCCAAATGATCAAGCATACCCAGTTTTCAATTTCATGATACCCTGTTTAGCATTATGAAGGGAGGCCAAATTCTGATCACATCTGGGGTGTGCTTGCCCTGCCTCCCTCATGCAGAAGGCGAAAGCAGCTGGAAAGATAGCAGTTAAGAATTTACCAGACCTTTACACAGGCTCCACAGGAAGAAGAAGTCTGGGCCATGGCGGGAATGGGTTGGATCAGTTTCCATAATGCAAGCAAGGAGCTTATACTATACAGATTTCTCCACAATTTCCACAATAGGACAATATTGCCTCTATATTGCAATAGGGAGACTGAGTTGAGAGAACAGACTTTTTCAGAAGCATGAGGTGAAGTTTGAACTAGACACCCCTTGTTGATATTCTTACCTACTACATTAAACTTGTAATGTTTGACTATCTGGCTTTTAGTGATTCGTGTGAAGAAAGTAGAGTAATTTCAGTGAGGATATGGTGATACTTATTGTAATTCTTCTTATGGCATGTTCTTAATTTAATTGCACAATGGAACCTACTAGATCAGGGGTGCCCAATAGGTTGATGTCGATTGAGATTGACCGGTCGATCGTTAAGGGCCTTAGGGTAGATCGCGTCGGGAGCTTGGGGAGCGTGCGAGGAAGCGTGTGGGGAGTGTGAACATGCACGGAAGCATGGGGGGAGCATCGAGCGCATGTAGAAGCATGGGGGAAAGAGCATGCGCATGTGCAGAAGCTTGGGGAAAGCGCAGGGGAAGGAGCATGCGCATGAACAGACGCTTGGGGAGAGCGTGTGCATGCGCAGAAGGGGGGGAGTGCACGTAAAAGCGTGGGGGGAAGGAGCGTGCGCATTCATGGAAGGCTGGGGGCGCATGCTTGCCTTTCTGTCTGGTAAGTAGATCGCAAGCCTACAAAGTGTGGGCATCTCTGTACTAGATAGACACACAGAGGCAGCCGGTGTCCCTGACTTTCACACACTTCATACATATTTTCAGATCCAAGGGCTCTTTGTTCATATTCATACTAGTTGAGGTCCTGCAAATGATACTTTCTCTAAGTACATTCTATAAGGGAGCCAAATAAATGAAATTATGATAATTTGATACCTTGCTACACCACCCAAATTATCCCAGTGAGGCAATAGCCTCCCTGTTTTTAATGGCAGGAGTACCTTACAAATCAATCTAGCTCAACACCTTTTATCTGCAGGCAGGCAGGAAGGCTGGCATCCAATTACACCAACACACACATATACCATACTTCAATATTCTTTGATTCGTGAAATATGTGAAATGCTAAGGCTTATATAATAGGATTATATCCTTGATAACAAAGATAGTTATTATTTCTATTAAAACATAAACAAGTTTTGGTAGCTATGGTAACTAACATTCTTCAATTTCACTGCCACAGCTCTTCAGCAAGATGAGCCACAAAGGAATCTAATAGTCATTTCCCCCCGCAATCCAGCTTCCTTTTATGCTATTGAGAAATGGGTCTGTGCAACCCTGCACTCCAGTTTCAGGAGAAAAAGGGAAAAATAGAACTACCAATAGAAATTTCCTTTAATGGTCCCTCCAGATGGGCTTCACCTCTCATCATCTCCTGGTGCATATGCTAATGTATTTGGAAAACCACCTGGTTTGAAAGGGTTACACTAGAATTAAAGCTTGAACAAATGTTCTCCTCAATTGAATGGTATGTTAAATAGAGACAGGTACACACATAGAGAAACTTTACTTAGTATCATCAAAAGTTTGTATGAATTTTGCCCGCTAGTCTTCTGCTGTTGATGCATGATGAAGGAAAAGAAAGGAAAGGGTATAATTCACCAGCGTGACCATTCGTTGATTGGTATGTATTCACCAATGGCTTTGCAGAGTATAATTTTACCACTTTTTAAACTGATCTTTTAATTGGTGCTAAAATATTTTGAAGTTATGATTAAAGAAAAAAATCATTCGCCACTGTAATGAATTGGAATGACTATATTCTACTGGTAAAATGCTTTAAAACAAACAAAAGACAAACTTCAATTTCTACATTTGCTAGTTTAGTAAAGGAATCAGTGACTATATGCTAAAATCAAAGTGTTATCATCTAAGACTTTATATCATTCTGTGAAAGTACAAATTACATAATAGGACTGACAATATACTATATGGCTTTACAATACTACAGTGAAGGCGAGATGATACTACAAATTGCTAGAGCAGAAACACTCATTAAATGTCTGATGTTAAAGGAACCCACATTATAAGAGATTAAGATTCCACTTGTCCTCTTTGCACTTTCAACATACACATTGAAACTCGCTTCACTTTTTTATGCATATGAATCAGTATCAACCAGATGTATTACAAGTATTGTCTAGAAAAAAATGACTCTTCTGACCCCAGGTAAATGTCACCTGCATGTTCAGGAAATGTCTAGGTCTAGTAAATATAAAAGCAATTTTTATATACTGCTTTTGTACAATATAGATTTAATGCAGGATCTTCTTCAAGGAGAAACATTCAGCTAATATTTATTTTAGTGTGCTTTTTAAATCTCAGAATTCAAAACATCCCTCACAAAGAAAATACCATATGTTTTCCCTTATTGAACAACAAAAGCTAATACTTTAAATAAGGGATATTGCAGATTCAACCTGATTTTATATCATTCAACCTGATTTTATATCATTACTAGACAGAAATGGTATACAGTCTGTTAAATGCAAAAGTGACATGTGACAAGCCACGATGATGAACAGGAGAAAGCAGGTTGCAAGCAGAAAGAAAATAAAATCAATTTCTCCATTACCTAAATCCGGTGGCTGCTCTTTTCTCTGATGCCCTCAGCCTCCAATGTGTGGCAAAAAGAAAGTGTGAACAAATCTCAGTGCCTTGAGGGTACTATTCCTTTAATGGTAACCCTGTCCCGCCTATGCCAAGTGAACTCATGGCAACCACACCTGGATTTTTGTTAGGTGTGTCTCTAGGCTTATATCCAGGAGTGATGGAAAAACTGAAAGTGTTGATTGTGGACCTGGCTATTAGCCAGGCAGACTCTGTCCTTCGTAGTTCATACCTTAAGCAGGCAGGAAAACATAAATCTTTTCACACACACACAAAATTAACCAAGAGCAATATAGCAGTGAATTTGAACAGTTGAAAGAAGAGTGGAGAATCTTATCTGGATTTCTGATGAGGGAAGGAGGAAAGAAAACAATTTTCTGTTCAGTTCCCTGACAGGCATAAATTTCTCCTTAGCAGGTATAGAGTGTTCTTTGTTTATTATAACAGGCTTGGTATTTTTAGAAGACTGAATGCAACAATAAAACAGTGTGTTATCTTCTATTTTTCACGTATGCACCCCTCCCCAAATATGCTACACATCATATATCATTCTTCTACATAATGTGCCCAGAACTAAAACCAGAATGACAATAAAGTAAAACAACCTATTCATAATTGTAATTATAACTGTAAAAATAAAATAACACACTAGAGTATTTATAATTTCAGAAAGTTATGCTGAAAACAAATACTGTGTTTGCAGGCTATCCATGACTTATAATCACTTGTTTACTGACCATTTGAAGTTACAATAGCAATGAAAAAAGTGACTTATAATGGTTTTTCACACTTATGACCCTTGCAGCATCCCCATGGTCATGTGGTCAAATTCGGGTATTTGGCGACTGGTATGTGTTTATGGTGGTTGTATGTCCCAGGATCATGTGATCACCTTTTGCAACCTTTTGATAGTCAATAGGGAAGCCAGATTCACTTAACAACCATGTTAGTAATTTAACAAATACAGTGATTCACAACTGTGACAATAAAGGTTGTACATTGACACAAAACTTACTTAACTGTCTTGCTTAGCAACAGAAATTTTGGGCTCAGTTGTGGGCATAAGTCGAGGACTATCTATATTCTCTACCCAAAGTACAGGAAAAAGTGGGCTTATATCCAGGTCTTCTGACTTCAATGCTATAATACAAACATTGTAACAAAAAACTCCTTGTATAGCTACCCTCTATGAATGATGAGACATACAGCAGAATTTTTCACAAGTGCAAATTATATTTCTGCTATTTTGGCCCTGATGTATTTACGGTTCTGTCAGTACAATTAGGCCCTTTCCGTTGGAAACAAGTTAAAAGCAGCACATGTGATTAAAAAATATTATATGGTCTTAAAGTAAACCTCATGTGGAAGTACATTTTATATTAATTCTTAATAATTAGACTTCTACATGGAGTTCATTATTGTAAACTAGATGCTACATAATTACAGCATGACTTAATACAATCTGATCTTTTACCTCAGGAAGGACATTGTTGGCATACCAACTGGATAACCCCTCCCCCATATCATCTAGCCTTCGAAGATACACCCCATATTTCATAGGATCATTCTCTCACTCCAGTCTATATATCTGCTTCTTCAGTGGAACTGCTCTCCTATCCAGATGACATTGTATTCACCAGTGGTGGTTTCCTATAGTGTTGCCCCGGTTCACTGACTGTGCACATGCATGCGCAGGTGCGTTCCCCCTCTGTGCATGCGTGTGCTCCCCCTCCCTTCCACGCATGCGCATGCCTACCAGTATGTGCCTTTTTTAAGCTAAAAAAGTGCCAGTTTGGTCGAACTAGTAGCCAAAACAAGTGTGCCAATCAGCTGAGAGGATCAAAGAGTCCTCTCAGATGATCGGTGTGTATATGTGCAGTAGGCACATGCCGGTAGGCATGCACATGTGTGGAAGGGAAGGGGAAGCACGCACACACAGAGGGGTTTTTTAGCTACCGGTTCGGCCGAACTGGTAGCCAATTTTTTGCTACCGGTTCACCCGAGCGGCAGTTTTTTCTGCTACCAGAATACCACCAGATGGTGAATACCACCTCTAGTATTCACCATCACAGGATAACTTGTCTGGTGATCAATAGGGATTGCCTCAATTGAGTTGCAGTTTATTTTTCCTCAGATTCATTTTAATGTTGCATTCAGCAGTGGTTCAGGCCTTGAATGTAGATACACACATAATACCATGAATGTAGCAATATAATTGAATCCAAAAATTGTAGATGAATTCTCCATCAGATCTGGGTAGAAGGAGAAAATAAAACTCAGATGAATCCACATGGATGAGAAAAGATGGCTCTCTGAGCAATATACACTCAGCAATCCTATTCTGGAAATATTATCTGAAATATGACTGAAACCACCATAAAATGTTGCCTCCATCTAAGATCAGCATCCAGGTTATCCAGCATCACCACCAGGTGGACTGGATGACCAACTGCACTAAACTTGTAGTCCTCAATGGAACTGCATTTACATGGAGGGAAGTATGCAACAGGGTACACCAAGGCTCTGTCTTTGGCTTAGTACTCTTCAGTTATCAATTGGATGAGGGGATAGAGCCAACAATGTACTATAGCTACCAAAAAAGCCAACATGATCCTAGTCTGCATTAATAGAGGGATAGAATCAAGATCATATGAAGTGTTAATACCATTTTATAATGCCTTGGTAAGACCACACTTGGAATATTGCATCCAGTTTTGGTTGCCATGATATAAAAAGATGTTGAGACTCTAGAAAGAGTGTAGAGAAGAACAACAAGATGATTAGGGGACTGGGATCTAAAACATGTGAAGAACAGTTGCAGAAATTGGGTATGTCTAGTTTAATGAGAAGAAGGATGCCATCATCCTTCAAGAACCATTCAGGAAAAGGAAATTTGAAGCCACCCTGAAAATTAATTTCAATAGAAAGGTGGGCCATAGACAAATAAATAACTGGTTCAATAGTTGTCTAGTCATTAGGAGACAGTGAAAGGTTTTAAAATAAAGAATTTATAATTGCTTCCTTCAGTGGAAATGAAATATAATCCTCCTTCAAAGAATGGATTATAATCTCTGCAATTTAATCAACCAATTTGCCTCTGGCACCTTTTATAAACTAAGATAATTACAGGTCTAAAAGCATGAGACTGAACAAAAAGAAACTCATCCATTAAAATTGGATGCATGCCAGCCTCAATATTTTCAACATACTTGACTCTCAGTGTGGAGTCCAGCTTGGAATAGATGTGAGCAATCTGATGAGCAAAATGCATTTCTGTATTACTTATAGGCTCCTTCTCAATGTATGTGTCTAGAGCAGTTGCCCTTGGACGTCCAGAAATATAGGTTATATTGGCTGAAAATTTCTGAAATTTTTGAAAGCAGGAAATAGTTTTGGAATTTAAAATTCTTGTTTATTTAATTATAAGATTTATATATGTACTGTACTACTTTAGTCTGAATGTCCGTCGATGTAGTCTACAAGTTATGATTATAATAGAGCCTGCCATTTATGGTTGCAAGCTGTAGCAGTTGTAAAAGGGTTTGGTAACGTGACCAACCTTATTTTGTTACCTTTTCATGGCACTGGTTAAGCAAACAGAGCTATCATAAAGTGAATGTCGTGGTCATTAAGTGAACCCATTGTTCACTAGGGTGCATTTTCCTGAAAACTGGAAGAAAATGCTGGTTTTCACCAAAACAATTGCAAAATGAGGGCATATGACAGCAGGATGCTGCAAACATGCATAAATGCAACCAGGTTCCTGAGTGCCTGAAGTGTGGTCATGTGACCATGGGGGGAGAACCAGCCTCAGAACTTTGGATGCAGGTCATAAGCCTCCTTTCTGGGATCCATTGAAATTTTGAACGGTTGCTAACAACCGTTTACAAGTCAAGGACTACTTGTAAATTATATAAATAGGAGCACAGTAACCATTTACCAATGAAATACGAATAAAAATAATACATTCAATGCATAATACACAAATAAGAGTTTATATAAAATAACCCATAAAATTCCCTTTGAAACACCTAAGTCTTAACAAATCTTCAGAAGACTGTATGAATTGAAGCAAGCTATCCTGACTTCAACGGGGCTCATGAGACTTTTAGAAACAAGCAAGCCATATCAAGTTTTCAAAAGGCCACAGAAATGGTCTTGGCCCAAATTAAAAACCCCTAACCTACACATATTCAGGAAATGAATATGTGGCTCAGTCTATATGGTTTCCAGTTGGGCAATGCCCCTGTTTCTTTTTCTTTTTCTTCAAGTCGGTACTGATTTCTGGTAGCTGGATTAGCTAAACTGCAGTTTTCTTGGCAAGATTTTTGTTATACTATATACATTTGGTTGGGGTAGGGAGACTCTATCTGGGAAAGGCAGTCTTGCAGATATCTAGACCTTCAGCCATTATAGGTAAAGAGCAGCACCTTGCCAACCAGTTCAGTTCCTATAGCAGCAATACCATATGTCAGTAACAAAACTATCCCTAAGAATGCAGGTTGGTGGTTCTTTGCCACTGGAAGCTTTTGGATGGTCTTCAAGGACAGCTTTACATAAAGCAAATTATAGTAATCCAGATGCAAGATGCAAGGGCATGAATGATCTTCCTTAGTACCTTCAGCTCAAGATAAGCTTGCGCATGCATGTGCCAGAACTAAGTAAAAGACCTCCTGAGCACTGTTTTCTTGCAGCAACAGTTGTGAATCCAAGGAGATCCAACATGCAAGTCCACATTTAATACTGAAGATCCAAGTTGCTACTGATCCCGAATCAAGAAGCTTTTGAATGAAAAGCCACTCCAAATTAATAATTGAGTCTGAGCCTGATTTCTGACATGCAAATCCATGCAGATCCATTTGCGGTCTTCTCACACCTCTTGAGAAGTTCTGTCTGTAAGGAAATAGAGAGTTGGGTTAAGAGCCATTTAAATGGGTAGAAAGCAATGGGCTATTCAGAAGGGATGTGGAGAAGCAATATGCAATCCAGAGATGGAAATAAGAAACTCCAAACAAACCTGCCTTGATTTGTCTGATATAAGATGGAAAGAGAGAAACTTGGACAGGCTCTTAAGATGACATCAGCCCTTCAAGCTTGGCCAGATCAAGAAACAAATATCACAGGGATTCCAATTTATTTTTCTAGGGTATAATAACAGGATCTGGAAAGCATGTCCAAATTTCTCTCTGTTCCATTTATATTAGACGTATCAAAGGTTATTTGGAGTTTTTTGGCCAGTGGTAGAGATACACAATTGGGTATTATCTGGATATTAATGATATGCCATCTTGACTTGGCAGATAATTTCTTTCAATATCTATTTTATATGCATGTACACTGAAGAAGGTATTTAATTTCATTGTACAAGGTACAATGACAATAAAGTGAACTAAACTATAGAGATTCTCAATAATCCAGGTCATGGTTGTCCCAAAGGCCCTTATTCCAAAAGACAGATGGACTTTCTTGGGGTTTTTTTTCTTTGAAAATGTTTTACTTCTGAAGAACTGAAGAAGCTTCTTGGATGAGAAGCAAAACATTTTCAAATAACAAAGCAAGAAAATCCAGTTCCCTTTCGGAAAAAGCACCTTTAAGACTTCTTCCAATAATTTCATGTAGATGGTAATCAGGATAGGGGAAGGGTTCAAGCCCCATGACATCCCATTATGGATTTCGCCTCTAAGCACTGTTGAAGAAATGACATCATCAAGTCTGCCCTTCTCTACTTGAAGGAAAGGATTGGTGGCAGTTTCTTCTACCATCCAGCGACACTGGATAGGTGCAGAAACAAACTAGGAAATCTTGCTATGGATAAAAGGAGAAATTGGGAGAAAGAAGGGGAGAATGCATATCTTATCTTCCATCTCCTTTGCTGCCTTAAGAAGCGGTAGAGAGACAAAAGGAGAATAGCTCCTCTAGTGCTACTTCATCTATGATCTCTTCATGGGATAGAGAATTGACTGTTCTCCATCCTATCTCTCTCCTTCCTCCCACTTCTTTTCAAGGCATAGCCCTTGCATTGCTAGATAGCTAGGGGCTGAAAGTTGGTTCAGCCTTTCTTTAACAAGCCATATGTCAAGCCAGTCCCTTCAGTGAATAGCAGCATTGTATACAAGATAGAAACTCTGCTCTGTAGTACATGCACAGAAACACTGCATGCACATGTGTAAGGAGGCATGCTGCAGGGGGACTCAGCAGGAACATGTAATGAAAGCAACACATTCTTGATTGTGTTTTGCAGTATATCTAGTATGCTCTGTCCAGACATTCTTAGTCTTTGTCTTGGTTTTACACTTTTGAAAGCTGCCTAAAATTGTTCTGGAGTTGGCGCATCACTCTGTCCCGTTTTTAATGACCATCATATGAAAGGGGAGGAGTTTGCTTTGGAAGGATCTTGAAGGTGCTCGTGTCGAGTTGCATTGTTACATCAGGAAACTCAATTTGGGTTTGTGATGAATCCTGATATTCAGTGTTCCATCCCAGGGCAAAGTCTTTCTATACAGGCACTGAATTAAATGTTCCAGAAATTGGATGCTGGAATAGAGAGGCTTTTGTTAGATCCTGAAGGTCCCCCTTATGCATTAACTCCTTTTTGTGATAAATTGAGAGATTGTGTTCCTAGGAAGTTTGTTAATCTCTTTCTTCCCTCTTTTCTTCAAGTGAGTCACATTACTTTGGATAATTAAAAGAAAAACCTACATTGACTCAGCATGGGTGGAGCACTCTGTCCCAACAGTATGGTTTTATTTGTTCTTCTGACATATTTTTTTCTCCTGCCAAAGTTAATCAGTGAATTAATTCCATAATTAAAAAACAAAACAAAACAAAAATTGGAAGCTGCTTCCGTCTTTTGCCCATTTCTGTGCCCCCAGGTGAATATATCCTATTCAGCGGAAATCTAGGTTGATAAAGGAAGTAAAATGTGGGAACAGGAAGGCAGTTATTTTAATGATTCACAAAGAAAAAGGGGGTCAGTTTGAAACTGTAATATTCATTATCTGCTGAAAACTCATTCCTGCCTGTTTGATGCAACCAACCATAACAATATTTAAAAAATAAAACTTATTTAATGAAGTACCTAAAAAAACCCATTGTGAAGCATATTAAGTATCTGAATAATTCAGTCTTGCACAGTCTGTTGCCTTCAGATTTGCTATGACTGTAACTCCCAGAGTTTCTTGGCAGCAAAGAGGATATCTTCTTGGGGACAAAAATAATTATTCTTAAAGGAAAACAGTTTGGCGTAGGACTTTAAAGCCAACAGGCTAGAACAGGGGTCTCCAACCTTTCAGACTTCAGAGACCACCAAATTCATAATTTTAAATCCCGTGGACCACTAACAGGAATCCAGTGCACCGCTTGCTGAAGTGCCTGAACTCTCAGTGACAGGATGAGGTCCTTCAGGCACTTAGCTCGGCCACCTGTTTCTGCAACCTTAAACACTCGAAGAGCCATTTGGACCGTTTCCCACAGAAAACAAGACACTGGAATCTGTCACCTCTCTCTCTCTCATCTCGCTTTTTCTCTCTCATCTCTCTCTGTATCTTTTTAGTCCCACTACGAGCTGCCTGGCCAGTCCCATTTCCAGAGCTCTAGTCACAGGACTGGACCATTGGTCATCTTGGAGTAGCTCCTCCACCTGGGTGCACTGAGGACCATTGGTTGGAGACCTCTGGGCTAGAAAGTAAGAGACTGTGAATTCTAGTCTCACTTTAGCAGTTGCATCACTGCTTCTCAGGTCTAGGATGTCAATTTTTCTCAGTTCTAAGAAGGGAAGGACTAACCACTTCCAAAATCTTGCCAAAACTGCAAGGACTAGCCTGGGCAATAATTAAGAATCAACAATGACTTGGATACACATTCAAATAATAAGAGAGTAGTGGAGTAGTTGTATTAAAGAGTATAGATTCATTGTCGTGAGTAAGGCCTGATTAAAATAATAGAGTATCTTTAGACAGGAGAATAGAAGATTAAGAGGTGAAGCTAATATCAAAAGAGTCATCATGTAAATCAATATTTCTCATCTTTGGAACTTTAAGTTGTATGGATTTCAACTACCAGAATTCCCCAGCCAGCCATGTTAATTGGAGAATTAAGATATGGGAGTTGAACTCCTCATATCTTAAACTGCCCAAGGTTGTGAAATACTGATGTAGAGGATGAAATGGAACTGTTCTGCTTTGAGCAAGATAAAAACCAATCAATGGAAATTGCACAGAAACAGATTTGAATCAACATCGCTAGACTGTTTCTAGGCATATGAAATATTAAATTGTGGACCAGATTTGGGGAGGGGAATGGGAGTATTCTCCATTGCAACTATTTCCTCAGTCTGGATACTATTTGCTAGGAATGTTGTGAAGAGTTAGGGGTTTGAGGAGGATTTTCAGAGGTTCAGAGTCCTTGAACAAAAGCAGCAGTTCCCTAAAGTTGACTACTAAACAACAATGGTTGGAAGAAAACTAGGAATGAGTTTTTAATTGAATCACTTGTAAGCTTGATTCCAGCTTGGTGCCGTTTGATGGACTTTGGGACAGTAAAATTAGCACAGAACTTTATGCCTGAAAAATCTGTTCTGACTGGGTGATCTAGAGTGCAGGACCTCCAGAATAATTTTCTGTACAATTCTACCCAGAAACAGTCAAACAGCCAACTTCTAGTTAAAAGTGTATGATTTAAAGCCAAGCCCAGAAAATGAATCTGCTGTCTTATGACTACTGCTATCTTTCTCAAACTATCCAACCTGATATCACTAGCTGAAGATAGGACAACTGAGATAACAAGGACAGGCCTTGGAGACCAAGATTGTGCCTAATAAATAAGTAGGAGTACATGGACTTGTGTATCTTCAAGGGGCCATTTGAAAAAAAAAAGTCTGGCAGGAGAAAGTAATCTTTCATTGCCCAATCTGACATTTTGGGATCAGGGGGAATAAAATATCCTGTCCTTAAGATGCCTATTCACATTAGGATAACAATGCTGGAACTTTTACAGCCTTTGAATGGTTATGTTGATGAGATGAGGCAGGGTTGAAGTGAGCTGACTTGGAGACAATACTATTCAGCTGTTCCAATTTACAATGGAAGATCTGATTTTGTGAGGCTTGTCAATGGCAAATAATTTGGACTGCTTCTACATAATAGTTCACTTGAATTCATGTGCCAAGTAGGGCTGAAAGCAAAACTAGTAAGTTTTGTTGCTCTGTGCATAATAGAAAGTAAATGTGTTGCACCAGTTTATTGACTGAATCATAATAATAACTTGTGATGCTGATAAATATAATGCATGGTCTTTTGTACCATATTGCTCACCTCAAAACTCAATGATAACACACAACACAGACCAGCCTAATTAAAAATATGTGATGCAGGATAATAGCAATAGCAGTTAGACTTATATACCACTTTATAGTGCTTTTATAGCCTTCTCTAAACAGTTTACAGAGTCAGCATATTGCCCCCAACAATCTGGGTCTTCATTTTACCAATCTCGGAAGGATGGAAGACTGAGTCAACTTTGTGCAGCTTAGAATCGAACTCCTGGAGTCAGCAGTGAGTTAGCCTGCAGTACTGCATTCTAACCTCTGCATCACTACAGCTCTAAATCAATTCACTTAAAAGAGAGAGAGAGAGAGAGTGAGAGTTCATCATAATATAATATGATTGTTTAAATATTTCATATTAAATGCCCACTTTCATTCAAAATAGAATACTATTTTCTGAAATCTTATTAAATATATTTTTAAAAATAATTATTACAAATCGTTTGAATGTAACAAAAAGCATACCTTTATATGTAGGCATTTGTAATTGGCCATATCGATTTGTCTCGATAGTCAAATGGGATAAGAACTCATAATGTGGTCCCTAAATTCCAGTGATCCCAAAATATTGGGACTCTGTTTCATGACATTTTGCAGCATAATCTGAAGCATGCTGACTCCGAAGGAAGTCCCACTAAATTCAAGCTACAATCTGATCAGCTATATCATATCATGGCTGTGTTTTCTTTAGGAAGAAAACTGGGGAAGACCGAGCCTTCTTCCTCCACCTACTGTCAGCAGAACAAAACTATAAGAACCATGGAAGATCCTTGGTGGCACAGTGGTAAAAATGCAGTATTGCAGGCTAATTCTGCTGACCGTCAGCAGTTCAATTCTCACCGGCTCAAGGTTGACTCAGCCTTTTCCATCCTTGCGAGGCTGGGAAAATGAGGACCTAGATTGTTGGGAGCAATATGCTGACTCTGTAAACCACTTAGAGAGGCCTGTAAAGCACTATGAAATGGGTATATAAGTCTAAGTGCTATTGCTACTGCTACCATGCTTTCTGGTACTGGAGAATTAGAATTGGGCAAGACAAATGGGCAAGTCAGTTAGTTTGCTCTGTAGTATGTCTTCAGAAACTTCTGTATCCCTAAATGGTAACATCTCTCAGTTTGAAAGGGACCACTTGGGCAACTAAGTTTATTCTTCGCCCCATTATGTGCAGGAATCCAATCAAGGGTAGAACAGCACCTCTCCAGGTAACAGATCTGTTACTTTTTTTTAACCATTAGCAGATTTCCCCTAAGCTTTAGCATGGTCATGTGCTTTTTGTTTGCACTGGACATCATTTTCTGGTTAGGACTACCAGTTTTAGACTGCCTCTTCATTTATCTTCAACATTTGATGTTCAAGAGCTGATGGGACATTTTTCTCAGGTTAGAGGCATATTTGGAAGATGGCAATGCTTGGATCTAATCTTTCTTTGATCTCACTCCCCCCACCATCCTTTTGTCTCTACCAACATCAGAATTCTGATGTTAAAAATACAAGGTTGTCTGTGGTTTCTATTGGGGGTGAACCCAGGGATAAGTGTCCATGATACATATACAAAAGAGGGGGAACTTTGATATCCCCCTTCATGCAGG
>JAOYMU010000077.1:71061813-71088383 GCA_025802295.1 Psammodynastes pulverulentus
ATATAATGTTTCAATTATTAATGAACCAAATCATCCTGTTATCTTTAAAAGAGAACAATGTTTGATTGTAATATGTAAACATTACATAGATGAAAATTTGTTCCTCTGCTTTATCATTTGAAACCATCAGTTCTCCTCACAATCTTAAGGAAGCTAAGAGAAGCAGTATGAGACTTTGTCTATCTTTCTGATTTATGTGAGCAGAAATAAGCAGTTATTCTAAGATGAGAGGATTTCACTCTGCACATGATCAAGGACACTTGTTATTCCTTGGACATGTAGGAGTTGAACTCTCAGAAAAGGTAACTTTCATACTCACCCCTGTCCATGGTCTTTCTCAAGCAGATTGCAGAGGGGAAGTGCGAGTGGCAGTTTGTCAGGGAAGAGAAGCTCTGAATGAGCATAGAAGAAAAGCTGTATATAAGGACCGCCTTTTTATTCTTGTTGACAACATGCAAGTATGTAAAGTATGTATGATATATTGTCTTCGATGCCAAAGATTTAACCATGGTTTCTCCACCTGTACAGTCAATACTGAAGCAGAACTTGAAAGATGGGTTTAAATACCCTCAGATGTTTCCTGCTTACTGGAGAAAATATTCTGGTGCAACTGATAAGAAGAGTTTATTCCCTCGAAGGCTACATTTTTATGGTGATGTGTATTAGAGAAATAGCCTTCATGATATATGGCAATGGGATGTATTTCCTTTTAAATTCATGTACACCTTGCGTTTGGGAAGCTTTTTTTAATCTAGAAAAAACCCTGAAGACATAGAGAAAGGAAGACGACCAAGAAGGATAAGTAGATTGTCTCCACAATGACCTTTTTTCCCCCCGTTAAAATAAAGCATGCAGGATAAAACTAATCCACTCTGGATAGACCCTTCTGAGTCCTCCACTCCTCTTAACATTTTAAAAACAATTCTAGATCCTCTTGCCACAAAATGATTTCAAGATGGATGACAGATATACGTTTCCCTCTGTAAAATATGTATTTCAAAACAAGCAAGAGAATGAAGTTCTCTGACCCGGTGTGTGTGTGTCTGAATGGGAATTCTGGGAGCTGAAGTCCACGAATCTTAAAGCTGCCAAAAGTTGGATACACATGCCCTAAACTATAACAAGTCCCAGTTTATGGGCCTGGGTCTTAGCACAGCATCTCCAAGGTGGGTTGGCTCTCTGGACAGAGCAACTGCAGCTACCCTGTGGGTAAGGTTGCTTGACTTAATCTTGAGTATTGGTGGGACATTTGTGTGCAGTACCTTCTCAGTCTCTGTGATTAATTTATATATTATAAACAAGAGGAAAAGAGTACTTTGGGAGGCAGCAACTCTCCAGAAAAAAAATCCAACAGTTATTTATTTGTTATTAGGTTTATATCCCACTCATTTCCCCCCACAAAAACTACCCTGTGAAGTAGTTTGCTTTGAGAAGAAGAGACTGGCTTAAAGTCACCTTGAAAGCATCCATGGCTGGAAATGGACTTGAACCTAGTTTCCAAGACAATAGGCAACAAAAACCACAAGGTACGTAAAATCTGTTGCGTCTATTTGAAGGTGACCAGAAAGACAGCATTTATTGATCAAGTCAGAGATCACTGAAGCATTTATTGGTCAAGTGAGGGATCGTGGAAGGATTTATTGGTCAATTCATGCTAATGTGGACACTCCCATTCAGTCCTTAGTTGAACTTTTCTGCTATCATTTCCTCTTGTCTCTTGAAAGAATCAAACAGGACAGTGTTGTTCTTTAAATTTGTACAAGACTAACATAATATGTTTTTATGGTATACAGGGATTCTCTTTGTGGAAACTTTGTACAAACTTTGTACCATAAGGGCATGCTGGTTTGCATGCCCACTCCTAGTTTAGAAATTATCACATTAGTAGCATTCAAAATATGATGATAATAAATAAGCCATTTTCTGACCGACACACACATTAATGACCAGGTTTCATACACATGACAACGACATGCAATGGAGTGAGAGTAATGCTAGCTAAGCTTTATGAGTACTTTATCCAAAGTACTTATAAAGTACTTTGGATAAGTACTTTATCCAAAGTACTTGCAGTTTCTTTCTATCAGTCATATCTCTTAGCAACCTGATTCTTATAACAGAAGTCAATCACTAAAGGAGTGTATAGTGGGTATATAGACTACAGAGTTGGAAGGGTCTTGGAGGTCTTTAATCCAACCTCCTACTCAAGCAGGAAATCCTACACTATTTCAGACAAATGATTGTTCAATCTCTTCTTAAAAATCTTCAATGTTGAAGCTTCCACAACTTCTGGAGGCAAATCGTTCTGTTGATTAATTGTTCTCACTGTTAGGCAATTTCTCCTTAGTTCTAAATTGGTTCTCTATTTGATTAATACAATTAATACAATAGGATACTTGGATGTTTCCATTTTCAGAAATTGGTGAGAGCAATCAAGTTGATGGCCCTTGTCATTCCAGTATAATTCTGAAATAACATTAGAGTGGAAATGGAGGGAAATGCTTCTGGAGAAATAATAGTACTTAGGACTCAGCTGCCTTTGTGATTTTTTTTTTTTAACTGTATTTGTTTTGGAGTATGACCAAACAGGATATAGGACCATCAGTTAAACCTGTAGTACTCCCGCAGTGCCAATGATAGGTAAAAGATTTTTCCACTAGCTTTGAAAAAGATGGAGGACAGCAAAGCCAAATGTATCAATCTGTTCCTTGGCCTCTCATGAGCTCTAGACACACTAAATCAGAACAATACTATTCAGTTATGAGTCAGAACATTAGCAAATAGAGTTGGAATAGAAATTAACATTCAGGCCAATGTAGCTGTGTGCTGAGAAAAGGATGTGGGGACAGTGCTTTAACTTGGGGACTGGGAAAGACCCTGTGGCAAAAAGAAGAAACTGCATATCCCCAAGTGAGGCTGAAAATCACAGTGTGGGAGAAGAGGGGGTGGAAGAAGAAAGTGTTTGAGGTTTTAGATAATGAGAGAAAGAGAAAGGTAAAGACGTTTATGCTAAGGGCTATGATCCTGAAACTGGTTGCTGCTGTGGCTTGCTTATAGAAAGGGGGGGGGGATTTGAGGCATTGATAAATTGCTTACTTAGCTTATTATTTATAGGCAGAAGTCAAAAACAGTAAAGGTAGTCCTCATTTAACAATCACAATTGGGAGTGGCGACTCTATTGCTAAGTGGCATGGTAGTTAAGTGAAACATTTAGTAATTGCACTGGATCTACAATGTGGTTGTTAAGTGATTGTCATGGATTGTTAAGTGACAACAACTTGCAATTTTACTGCCAGCTTCTCCATTGATTTTGCATGTTGGAAGCTGAATGTGAAGCTCACAAATGACAGTCTTGTGATTATATCTTGCAACTGATATAAGTCTGATGACAGGTATAAAGATACTTTTTCAGTTCTGTAGCAACTTGAAGAAAAATTATTAACTAATAGACCACTTGCAAACACATACACAAAAAAGATGGAGATCACAGGAGATTAGAGATAATACTCTAACACCTCTTTATATAGATGGATAAAATATAATCTATCTATCTATCTATCTATCTATCTATCTATCTATCTATCTATCTATCTATCATCTATCTATCATCTATCTATCCCCTTAAGCAGTATAATGATTAAAACCAGTCTTCCAAGGGGAATTGCAATTGATCACAAATTCACTACATTCTTGAAAATGTCAAGTGGAGAAGCCAGCAAATAAAAACTTTAATTTCAGAGCAGTCTGCATGGTAGGTAAAAGGTAAGATTATGAGTTTGGCATGCCAAGCACAGTGGACAGGACAACAAAGAAAGCTATAGCCTATTGATTCAATGGTGAAGATGGAATAGCTGCAGAAACATCTTGCATATGAGATGAAATTGAATCTCCCTTCTGTCAGCTTTGGGGTGAGGCATTGAACCTTGCAAATATGAATGCTTGTCTGTGTTAACAGCAGCTTTTCTACAGAGATAAATGGGGAATGGAAGAGACCAATGGATGAGGTCCTTGGGACCATAGGATGAAATCTGAGACCTGTCATTCTGTTTCATCCAAATCAAGGATTCTGTGTTTAACTGCTTGCATGATCTCATCTGTTCTGAATTATATTGGAATGGGTCAGAAAAGAGGTCAAAGCAATAACAGGACAAATCATTGGCAATAGTCTTTTTCCATATGGATGTAGAGTTACCTGCCAAAACCAAGCTGGGATACACCTAAAAAGGTCAAATGAGATCATAATTTGAGCTGCTATAGAAGAATATCCAAGTTCTACCCGAAGATGTACATTTGGAGATCCTTAATAAAGTTCTAATGAATTTAAATTGGATGGTTTCAAAATATGAATCATCAGAGAAGGCACAAAACAGGATACTGAACAAAAGTGCATTGGATGCTGTGTAGGCATTAATACAATTGTGGGTTTGTGGTTCAGTGGTGTTAAAGACAAGCACTAAATTGGCTAATTTATTTGTGAATTTTCTTCTTATATGATAGGAACAGAGCTATATTTAAGCGTATCTTGTGAATGCATTAGTTATTGGCAGTACATTTATTGGATTTCATGAGTATTCTTAACATAATGAATTGTTTAAACAACAATACTTCAGGGGATATCAGCAGCTGGGAATTTGCCATAGTACTCACCATGGACTGTTTGGATTGTTTTGTATATGTGTATGCCCTATCAAATCATTCTGAGATTGTTTAATGGGTGGGTGAAGAAAAAATACAGGTACTCCTTCAGTTACAACTGTTTGTTTAGCAACTGTTCAAAGTTATAATAGCAAATGTGACTTATAACTGTTTTCACACTTATGATTGTTGCAGCATCCTTATGGTCATGTGGTCAAAATTTGGATGTTGGCAACTGGCATGTATTTGTGACAGTTGCAGTGTCTGTGATCCCTTTTTTGTGATCTTCTTACCTGCAAAATCAATGGGGAAGTCAGATTCAGTTAACAATTATATTATTAACTTTAACTGCAGTAATTAACTGTGGCAAGAAAAGTAGTAAAATGGAGTAACTCCCTATTTTATGTAAAATATAAGCAAAACAACCATCTTGCTTAGCAATGGAAATTTTGTTTTCAGTTGTGTTTGTAAGTCAAGGACTATCTGTAACCCATGTAGTAGGAAGTGGTCATTGCTGGGTGGAGAACTACTTCAAAGTCAATTCAGCCCAATGTTATTGCATGGCACATTAAATTATAGTCAGTGATACTGCTTCCTTTTTTGGGGGGGGAGATTATTCAGAAGTGGGTGGTGCTGCAGTTCCAGAGAATGCCAAATGAAATGAAATCCTCAGTCAGGATTCATATCGGGATACGGAACAGAAATGACACTCACCTTGTTTTATGATCACTGGTGGGAGGGGGTAGTACATCTATCCTATTTGACCTCTCAGTGGTTTTTAATACCATTGATCATGGAATCCTGGAATGGCTCCAGGGATTAGTAATGTGAAGCTCTGTGTTGTCCTAGTTCAGTTCAAATCTCTGAAGCTCTTTTAGTGGATGTTGATTGGGAGTGAGAGAACTGACCCACAGCCCTTGCTTTGCAGAGCTCTGCAAGATTCAATACTGTCTCTGCTTCTGTTAAAGATCTACATGAAACTGCTGGGGGGGGGTCACCTGTCATCATGGGGTGAGATGCTATCAGTAGGCTGATGATACTCAGTTGTACATTTCTGCCCATGGTGAATTAAACAATGTCACAACCACTTTCTCTCAGTGTCCCAAAGCTATTGAGGTCTGGGTGGGGAACAACAGGTTAAAATTGAACTGGCAAGACAGAGCAACCTTGGAGAATTACCATTATTGGTTGTAGATGGGGTTGCCCTGCACAATCCAGATCAAAATGAAGTCTGTGGATTTCTAATTTGTTATCATTTCTTCTGTTGATGAGGATATTCAAGAAGGGTGGGGTGTGTTGATGTTTTTTCTTTCCCTGTGAATTTATTGTTATTATTTTCTGTATTTTCTTGAATTGATTCTTTTTTTATTATGACAAAGCTATCACCTATATACTGGATCCATACTTTTGGTTGTATGCGTGGAAATACTATAGTTTCTAGATGTTCCGTTAAAGTCTCTGCTTTGAGTCCTGAAATTGATGATCCCATGGAGGTTCCTCTGTTTGTTAGTATATTTGTCCATCAAATTGAAAGTAGGTGGTAAGGCAAGATTGTTGAGGTTTATCTTGGTGTTTTTGGTTAGGTTGGGTGTGTTTCACTATTTCTGGGTCTATAGATATAAAAAGTGCTGTGACATTGAATGAAACTATGATCTCATCTTCTTTGATCATTTAAAAAAAAAATTGGAGATCCTTTAGTAGGGACTTGATAAAATATGTCCAAGTCTTTTTTGTCAGTTCTTTAGTAGATTGAAATAATGATATAATTGGAATGGAGAAGAAGGTTTGTTCATTGATTCCTTCGCTACCCATCTCACTATCCAAAATGTGTGGCTTACAATGATATGTCAGATTGTATATTTTGGAGTGTCCATAGAAGTATGAAAGGATGAGTCTACTGTTTTTCATTCTCCATTGTTTCACTTCTGTGATTTGACCTTTACTGGTTAAGTTATTAAACGTTTTCTTGATCAGGTTCTCTAGTTTCTGTATTAGATGGATGTTGACTGGGAAGTAGGTTTCTTTCTTTGTAATTCTTTGGCTTTGTGTATATATTGTGATATACACAACCATGATAACCATGGTACAGCCTTTATCTGCTGTTAGGATGATGATGGTGTGGTCCTTTAAGTTTTGGGGGGCTTACTTCTATTTTCAGTTGGTTCTCTTTTCATAATATTCTGATCTATGGTATGGTTGTCTACTTTACATTTTCTTGGGTTTTTGAGTTATAAAGAAACTTATCTCATCTCTGCTGAGCACCAATTCAGAGTAGCTATAGGAGGAAAGTCAGAGCATTATATGATTTCCATAGAGGCTCGTTGTGGAAAGATGGTTCCTGTAGTTCAGTAGTTCAGTATAGTGAGAGAGCAGGATTTGGATAAAGCAAAGCTGGAGAAAAATACAGTATAGTTGGCCCCATTACTCAGCAAGGATTGAAATTGAGAATATGTGATTGCAAGACTTGTCTCATAGAAGTGATATACAAGATATACCAGATCAGGTAACTGACTTCACAGGAAGATAAGAACTATAGTTTACTGAAGTAGGCTATAGTAACAGACATTTGCAAATCGGTTTGTATTTTATCTTTCTCCCACTCTTACTCATACATTGAGTCAGGAAGGAGTCTGCCTGAGTCTCTTCTTAACATGTATAAACAATGGACTTGACAAATAGAGTTGTTTCTGCCAAAAGCAGTACTAGATTGCAGTTATAACAGAGCTTCTTTTAGGTCCTCTAATCTCTAAAGGGTAATCGCTGATATCATCTTTAATAGCTGCATAAAGGTGTTATTTACCAAAGGGAGAATACCTGATTTGAGAAAATTAAATGGTCTTAAGCAAGCCTTCTTTATCTGTGTTTAAGCTTAGTTTATTGTCTGAGTGGTTGTGAAGGGTAGGATAATTTGGAGCAGTGAAAGGATTTGGCAGAGCACCTATATTTTATAAGGGTAGTCCTCATTTAGCAGTTGCCTTATACAGTGACTGTTCATATTTATAACAGAGATGAAAAAATAACTTGGCAACCAATCCTCCCATTTATGACCTTTGCAGGTCTGTAAAGCAAAGAAAAGCTGAAAATAAGCACAGTCACATTCTCATTTAGCAACCAATTTGCTTAACAACTGAGGTGCCAGTCACAATTGTGATCACTAAAGAAGGACTACCTGTATAAAGGAACAAAGGTTTAATGTTCAGGTACTATAACAAAAGCAGCAGCGACAACTACTTCAAACAAATTTGAAAGAATTCCAAATATTTTTCAAGCAGTAAGAGTGGAATAGTTGGAGTTTTGAATTTAATTAAGATTCAGCAGCTGACGGACTTAGGGAGCCAATCTTCTGGATCCATGTGGAGGAATTTAGCAACCGGAACAAATTAGAATGGCTGAATTGCAATAAGTACATTTGTCTTGATCACTAATACTGTTTCTCATATAAGCATTATTTGATTTTCTTCTAGAGCATAATTACAGGGAGTATCAGAGAGATGAGGCATCAAAGGGGCTTCAGGTTGCCATCTGGAGCAATAAATTGGTCTGCTCCCATCTACAGAGTACAGGCTTTCAACTATATTGCAGTCAGAGGATTTATAAGATTGTACAGAGCGTCAATTCTTTTAATGGCTGTAAAAAAATACTGTTCTAAAAAAATGACTGTTTTGCCATCAGTTCAGGTTGAGAGAGCAGCTGTTAAATTCTTGTGCAGGTCTTCTGTGCCTGAGTGGTTTAATAGGTTATTGGACGATGAGGCTGTTTTCAAGAAATGGGAGGATTTGTTTTACTACTGCTCTATAAATCTTCAAGTTCACTTCCTATTAAATTTAGGGACCACTTTAAAGTGAATAAATCATCCCTGTTTACTGAGGTCTGGTCCACAGATAATATTAACTTGTCAATCTTCAGTTCTGTGACTTTCCCAGGACTTGGGTGGCCATGCTTGTTCAAAAACTTTCTTCTTTTTCTCTATTGAGGTTGTTTTGATATTAGTTTCCTAGGAGCAAACTTCTCAGAACTAATTCTAAGAAAAAGGGATGGAGTAAAATGAAATAGGTAAAATAAAATTGTTGAGAATAGGAAATAGCTTCAAAACATCCATTTATGACTGACAAAGGCATAGTTAGTATATGGGGGAGTTAGTATAGTGTTTATTCACAAAGCCTCTTTGATGAATTGAGTAGGATAACCTTGCTATTTTCCAGAATTGGAAGCCATAAGACTAACTAAAGTATAGATTGTTTGGTAATGTGAGTCCTGTATATGCGATTAAAAGGAATTATAGGGTTTGCCAAGGCTTTCTGGTGGCAGTTTTAAGTGAGAATAGTGCTCATATATACCCTCCCTCCCTTTTTTGAGATGGAGTTTGTTAGGATGAGAAAAACAGAATAGCTGCATAGAAGTTTCGTGTCAAGTTTTGAATCAGTTGAGTGAGGCACACCCACCCCACCAGAGTGGGGAGGCAGGATATATTATGGATTCTCTCTCTTAGGAAAGTCCATCTAGTGGAACCAGAAAGAAGGGCCTTCTCACTAATGGCTCCCTTTTTGTGGAACATCATCCCTGGTCTTAAACTAGATACTCTTCCTTTATTTTGCCAGTGGGCCTAGGGATCCCAGGGTGATATGGAATCCATCAAGTGGTTTATTTGATTGTTGTTACCTGGAGAGTGGGAATTATTTTGCATTTGGGATTTTGTTTCTGTAAACCATCCATAGTCACTTGACCAAGTTGGGAAGCCACATAAATTAGATAGATAGATAGATAGATAGATAGATAGATAGATAGATAGATAGATAGATAGATAATACATTCATTCATACGTACATACATACATACATACATACATACATACATACATACATACGCAGGCATACTACAAATTAAACCTTTGTCATTTGCCTGCTGGTCTGTCTTCAAACTTAAGCCTCTAGTACTGCTCTCAGTAGATGCTCTCAATGCACCACCAGTCTGTGGTTTCTGCTCATTACTGGTCCTTTAAAAAACAGTCCCTGAAAGTGCTATAAAATGGATAAAAATTAGCCAATGTGGGTAATTTAATAAACAATATTTTTGCACAGGTAGTGTGGCAATTTCATTAAACTTCTGATAATGTGGCCAAATGCAAGAAATAATTTGTTTTGAGGAATTCTATGATATTTTTAGGTAAAATTCTTCCTGAGTTATGAGTCAATATTTTTGCACCTTGCTTCTGCTCCTATAAAAAGTATAACTGTAATGGTGCACAAATGATTTTATCATCTCACCCTGGAATGACACAGAAAGATTTATATTGCATTCTGCAATCTCTATGCACCAATGTGGTTTTGTTTGCCCTTTTCTTTATCTGTCACAGTTAAAAAAAATTATTCAGAGCTTTTAGCAGTTTACTGCTGCAGCATTTGCTTTTCCCTTTAACCACAGTACACCTGCTTTTGCAAAATATGCCTTTCTATTATCTTCTAGTTTTTTCTGAAAAAAAAGAAGAAAAAAAAAGAAAGAAAACCACTTGCAGGAAGTGGATCTATCAACATGCACCAAAAGTTTTATCAGGAAACTATAAAAATATCTAATCTACAAGCATACTTTTCTCTCCAGGTTTATGATTCTTAATCAGTGACAGCCTAACCAGATTTGATATAGTGATAAAAAAGCACCAGAATAGAAACTAGGAGACTGAATTCTAGCCCCGCCTTCAGCATGGAACCCAACTGACTGACTTTAGGCTATTCACTCTTTCGTAGCGTGAAGAAGAAGGCAGTGACAAAGAAGGCTATCTGAAAACATTGCCAGGAAAACTGCAGAGACTTATTGAGGCAATTGCCAAGTGTTAGAACTGATTGAAAAGCGTAACAAATAAATAACCCTCTCTTTATATTTCCAATTAATAATATCTGTTTTTTAAAATATATTTTCATTAGAATTTTTCAATATAGTAAAAATATACAAAATAAACAAAAAAGGGATAGAAAGTAAGATAAGGAGAAAAAGGAAGAAAAGAAAAAGAAAAAAGAAAATATAAAATTATGCTTTTTTTCTATCAAGTAATTATCATATTAATCTTTCCCCCAACCTCTTCATCCATTGAAAACCCCAAATGATCAATTCAATCTTTTCTTCTTTCAGCAAAAAGTCCAAATGAGAATTCCAATATTTCAAAAAGAAAAAAACTTTTCATTTTTTTTTCTTCTGTCCAAACTGGTCAGCTTTTCCATTTCCCAAATTCATAATCAACTTTATAATCCACCCAATTGATCTGAACTACATTATATTAATTGGATCTAAATACTTCTATGGTGGAAATCAAGGGTCCAAATGAAGCCCCATTGATTTCAGTGAGAATTTATTAAGTTAATTAATTAACAATCTGAATCCAACTGGATTTTAATAGAGAAAGAATCAATATGGTTCAAGTGGCCTTGCCCACAATCTACTGTCTTCTAGGTCGGTTGGAATGCAACTCCATTTTCAACTAATTCAGGTGTAGGACATGTTGGTCTGGGGTTATACAGCTCACAGATTGGGAAACTTCTCAGTGCTCAGATGTTTGTTTGTTTACTTACTTATTTATTTTGTATACTGTCCTGATACAGTTTATATATATATATTCAGCTTTTCTACAGTAAAGTTTTACTCTTCATTTTCCCAAGGAGTTAGCAAGTTATACTATGCAGCACATCATCACTTTGCACAACCCATACTTTTGTTTTTTCTTTCCATCTGGCTTTGGGGGAGTCCCTGCTGCAACTCAATAACACCTCCATAACTGATAAAGCAAAATTTGCATGTCTGGAGATTCTCCCTCACTTCACCTTAGAATGTGACTTGGTAGAGAGGCATGACTCAAATATGAGCCATATTTTTTTCTTCCCATAGTTTTTAGGTTTCATTTCTAAATCTCTTACCTAATGAACTCCAAAACAATTAGTTATCCTGGGATGGGGGAAACACCCCCCCCCCCCAATATTCTAAAGGCATATCGTAAAAGGCCACATTCAGCTTTTCAGCATTCATTTTCTATTTTCCAAAGCAGATGAAATTAAGGAGTAAAATTAGTGTCCAGAGACTAAAGGCCCTGGAACAGTCTAATAGATTCTGGCCCTAGTCACTTTGTACTTTGGCTCTTGAAACATGAAACATAGCTGTGAGGCTCTTTAACAAGGGAAGCCACACATTCTTAGTGTAAAATCTCACTTGGACTAAGAAATTTAGTCTTTTTGTTTGGGCCTTTTTGTCTTATAGCAAACACAAAATACTACTGTCTTTATGAATGATATTATTAATCACTATAGGCTTAGAGCCTGCAAAATGCCCTAAGAGAAATAAATAAAATGATACATTACTTTTTGTGTGACAATTAAAATTCAGCAGTTCACTAAGTAGTAATGTATGCTGGAATATTTAGGCAATGTTAATTCCAAAACCCAAACCAAGATTCTCAGTGAGTCTTTCTTCACTTCAGATATCATTTTCAGAGACATCTGAAAAAAATGGAGATATTATAGCCTTTAGCCTTTATCTTTAGCCTTTATGTTGTTTTCGATAGTAAAATAACTTTTTTTCCCTTTTATCTCCATGTAAGATTTACAATCTGGCTACAATCTGACCTGCTTTATTGACTGTTCTGTCCATGGTGTAGTCAGATGTGAGATCAGTGTAACCCCTATGGATCCCTATAGTCTGGGGCAGGCATGGCAATCTCTCCTTTAAGAACTATCTTTTATCTAAAAGCCATTGTCTTTTAGACAAAAGGAAAGTTCAGTTCTTTTCAACCTAGCTTTCCATGTCTACCAGGTCTCCAAACTAATTGTCAGTGCAAAGATCTGAATTGGCTTAAAAGTCACTGAATAAGTGATGCCGATGAATAGTGAAATGAAAAAGAAAGAGCCAGATTTCTTTCCCATTGCTTCAAAATACAATTCTCCCTATGTCTATCAGTTACTGTTTGAACATGGGGTTAATGCTAAACCCCTATCTCAAAACAACTTAATTATCAGTTTGCATCATCTGATAAATTGCTTTTGAACTCATCTATGCAAAATATTTGCAACAAATCAAAGAGAACTTTGGTAGTTAAACCTGCCAGTCTAGCCATCTGTCAAAAGTCTCCTCCTCCCCTTCCTCACTCCATACCAAGGAGATTGATTTTATGGATATTTCCCGGCTAGTAAGGCTGATAGAGAAATCTGAGAGAATCCATAATCCTTGTCCTTCATGTGCCTTCTACAATGTAAATAAGAACAGCACAAATTGCTTGGGTTGTGCTTGTTGTAAAGTTAATCAGATGGGAGGGGGAAACCCACAAAATTTTGTTGATATATAGTTTTCTGCCATTTTAAGGACTGCTGGATATTGGATATTGAAAGGAATAACAGAGTAACCGATTTATAAGGGATCTTGGAGGTTACCTAGTTCAATCCTCTGCCCAGGCAGGAAACTCTATACCATTTCAGACAAATGGTTGTCTGAATCCCTTCTTTAAAATCTCCATTGTTGTAGCATCCACAGCCTCTGGAGGCAAGTCATTCCATTGATCAATTGTCAGGAAATTTCTCCTTAGTTCTAGGTTGCTTTTCTTCTTGATCAGTTTCCATCCACTGCTTCTTCTCCTGCCTTCAGGTGCTTTGGAGAATAGCTTGACTCCTTCTTCTTTGTGTCAGGCCGAGATATTGGAACACAGAACCCAATATAGGCTTCAGATGATATGATGAGGGGTGTATTTTTCACAAATCACGAACCGAAGACCTTTTGGAACTAAAACTACTTCATAAGTGCTTTGAAAAGGTGAAGGAAACTGCTGTCAGAATGAAAGCAGAGGAAGAGGGGAGGATAGAGGAAACATGTATGTAGATGACTGCTGGCCCTATTTTCTTTATTTTTGCCAGGTGTTAAGGAGTGGCAAACCAATAAAGCCTTCCTACTTAATTGACTTCCTCTTGACTCTGGTTTCTGTCATTACAGCAGTTAGAGAGTTTTTTTACCTCTTCTCTACCTTAGTACTGCCTTAGTTTCTTGGGACTGCAACTTATTGACCACCTAGGCTTGGAATTGTAGTTGCCATCTCATTCTATCGAATGGAGCACATTAGAGAAAGCTGGACTAGGAAGTGATAGTTTAAAAATAACTTCTGTGCATTTGGGGACATGCAGCTAGAAAAGCCCTGTGCAGCAAAGATCACACCAGAATGATTATTTGTGCATAGTGACATCCTCATGTTCATGAAGGATGCATATCTTAGTGTTTGACAAAACTATAACTCATGGTTTTGGTATAACCACTTGTGACTTCTTATTCCTTTCACTGATATATCTTCACTTTATACTTTTGGGTAAAGCAGTAACTATTTTGAGGCCACGAGAAAAAGGAAAATCCAAAAAAGCTGCCCCTTTATTAGGCCAATTGAACTTTTTACAAAAAACAAAAACAAAAAAACAACCATGGTGTCTGTCCCTGCTTTAAATCTCTTATTTTCTCCAAAAGGGAAGGTTCTTATATAGCCATTGTCAACAGAAACAATTTTACATAGGATCCTTCATGGTAGGGTTTGCGGTTTACTGCATAGTACAAGGTGTTCACTGTGGTAGTGTGACATGCAGAAATCATTCAGTCAAGTGTGATGAGCTGAAACTCCTTTTTCTGTTCCTTCTCTTTTGTAGACCAGATCTACCCACCTGTTCAATGTGTTGATTTGTAAAAAAAAAAAAGGTAAAAGGCTTGGTCAGCAGCTGTATGGTTGAATAATTGCTCAGTCATAACCAATTGTGAAATCATAAAACACACATTGAAAAGTTTGGAATGATTCTCCCTCCCCATATGTCAATATGCTAAAGCTTAATGTAATGTATTTTAGCTATTATGTATGAATTGAGGCATAATGATTTATGGTATACAGCAGGGGTGTCCTTCGCTATTTCCAGGGGCTGGATCTAAGCACCCCGCTATATGTATGAACAGGCTGTTTCAAACACAAACCATGGCTTAGTGAGATATAGGAATCTACTCACTATGTTAGTGTAACCAGTGGTGGGATTCAAATAATTTAACAATCGGTTCTCTGCCCTAATGAACAGCTGGGTAGATGTGGCTGGGTGATCATGTGACTGGGTGGCACTCAGGTGATAGAAAGTCTGGGCGTACTGCCAAGAACCTTTAGCTGTTATATGGGTTAACCAAGAGGCTGTTTCTGTAAGCAGGACAATAAAGATTAAGCTAGAAACAACAGCAGAATGTTTCCTTTCAGCCTTCCTTTCAGGATTAGCCTTGTAAAGTGGAAAAAAACAAAAGATTTCTTCCAACAACCGGTTCTCTGAACTGCTTAGAAAGTTAACAACCAGTTCTCGTGAATAGGTACAAATCTGTTAAATCCCACCACTGAATGTACCCAGAACAATATGGTCTAGTTTCAATTGAACATAATATGAATCCAGTCATTTGGGCTTATTTATTGAATCAGGGCTATGGACACCATGTAAGAAACTGTGAGAAGTTTGAGAAAGAAAGGGAGGAACTTGAAGCAGAGACCACAAATAATGGGAGATGTGTTTGTTATTAGCTAATAACAATTTCATAAATGGTAGTTCAGGATGAAGAAATACAAAATGTGCAAATAGATACTGCCTTAAGAAAATCAGTAATATAAAGACAGAGGGAGGTTCTAATTCGGTACTGAAGTCTGCATGATACTGGCTTCCTTGATGGAGCCTTGATGTGATTTCAGTTCAAAGCTGCTATGAGGAATGGCCCAAGGTGCTATGCTGCTTAGGGGTAAAGGCTCTAAGACATTCACCTGTTAAGCCTTCTCTATCTCCCAATTCAGTTCAATGACTCTTTCTTATATACAAACCAGTCAAGAAATTTGTTTCTTACCTGCCTTTCCTTCAGGAGCTCAAAGTGGCACATCTAGCACTCTTTCCTCCCATTTTCCCATGACAACAATGCTAGGATACAAAGTGGACTAAAACCTGCATCTCTTAAACCGTTAATGTAACCTTGTGTTTTTCAACCTTGGCAACCTTAAGATATGTGCTGCTCCCTGGGGAATTCTGGGTCCACTCTTCTTAAACATGTCAAGGTTGAGAAACACTGCTTAACCCCTGGACTGGACTGGCTCTCCTAGATTAACTCAGTGGCAAAAGTGAGTAGGCTGGAAATATTTCCAAACATAAAGATTTGAGGAGGGGGAGGTATTTTAGAAAATGAAAAAGAACCAGATTTTTGGTATGGAATTGTATCAATGATCTTTTGTCTGCAAAAATAAATGTCACAGCAGTATGCCACTAGATGGGGATAGAGCTGTTTTAATGATGTGAAGCATCCTCTAGTCTAGAATGTTGTGCTAGCGCCATCTAGCAGGCTTTTGGGGGAAAAGTAACGTTTTGCTGTGTTTTTAGCTACTATGCTAAAAGATGGGCTGGCCCACGTGACCAAATGCTTACAGTAGGTGGTGGATTGAGATAACAGCTGATATCTTTCCTTTTTACCTTTCAGAGCAGCTCTTTCATGGGATTGAAATGCACAATAATCTGCCTGTTGCCTATATGTATTGCTCTGAAGAGATCCGTGGAGTGATGCTTTGTTAAGGAACTGTATAATCTCATAGGCAGCCTCTGAGGTCAGCACATCATGGATCCCTTATGATATAGGTAGGGGATTTGGCTGAAGGTGAGTGGCATTGCTGCTGCTGCCATCATTAGGTGAGGAATGGGGAGGGATTGGGGAGAGATGCTATGCATTCTCCTCCTGCTTCTGGAAGTAATATTTTTGAGTAGTCCCTACTTAGAAACAACTAACCCCAAAAACTTTAACCTCAGACTGACTACTGTTGATCTCACCCCATTTCTAAGAGGTCTGTAAGGGGCGTGTATAAGCGCACCAACGTGCCTACCATCCCTGTCCTAATGTTTCTTTTATTCGTATTCACCTATACTCATATGTTTATATGTTTTGTTCCTACATACTTGTTTTTTCTATGCTTGGATATCTAACAATCAAATCAAATCAAATCAATGCTGGCCGGGTGGAGGATTAAAAAAATAATAATAAGAAAATTGTTTTTTACCAGTAAAAATGGAATCTGGATTTGAAATATTGTGCTGTAGAGCAGCATAAGTTGCTGAAAAAGAGTAACTGAAGGGAGAGTGTATGCAGGATGGGGCATATTCTTTTTCACAAAACCTTACCATCCAAATACTTAAAAAGTTTAGAAAAAATCTGATTATAAAATGGGAACATGAATGTAGCTTTCTTCTCTCTACTGTAACATTTGCAATCATAAAACACATCTTCCCTAATCTACTGTTCCAAATGTATTTTATATTTATTTATGTCAAGCAAATAATCAAGTGATAGCTTGCACATCTGCATTCCTAACCAATAGGTGGGTGGATGAGCTATCTGAGATTTATGGGATTTGTAGTTCCAACATGACTGGAAAAGCACTTTATTGGAAAAGGCTGACTTGTAAGGGACACCGGTGAAACTGAGAGGCTCAGGATAGGACTGTAGATTCAGGACAGAACCAGCAAAACAGTCATTTATACAATGTCTAGTTAATTATTTATTGGAAAGTAAGTCCCCAACTTACAGCCACAATTGCGCACCAAATTTCTGTCGCTAAGTGAAACAGTTATTAACTGAGCTTTGCTCCATTTAACAACTTTCCTTGCCACAGTTGTTAAATGAATCACTGTGCTTGTTAGGCTGTTAAGTGAATTAGCTTCACCCATTGACTTTGCTTGTCAGAAGGCAAAAGGTGATTGCATGATGGATGGAACACTGCAACTGTCATAAATATGGGTCAGTTGCCAAGCATATGAATTTTGATCACATGGCCATGGGAATGCTACAGCAGTCCTGAGTGTGAAAAACAGTCACAAGTCACTTGTTTTTCACTGCTGTTATAACTTTGAATGGTCACTAAATGAATGGTTGTAAGACGAGGCCTATCTGTGTTTATATTCTTCTGAAGCTCTCTATAACGTATATAGTTCTTTTCCTTCCTCTTTTAACCTTGCCACAATCCTGTATAGGCTGGAAGAGCTTCTTCAAAGTCAGCCATTGAACTATGTTTGACTTGAAACATTACTGACCTGTTCCAATCAAAATAATTTTGATCACTATACTTCACTGGTTCTGCTTTTTTTGCAATTGATTGTATTGAATTTGGAAAGGATAAATCAGGGTGGCTTAATTTACTTTTGGAGTTTGATACTGGGAGGCCATTTGATTTTCAATTCTAGTTATTCATGAACTACTGGAACATGGCTACTATTTTCATGTCCTGCTTTTTAATTTTCCAAAGTCTGGCTGGCTGCTGCGGGAATTAAATCAGCCAAAAAATTCTCTCCTTATATTTCCTTGTTTGGGCACTAATGTTTGGAGCTGTATCACCTGCATGCCTTTAAGCCTACCTGGTGTAGGTGTGCCTTACAAAATACCAGACTATTGATGTGGGACAGGCACCAAGGTTGCATGCCAGGCCTTACAGAGTTTGTCTGTGTTTATGATAATCTTAACCATACCTATGATAACATCAACCCATTATCAGCACAAATACTGTTGTGACTCATTTGACAGGTTGATCTTGTGTTACTGAAGTTTGGCGACTAACGGCTTAACCACTCACTTGATAATTTCATTCCGGCAGTTTTTAGGAGGTTTGGAACACTTTATTTCATCACTTCTATTGTGGGAAAATGAAAAAAAATGTGTTATTTTCTCTCCTTTTTTTACACACCCTTTTCAGTGAAACATTTCATCTCTGTCAGTAATTGCAGTTAATTAACATTTGTTGTAAAGAAAGGTATTGGTTGAAAATGAGAAATTGTTGCTAAATAAAAGATGGTAGCTTGTAATGAAGAAAATTAGGCTACAGATATTGCCAAATTCTTGAGTTTCATGGAGAATTGATAATGTGAAGAATCAGTAGGTTTTGCAAGGAAGCTTCTAGCACATTGTAGACTATACAAGATAAGAAAAAAAAGCATTTATACGGGAAATGTAATACTAACTACTTATCTGCAACTCCAGTCACTTGTAAATTTATAAGATTGGATTCAGTGGGCAGCGTTCCATTCAGAATCTTCTAAAGCTTAGAGAATTCATTGTGGAAATGCTGTCCAGCATGTATATCATAAAACTAAGTACACTGTTCCCTCTTCAGTTTTTGATTGGAACAATCTATGGGGATACTTGAAATAAAACAGGGTAGAGGGCACAGATTGTGTCACATCATAGATGCCTGCTTGGAGAATTGCAATTGCAGGCATCTATGACTCTTTGTTGTGGTGATTCAGGCACATGCTGAGTGGATCTGATTGTTACAAGGTGACTAAAGCGAAGATAGCTCTGCTGAAGTTTGGGCATGTTCAGGAGCACAGTCCCAATTTAAAATGCTTCATGAAGATAGATGGTTGATGCAATGTCATTGATGGGCACAACTCTAGTAGTGAAATATCCAGGAGACAGGTTGATGGTGTTGCTGTCGCTCTTGTGTGTGTGTGTGTGGGGGGGTAGCTTGCATTGGAAGGTGACAGTTTTCCAATCTAAAAGCAAAGCTTAAAGATTGACAGCATCCTTTTAGAGTAACTCTAAGGAAAGGAGAAGGTCATATCCTTAAGGTGGAATTTGGAGGGCCAGAAATAAATGTTAGCCTAAGTGAAATACTGCTATGGAGTCCAGATAAAATGCAAGAACCTGATCTCCAGAGAATGAAGTAATGTTTCCAAAGGCATTGGGAAGATGTGAAAAGAACTAGGTAATATGAAGTCTTGGTTTAAGTGGAATGCCAATGTTGTCTTTGAAAGGAAGGAAATGTGTGAGTTTATAACTAATTTGTCCCTATAAAAAAGTAAGGAAGACTCTTCTTGCAAGACATGTTTTTCTTCACCTCAGCAAACCCATAACATGGCCATCAGAAAAGCCATTTTCTCTAACATAAGATGCACCAGGGCTCAAAACATTTTGATATGAACAAAAGAATAAGAGAAAGGTTCCAAGCTGGTAGCATGTAAGGGAGAGATGTAAAAGGACTTTCATGGAGTATTTCGCCAGCAAGTTAGAGAAATAAAGCAGAACTATCATCTGATAAAGGGAAAAAAAACAGGAAATGGCTGCAAGATATCTCTTTACTGAGCCAAGTCTCAATTTTTTAAAAAAAGTTATATTTATGGAGAACTATACAAAAGTAAAAGAAATCTAAAAAAGTGCAAAGAAAGAAAAGAAAAAAGAAATTAAAGTTATGAAATATGACTTTTGACATTCTCTTTAACAGATAATTACAATCTTATAATCCTTTCTCCCTCTTGGATATTCTATAAATCCCTCCTGCCCTTAATCTACATTTTAAAAATATCATCAAAGCTATAAATTTTCTTCCTTTAATAAAAAGTCTATATAAGGCGTCCAGTCTTCCAAAATAGTTTTAATTTTTTTGACTCCCTGACCAAGTAGGTCAGAAGCTTTGCCAACATAAAAACGTCAGTTTCAAATGCAGAAGAAAACCCACTATGGGATCTTGTAAGAAGATAACCTATGATGGAAAAAAACTGAAGGAAACTGGTACCTTCTTGTTATTCAGGTTATTTACCTGCAGCTCATGTCATTAGATGTTTAGATTATCTAGGTTGATGCGAGTTTGAAATTGATGGTAGTGGTCCAGAACGTTGGGAGAAAAACAGTTTGATTAAGCAGATTAAGGTTACAGATCACAGCTGTACATCACAAGTACATAATCAATGAGCAATCGTGTTAAAAACTTTTGTTTGTTGAAACCTTCTAAAATTGTTTGAAACAGTTTAAAATTTATGAATTTAACAATTTCTTGCTTGATGGCATCTTGATACCCTCCTTTTCTAAAACAGACACTTTGAGATCTGCTACAGTATGTTTTGGAATATTGAAGTACTCTGATAATTGTCCTTGTTTTGAGTCCTAATGTCAGACTTGTGCCCATTAATTTTTTTGCAGTTTGTTTTATTCTTATGAAGAATCCAGAGGTGCTATTGGTGTAAATGTGAGGGCAAAATAAATGTGTGAATTTATTGTAGAGTCTAATTCCCATGTTGCCACAATGTGACACTCCTGATTTTCCCCCCTGTTCAATTGTATTTGATTCTTCCCTGCAGGGGTTTCTTTGGTAAGACTTTTCAGAAGTGGTTTCCATCACTTCCTTTCTAGGGTTGAGAGAACATGACTGGCCAAGATCAACCAACTGGCTTCATGCCCAAGAAGGCAGTTGGATTAAAACTCAGTCTCCTTCTAACTTGAAGCCTTAACCATTAATGCCAAACTGGCTCTTGATGAATAAGACATTGTATGGGATTAAATTACTGTATTGATTCATAATAGACCTTTAACCAAGTTTAAGCAGGAATGGTTTATAGATGACACATTACACTGCAAGGCAGATTCAGGCATTTGAATTATGGCTTCTAGGAAAAGAGTCAAGGAACTAATTAAAAACAGCAGATGAAATTATGCAAACTGATGAGCAAAAATCCCATTGTTTATATTAAACATTATTATAGTGGTTAGCAATTGAAGGGAAAAGAATGTTGGAAAGGGGGAATGTGTCCTCAAATTCACCTTCATGATGGTTTTTTGCTTGTTTTATTCTGTATTTTGAACCTTTTTTCTCTATTCTTGCATTCTTTTAAGTTTATGCAATGTAATAAATTAAGAGGCCAAGGCATATAATTTCCCAGGAATGCTGTTGCTTATGAAATGAGACCCTTAAAACTCCAGTATTCTGTTGTAAAGACTTTTTTTTAAGGCAGTATCATAGGATAGGCAGGGTGTTCTGATAATGAGATTTAGGGGGAGGGGAAAAAGAATTTACATTATGTAGGACAATAATCTCAAGGATGAATATGCTGCATGTAAGTGGGAGCTGCTTTTAATCATATGGTATCCTTGATAGTAGTAGAAGCTCCTGTCCCACAATTGTGTAAAAGGATGATGAAGAAAACACCAATTTGGCTGCTCTTATCTTCACAGAAAAAAAAAGTCTTTTGTTTCTAATGTAATTTCTCTGGGTTTCAACCCTAGATTTTCTCCCCAAGATGCGGCCACAAATGATGATTGCAATCTATGGAATAATACTTCAAAGAAGCATCTTAAAAGTTTTGCTGTTGTGTCACTACAGATTTATTCACCCAATTTCCAGTATATACTGGAACATTTCCATTTCTTTTCCTTCAAATCAGAAGTAAGAAAAATGTGATATTCCTCTTGCTTGTTTGAAATTGTATTTGACTAAACTTGAGCTTAGATGGAGAATTTGGTTGCAAAGCCAGGAGCTTAGTCGTTGAATATTTAAAGTAAATAATTATTATACAAGATATCTGTCTTTACTACTAAGCAACCCCTACAATCTGTTATACATAAATCTTTCAAATGGAATGATATAACTTTTAAGCTGGTTTAGGACTAGCATTTATTTATTTATTTATTTATTTATTTATTTATTTATTCATTCATTCATTCATTCATTCAATTTCTATACCGCCCTATCTCCGGAGACTCTTCTTAAAAACCATTAAACTGTGATCCCTAAAAACAAATGTCTGAATTGGAAATGACTTCAATCCCTGTTTTTTTTATAATCAAACATCACCTTCTGGGTAAAATTCATTATTTTCTAAGTGTTTGTTAAACTTTTATAATCAAGCTGAAAGTAAATACTGGTTTCATTTAGAATATATATGTAAAAATCCAATGAGTGCTTGTTTATAAATCAAAAGTGCTCATAGCTATGATTTTAACTGATTTATTAATTATAAAAGTTTTTGTAACCACCAGCTCTACTGCAAAAATTTAGCAGTTTTGGCTATTAAGTTTGAAATTTGCACTTTCAACATTTATTTATTTAAAGACAGAGTAAATTTAAGAAACCATAATCTTTTAGGCCCTCTATCTGCTGTCTTTTGAACTCAAGCTGTTGCTGGTGGTAGAGGTATCCTTAGGTAACTGTGAGGTTTTCAAGTTTCTGGTTCTTGTCCAAAAGTATTAATGGTATGTTTTTGTGATTCTGTGCTTTCTAGGTAGCTCACAGATGATTAATAATAATTTGAAATTTGGCTGAGTATTCCATGTAAGTCTTGTCATAACAGACTCAATGGGAAAGAAAACAGTTAAGGCAAAAAAAAAAAGTATGTCTTTTTTTTCTTAAGCCTCATATATTGAATTCTCTCTTCCTCTTTCAGTTTAACTACTCTCAGAAGAAAATGAAAAAAAGTAAATGTTAACTTAAATACTGAGAATCACAATTGGCCTTTGAGGGGAGTATTAAAATTCTTGGGTGCAGTAATCGCCTACCATGAAGGTGATGGCAAATGGTTTCATAATGTAACAGTGGCCCAAGACATAAATTAGGGAGCCAAGCAACTAAGTCAACGTAGGCATGAAAAATGGCATCATATCCCCCAAACAGCCAAATTACTTCGGCATTGGGGGGGGGGGGGTCAGCTCTAAATAAGCAAAATACATTCTTGCATATATATTTGGAAATATATAGAAGCAGAAGACCCCACCTAGAATACTTCCTCCAGTTTTGGTCAACACACTATAAAAAAAGAGACTCTAGAAATAGTACAGAGAAGAGCCACAAAGATGATTACGGGACTGAAGGATAAAACATACGAAGAATGGTTACAGGAAGTGGGCATGGCTAGTCTAGTGAAGAGATGGAGAGACATAATAGCAAAGTTCCAATATTTGAGGGGCTGTCACAGAGGGCGGGGGTCAAGTTATTTTCGAAAGCACCTGAATGCCAGACAAGAAATAATGGATGGAAACTGATCATGGAGATATTCAACCTAGAAATAAGGTTGGAAATAACCAATGGAACAGCTTGCCTTCAGAAGTTGTGGGAGCTTCACCACCGAAGCTTTCAAGACACTGGACTGTCATCTGTCAGAAATGGTGCAGGTCTCCTGCTTGGGTGGGAGGTTGGACTAAGTGACCTACAGAGTTTTTTCCAACTGTTATTCTGAAGTTCAGAAAGTCATAAAAGAATCATGGATGCCTGTTTGCATTCAGTGGAGGATTTCAAAAATATATATGTTGATACATGTAAAAGAAACTGTAAAAAATTAACACTATTTGGAAACTATTAAAATCTTCATACTGACCAGTTATCCATTCCCTTGATCTTGTTCTTTTACCATGTAAATCTCCTAAGAAATGTCAAGGAAACTCTAGATCATTATAAAGTCAATAATTTGAGAAGCATATTTAATTCTGGACATTAAGCATGGGAAGAAAATCAATAGATTACAATCAGTTCCCTGCTTCAAATTTACATTTGGTTCCGTAGAGTTTCCCACGTAAATCTTCACTTTGATCTTGGACAATTTAACATAACCAGTTTCAACCCTTACGGCAAAACCACAAATGTCCTAAATTACTCTTAATTTTATCATTTGTTCTTAATTCCCTTCCATCCAATTTGATACTTCAGACTAGTTTGATGTTACTACAAAACTTCATCTGGCTCCTATACGACTGTCATATGGGAGTAGGGGGTGGGAGGAGAACCAGGAACAGAAACCCATATTGAGTATACCTGAATTTGGTGAAGTCAAGATACAACAGGAACATGTTGGAACAAGACTACTAGAGCTTTGGGTGGAGAGAATGTTAATGAAATTTTGATAGCATGGATTTAAACTGTCTTCAGGAGCCAATTCCTCCTGGGGTTTTACGTAAGAACACACACACTCTGAAAGTTGCCTCAGGTACTTACAAAAAATCATTTACTCCACACCCAACTTTCAAGGAGTAATTGTGCAAAATGATACAACTACTTCATAGGCTCTTACAGAATAGAAAGTATTATAAACATAAGTATCACCAAAAATAAATCTGCATCGATAGAATTAGGAGAACAGCATGGTATAACGATTAGAGCAATCTTTCATTGATTTGCATCCCTCCAATTATTTTGGGCTCAAGTTTCCATCATGAGCAGCCACGATGACCAACGATAGGAGTTACAAACCAAACATTTGGAAGAATTTGGTTTAAGGAAGATTGAGTTAATGTATCAAGCTAGGACTATGGGTGATAAATTTTAGATTCTTAATCCACCATGAAAATTACCGAGTGATCTTGGGCCAAGTTAGTCATTCTTTCTCACAGTCTAACCTACTTTACACAATCGTTTAGAAGTGGAATGAAGAAACTATGTACATTGCCTTGAGGTTCTTGGGAAAAGAAGTGAGGCAAGAAAGAGTAGGTGGAGGGACACAAATTACCCGGGTACTTGTTTTTGGTAAGTCAAA
Source organism: Psammodynastes pulverulentus (assembly GCA_025802295.1). Classification (NCBI taxonomy): domain Eukaryota; kingdom Metazoa; phylum Chordata; class Lepidosauria; order Squamata; family Psammodynastidae; genus Psammodynastes; species Psammodynastes pulverulentus. The sequence goes on from JAOYMU010000077.1 coordinate 71,086,728, forward strand.
AAGGAATGTAATCTGGGTTGGGCACCATGACACAATCTTTTACTAAACAAATTGAAGTCATCATTAAAAAATATGTATCTTGCAGGTGAGAGTCTCAAGCTTTTCAGGGTTATTGCACCAAAAGCACTTGCCTGCCGCTTGAAGAATTTTAAGAGGAAAGATACAGAAGATCCTTAACGAGAACTTTAGAAATGTGGATGAATCCTGCCTCCACAATATGGAATTTAACTATAAGATCAAAGCCCTCATTTGTAGGTTTAGAATAACGACTGTCCTATCTGCCTCATTTTGTAGGTAGTTTCACATAACTTAACTGAGCGTTTAGATTTAGTGAATACATTCAAACAATAGTACAAGCTTTCTCAATCTTAATTGTAATCACTTTCTTTTGTGGTCTGGCAGGTTGGTTTGTTTGGTTAATTTATGATTCAATATGTTGTGCAAATCAAGAAAATGGGTATATTAATAATCATTTGAAGTGTGTTACGCAAATCCAATCCATATTTCTTCCAACCCATTTATCTTATTGCCAAGACACTGTGCCAATGTTAGGAAGAATTTGCAACTAAGCTCCTTATTTTATTACCTCAATCCAACAAATCAGATTTTTACACTGATGCAGGTTTTTGCTGGTTTAATGGTCATCTTGACACAGTTGTCAAAAATATATTGTTTTGATTTGGGGAATGTAGTGGGGCCCAAATATGATCCTAACATTTCCTTGGAAGAATATTTAGGGTTTTGCTTAATGTTTTTTTTAAACATATTATGGACACTTATTAGACAACTCAGGACCACTCAGTAATTGGAATAAAAATGCCAAAAAGTTGTTTTTGCAAAGCACATCAGATTTGGCTCACAGTATCATCAACAGCAAACCAGCTCGGAACAGATGTGACGGAACTATGGAAATGTATACAAGCTTTTTTCTGCAAAGAACAAATTTTAAAAATGCAAAACAAATAAGGAGAAAGACATGTACCTATTTGGAATACTGAAAAATATTTCACAAACATTGCAAATAATTCTGGCTGAACCACAACTATGAGGCTTAGCAGTTTCTCACTGAAATGAGTGGACATATTTTAAATATATTCTCCTCATGTCCCAGGAATGGGCTGGCACAATGAATGTTGGTTTACTGCAAGGAGTTCTGCTTTTTAAAATCTCTCTAGCCTGTTCAGCTTCTCTCTTTGCAAGAAAACAGCACTTTACCATCAATGTGTCCAAGACAAGTACAGACTACTGCAGTTGTTACATTGTTTGAAAACAAGTATTGGTTTATTATATCAAAAAACTTTTTGAATAAACAGAGTAAAAAAGAAAGAACCTAAACAAAAGCATTACAAATCTATAAACCAACAATGGATTAGGAAATTTCTACAAAACCTAGTGCCTTTCTTTAGTTAAAGTTACCATCTTTTATGTAAATTCCTTGGAAATTTTAACCTTAAAGCAAAACTTTGATGGTCCATGCTTAATTAAAAAGAAAACTACATGAAGGTGCAAGAAATATTTTGGGCTTCCATTGTCAGAGAATTGTTTAGTGAAGACTACATTATACTTTTACTATTTGGGACAGATGAGCCTTGGTGGCGCAGAGGAATGAGTGCAGTAATTGCAGACTTCTGCTAACAGCCAGCTGCCTGTAATTAG
>JAOYMU010000077.1:71162268-71178628 GCA_025802295.1 Psammodynastes pulverulentus
ATATAACAGCTAAAGGTTCTTGGCAGTACACTCAGACTTACTGTTGCCTGAGCTCCACCCAGTCACATGATCACCCAACTACACTTACTCAGTTGGTCATTAGGGCAGAGAACCAGTTGTATTTGAATCCTACTGCTGCTTAGAAGATATATACAATTCAGAATAAACTTGATAGATTATAATAGAATTTTTCATCTTTTTATCCTGTAGGATCTCTTAAAATAATTGTTATGTCTCAGATAATCTCAGATAATAATTAAATAAATCTACAGCTCGCAGTACATTAGTGTGATCAATAAGATGGCTTGTGATGTCTAAAAATCACCACCATTTCATGGAACAATTCAAATGATGATATTTGTTTATTGGAAGTCAAAATCACGAAACGGTGGCTCACTTACTTTGGCCATGTCATGCAGGGGAATTCACTGGAGAAAGCAATTATAGCTTATAGAGTTAGCAGCAAAAGGAAACCAGGCTGTCAAAGAACATGATGGTTGGACACCATCAAAGTTAATACCAGCCGGAGCAGAAGAAGTTATGCAAGATTGGAAGATGTGGAGGGACCTGGCCCATAAAATTGCCAAGAGTTGGACACAGCTTAATTGGTAACATCATCATCAACAATAATATTTTGCACAATGCCTATGAACCTCCTTGCAGAATTCTAAAGTTCTGCAGAAATATAGACTGCATTAGAAATGGGCTGAAAGTAAAAGAATGAAATTTAGCAGGGGAGTGCAGGGAGTTCTTCAGTTACAAATCAAATGCACAGGTATAACATAGAGGATACCTGTTTTGATAATGACATATGTGAAACAGATCTAAACAATGATTGATTGGAATGAAAATATAACTCAGCAGTGTGGAGTGGCTGCAAAAAAAAAAAAAGCAAACACCATTTTAGGCTGCATAATTTCCAAATCAAGTAAAATAATCTATCAAATTTACTCTTTTTAGCTCAGAACTTGCTTCCCCACTGTGTTCGGCTCAGAACACCAAATTTAAGAAAAAATTGAGAGAAATTGGAACAGGTTTAGAAAAAGATGGCAATCCAGGGATTAGAAATTAATGAAATAATGATTTTTAAATTTTATGATTTATTTTATTTATTTTATTTATATCGTACTTCTATCCCGCCCCATCTCCACACGGGACTCGGGGCGGGTAACAACATAGATAAAAACATATAACTGCGTTATAACAATTAAAAACTATAAATCAATATTAAAATTAAAAACCCAATAATAAAACCCTAAATAACATTTAAAATTTAAAATTTAAAACCCGGGGGACTGGACCGGACAAGCTCAGGCCAGACCGGCCTGAATAAACAAGAAGGTTTTCAATTTCTTTCGAAATGATATTTTATTTTCTATCCATTATGACCTTCTTGCTTTTTTTTTCTTTTCTGTAGTCACTTATTCTTTAAATGTATTCAAATAAATAATAATAAAAATTTTTCCTTAAAAAAAGAAAATAAATTAAGTTCCATGAAAAAAAAAGACTCAAGGACTTGGGCATATTTAACTTAGAAAAAAGACAACAGGTGGAGGAGACACAGTAACTGTCATATTAGATGTCTTGTAGGAGGCTACCAAGGCTTGTTTCCTTTTGTTCCAGAGTACAGGGGATGAAATATCGGTTATAAATTGCTGAAAGATGGATTTGGATTGAGCTTTACAGGAAACCTTGATAGTGATTTTCCCAGAGAGGGGATAGGCTCTGAATCATTCAGAGGCTAGACTGTCATCCGCCTAGGGTGCTGGTAATACAAGTCAGCTAATGGGCATTACCAATGAGTTGGCTTTGGATAGTGAGATGGGCTAAATATATAAATAAATTGAGTATATAAATAAATAATCACATTTCTCCATTTTAAATCCAAAGTCTTTCAGTATGAAGTGGACATATACCCACAAACATTGCTATGTTAGCAACTAATTATTAATAGTAATATAATTATGTAGTAATATATAATAATAGTAATAGTTAATAAATGCTCTGGTATGTAAAATGGTCTTATCAAAGAGTTATAGTGTTAACTATTCTATTTCTGATGTTGAAATAGTATATTTACACTAACACTTTATATATTCATGTATGTACATATGCTTTTCTGACCCTAAAAACATAGAAGTGTGATATGCACATAAGAGATACTGGATCTTGAGCAGAGGAAATTAGCTCAGCTACAATAATCAAGGTGATCAAGTGAAAGAACCCTTTGAGCATATGATTTGTGCAAAGTTGAAAAAGGAATTATGCTGATATGGTGATGGAGATATCCCAGGTATTAGACAATTTGTACTTTTAATAACTGAGAGCTTGTTGAAAAAGGAAAGCATGTTCTAGTTGAACATCAAAGAACTATAGATTATCAAGTTGTAACAGATCATGGTAGGATTTTTTTTTTAAAGTCATCTATGTTTCCCACAGTGATGGAGTCAGTATTCTCCACTCCTTGCATCTTCAGTTTCATTTTGTTTTGTTTCTATGGTCTGATTTGCTCCTGATGGTCAAATACATTCACCTACATTTTTAAATACTGTTTTTTTTTTCATGTTATCTCTGCCAGTAAATCTCTCATTGATAACTGCATTCAATTTTTCTTGCAGGGGTAATCTGGATTGCTTTTCACAGTGCTTTCACAACCTTTTTTTTTTCAGGAATGAGCTAAATCTCCAGTCAAATAACTAAATTATTAATGTGAACCCAGTTAAATTTTTATTTATATTAATTAGCCATGAGGATGCGGATGTAATTACTCTGCAACTTCAGTATGTTTTAAATCTGCTATTAAATATGAAAACCAGAATGTAAAACAAGAATCTCAGACAGATATAACTTGCAAACAGAAGATTTATTGCATTGCAGCAGAAAAACAGAATGTGGTTTTTAAGTCAGTATTTTAAAGTTAGAAGAAAGCATAATGTGTAGGATTTTTTTTTCCAGATTCCTTGGGTTGGTTCCATACTTAATAATTCTTTGGTTTCACTGAGTCTTGTCTAAGTAAATTTGATTAAATTTGAATCCCAGTCCTGTATTAGCAAAAAGCTGCTAAGCTGCAAATTGACAATTGATTCTGATGGCTTTCTTCTACCCAAGTTTTCCCTCAAAAGCAAGCTTTGAAATATTTCCTTTTTTGCAGTTTATTTAGTTGTCTTTTCTTCCACCGATTTCACTTGGGAAGAGATAACTTTGCCATCTACCAGTTCTTCAACGATGGTTTTAACCACCCTGGTTTTGGTGGGTTCTGTCAAAGGAAAATTATATTGTTTTATTGATTAATAGTACCAGTTTTAAAAACAGCACTTTATTAGGTAAAACCTCTCATCATAAGATAATAATTATATTAGAAAAATTGCTGGAAATGAGATGAAAAGCAAGTTGGGCACAGGGATTACATTTTAACAACAATAAATCCTGGAAAAATGTGAAAAGCTACATGTTGCAAAACTCTGTCATCTCATCCCACCTAGATATTAAATGTAGTCTGACATGAGTTGGAAAAAGACTATTTCTAGGGACAAAACACATACATATGCTACTGGTTTCCAACTACAGTATTATGTAATCAATGCCCCTTATAGGACTGAAAATATATTTACAGCCATATTAGCTCTAAGATACAAATATCACAAGGGTCATGATAATACATTTTCTTTTTTTGCACCTGTTTTTGGTGGCAAAAAGCCTTTCTCCTACACAGTGTCCAACTTTTTGGATTTTTTTATCTTAACCATCTTAAAGTATGATACTAAAGTTAATAAAATTAGTCAATAGGTTCATAATTATTGCTGATAAAGATATGTATTGGTGACTATTAGTTTTATACTCAAGCAGTCATTTAGTTCATGGAATCCTTTCCCTCCTGTAATATTCTAAATTTTGCAGTGATTCTCAAGCTGAAGCCAAAATCAATTGTGCCAGCCTCACAATATAGTCTTCAGGGCCTATTCCTCAACCTTATATTTAATTAAGCATGGGTATTAGTCATGCTGGCTGGGAATGGTGGAAGTTTTAGATCAATACATTTGTAGATTAAACTAACATTATTTCAGTCAGCTGTGAAATAGGTCATCTCACCCCTCAAACTGATATCATCCATTTTTGCCTTATGTCCTTGGTATAAATGATTGATGCTTCCTAATTCAAAATCCTGATGGCAGATTAGATGTGATACTGATTTTAAATGTATCAGAAAAACATATAATTTGGATCTGAATGGAAGAGCCAAGGATTTGAAATAGCTTTTGTTAGTCTACCAGCTTTAGAAATATTAACATTCAACTTCCTAACTAGTCTAGTTTTTGATTGTCTTCCCTGGATAATCTAAGAGACAGTACATCTGGAGGGCATCAGATCTGTGCTGAGCTAACAGGTGGAATAAAGGTTACTGGAGGAGTGAAAGGTAATTAAACCATGCATTTCATTTTATGAAATGAAATTGTTCATGAGGAAATACTTTCAATTTTGTGTGATGTACCAAGTCAATACAAATAGCAATGTATTATTTCTGAAAGAATAGGATTATAATTACCTCTGATTTGAACTTTTGTCTCGTAAGCAGCACGGATACTGTTAACAAGGAACACAGTATTAATAATATTGTAGTATTTATCTGAATCTTTAAAGCTTGAGAGCAAAGAGTAAAGAGAAATATGCATTCTGTGTCATGCATTTTATAATTTTATTATTCCTATTGATAAAATATTTGAAGTCAACTAAATTAATTCAATTATTGATGTTCAGTCATATGGTTTTTTTTTTAAAGGAACTATAGTAAATTAATCATTTATGGATACTCTATGAATTTCTAGACAGTATCAGAGAGGGTTGTATATATAAACTAGAATTCTTTTTTACTTTTTTTATATTCCAGAGAGAGCACTAATGTGGTTTTACTTGTTATTTGATAAAATTAAAGAATAAGTAGCAGGAGTAATCAATAAATAAGAAAATAAAAACACCTCCCTAAGAAATCCTTAATAATCCTTAATAATTTGATGTTTTTAAACAAAAGCATTTTTTTTACATGCTATATTCCATGATTCTGATGTCTAAAACTACAATTCTACAATTGGTAAAAAGAACTTAAAAAAGAAAAAAAAAGAATTTGGAAGAGTGATGCACACGCTAGGATTGATCTACATATCAGGTCAATCACACTTTTACCCCACATTTCTTATCAATCCATCAACAAGTAGATAGTAAGAGGCATTGTGGTTGTGTTTTTCCTCTGATGGATCCAAAGGAAGATTTAGGTCCAACTTCTAGCTAGCTGTCTAAAAACTCAAATCTTTTGGTCTGATACAATATGAAACACATGTAGCTCAATCTACTCTTTCTTACAGTGACATAGAACATGAGAAATCCACAAGCATAGATGAATATCTGCAGTAGCAGATATTTGTGTAAATAAATATCCTGAGCCTGAATCTACCATCCACTCACTGCGTAATTATTGCCTCATCCAGTTTTAAAAAATGTTTACTCACCTTTCCCCGTCTAGCAGACGTCTGTATGTTTCTATTTCCATTTCCAGTCGGGTCTTGATGCCCAACAATTGCTGATACTCTGAATTTTGGCACTCTGTTTCAGCCCTGATCTGTTGCAGCTGTTCTTCCAGACTGCTGACTTGAAGTTGTAACTGATTAAGCTGAGTGCTGTAGTTCCCTTCAGTTTCCGCCAAGGTTCCTTCCAGAGATGCTTTCTGTTAATTGGAGAAATACACATAAGCAGGTTAAAGGTTTGTTATGATTCTCGCAGTACTATTTTTCTACCCCACAATCCAAATTGTGCATATTCATGACTCTGAGATAAATAACAACATACAGATTTTTTTTGAGTTTCTTTTTCAATTTGGCACAACAAACCCAAATACAATCTATATTGTGCCTCTGATATAGCCTCATAAACAAACATATAGAAGTTACTAGCCATTAAAAAACACAGTGATCTTGCTAGAGGCTAATTGTCATTGTTTCCATGCTTGTCTTTTGTTATCCACTTCTACTTCAGCAATGAAATCCAAACTGTTATAATTCATGGGGATCCTAATTGTGATCTGAGGTCTGAATTTGGAATTTGTATCAGTGCATCTGTGGATCTTTATTTTTTGTTAGAGTCCTGTAACTCTTCAATTTACGAATTTGTAAAGAAGAGTTTTATGAAAACAAAGGGTAAGTCTGTTTCAGACCAGAGAACAAGGCATTTCTTTTGATTTCCTGTTGTTTTTGAGAGAAAGGAAGCAAACACAAACCTTTGCCAAAAGGGATTGTAGTTCAATTTCCAGGGACTGAAGACTTCGTTTGAGTTCTATTAATTCATTCCTGGCTGTGCTTGCAGCACCGGCATCATCGTGGATCTGTTGCTGCAGTGGCTGGCTCTAGAAGGAGGGAGTGATCAATAAAAATATAACTTGGAAGCAACATATAGAGCAAAAGTAGGCAATTCTGGGGAGAATTTAATTTGGCTGCACAACAGCCAGAGGTGGATTATAACACACAAGAGTGGGATCAGAACTTTCTGGTTTTTAGGGGAATTTTCTTGTGAGTAGAGTATTTTCTTTTTTCTTTTTAAAAGAATTATGTTAAAAACTATTTCAACATATACATTCATTTTTGTTGTGCGTTATCAAACTGAGATGTTAGTGCAGTTGGAGGAGTTGAAAAAATATAATTGGGGTACCATCTTACCATTTTGATGAATTGTTCTTCCGCTTCTCTACGGTTTTGTTCTGCAAGATCTTCATATTGTGCTCTCATGTCATTCAGTAGCTTAGTCAAGTCTATTCCTGGTGCAGCATTCATTTCCACTGTGACATCTCCTGTAGAACTGCTCCTCAGTAGAGTCATTTCCTGAATGTGAAAATTGGAAGCAGGTTACTTGTACACTTCAGAACCAGTGAAATGTGGTTATGGTGGCTTTTTGAAATCTACCTGAGAGATAGAAATGAAGCCACTTTAAAGTAGTCCTGCGAGAAATGGAGAATAGTAAGAGCCACAGTATTCTTGTTGATTCCTCTGATGATTTGTATCTATTGTAGGCATATGTGAAATTCACAGGTTTTTATTAGGTGGAGAGCTAAAGCAGGCAAACATGGCAGGCAAAAATGATGTGTATCTTATTAAGGCTTGCCTTGGGGCTTTGGAATGGATCCAATCTTCCTGCCTTGGCTTTGGAGCATCTATCAGGCATGAGGGTACTAAGTTAATGTAGGGTGTTCCAAAAATGGAATGTGCACTCAGTGTTATTTATATGTGTTCTACAATAGGAATTTTTCTTGTTATTTTGTTTCACAACTGGCACTGCCCATTCTCAATCCCACTTTGAGTGATCAGCACCAAATTTGCCTTTTTTTTTTTTTTTTTGAACTGCAGTCAATTTGACTTTCTTTTTTCCCTAGTAACATGCCTCAGCTCATAATCATTTCAGCTTTGGGACATTTCATACTCTTCTCATCGTATGCCTATTAGGAAATTCACACTAATTTCTGCCCTTTGGGTTTCTGCATGCCAAACCTGCTTGGAATGAAGTAATCCACCTAATGTACCTTTCAGGCAACTGGCTGCCTAGGTTGAAAAGGGTATTATAACAAATAAGTGGATCGGGGCCAGTGAGAGGAAGTTTTAGATTTGCTTTCTGAGCGCGGTGCATATGAAAGGATTATTAATTCAAGAACCAGTATACTCAAATATACTTTGGAAGAGAAACTGATAAAAAAGTAGAAAGAATTGTCTTTAACTGAGCCATTGAGCAAAGGTGTAACATTAGCAACACATCCCACATCCTTCCAATAAAAAATGTCTGGGAAATTTTGAAGTTAGATATATGGGGACCAACCTGGGTGCTTTTAACTCAGCATTTGCCAGATTTTGATGACTAAGCTTGTCCTCTGGGAATGACCTAAATATTCCAGCTTTATCTAGGTATAAGATACTGATCTGCTAATTGATACTTGGAGGAATTTACAATCCAAGTTACAAAGCCCAGCCCCAATCTGTCTTGGGAAATAATTTTATATCACATCGGCAGCAGATGAAAGTACACTACTAATTAAATTATGACACAACTTAATTTTTATATATTATGTTTTGAAAAATCAGCTGCCTTCTTAGATATGGATTTTTTTTTCTGTTCAGGTGGGCTTTTTCATAATGTTATAATAAATGTGATTAACATTTGAAAGAAAATGAAAGAACTACTCTCTTTTCATCAATGCTACTAAATGTAATGGTTAAAATAAACCATTCTAATTGATAAATAATGATAAACAAAATTATGTAGGACTAGTCTTCTCTTTAAATATTCTTATTTTGTTGAGAGTTAAGATGAATCATTCAATCTGAATAGTTAGATCTATTTGAGGGTGATTGACTGAAAGCTATCTACTATGGTTACCAAGTAAGTGTCATGGATAAGTAACAATTCAAACTGGACTCTTTTCCTATCCCAAATGAACATTCTATGGGCAGCACTAGACTTCAATGCTGTATTCTGCAGACTCCTGGTGTCTTAACTCAGATATCATACTAAATTGTAACTTATCTATATTATCTGCAATTTAGGATTCCCTGGATGTCCTAGATTAAAACTTCTAGAATTCCCAACCAGTCAGTACCGGCAAAGAGTTTGTGAATTAGTCTCATATCTGGAATCTTACAACTATAAATTAAAAAGGTTGGTTTAGAATGTTGATTAACTCAACAAAATTCAGATTCACTTTTTGTTGCATTTGAAATCCATGCAGACAGTTCTGTGGATTAGGATGGAAACCAAATACTTCCTTTACCTCCTCATGATTCTTCTTAAGGTAGGCCAGCTCCTCTGTTAGACTTTCAAGTTGTGCTTCTAGGTCAGAGCGATTCATGGTGAGATCATCAAGTACTCTACGCAGACCATTGATGTCTCCTTCAACACTCTGGCGAAGGAAGAGCTCATTTTCAAATCTGTGAGAAATACATGAATTTGTTAATTGAGCAATAGCTATATTTAGCAATGAATAGACAAAAATCAGAGCTAGAAAGCACTTGGTAAATTGAAAGTATTGACTTAGAATATAATTTAATTTAAGAAAGTTCACAGAAGGAAAAAAATTTCTTGCTGCTTCCTAGTTCAGCATCTGGTGACCCTAAAATATCACTCTTATTAATTGGAAACTGCTGAAAACAAAAGGAAAAAGAAAGGGGAAACTTTTATTAGCTTATTGTAGTATCCAAACTCAGTTTTGAGTAATATCTCTCTGCTTCCCAAACATTAGGAGAACTTCAGTTTTAGATGTAGTAAATGCTTTAAACAGAAAATATATATTTTAATGGTGTTATTCTTTGATAAAAATATAAGTTTATACGTATGTGCACACAAAAAGTATCATCAGGCTCCTGAGAAGAGAAATATTTGCGGAAGTATAAAGAAATAGAAATCTTTTCCCACAAGCTACCCAACATGGATGATGTACAAGAATATATTGTTGATATATGAAAATGAAATGAAAAAAAAAAGATGGAGAATAAAATGCAGCATTTTGAAGAAGATATGCCTGACTGGATAGAGAAATTACATTGCTGCATATTGATTCCATTAATTCTGTCCCATTGCTTAGTAGATTAGAAACTGAATAGTTGTTTACAAACTTGAAAAAAAGTTCTTTCCAAAAGTTCCAAGATTGAACGATCATCAGGAAAGGACAGAGCATTCTTGAAGAGATTGGATTGTATGACTTGCTAGGATTTGTTCAAGCTATTATAGCTGACAAATAGACAGATTCAGTAAAGGTGTTGATATGGAATTGAAAAGTAAGACTTGAAAACCATCTTATTTGTAGTGTATATACAACCATGAATCTTTGTACTGAATCTTGCCTTCTTATATTTGTACATAATTGCAGATTGCCAATTTTGCAAAACTTAATAGCTACCAATTGAAGTCATAGGAATATGACACCATACTTCAACTGACTTGGGGGAAAAGTTCCGTTAAAGGAAGTCTAATTAATTTTAGTGGATATTTTCTAATTATAATGTAAACTAACTCCTAGAACATGAAGATGGTGGAGGGAGTTTTAAATGTTATGCTGGTCCTTATGCTTTTAATAACCCTAGTATTTCTGGAAGATGTGAGAAGGTGCAAAGAACGGCATTTTTTAGGAGTTTCAAAACTGAAAAATGTATTTAACTTACTTCATTCGGAAATCATCAGCAGCAAGCCTGGCATTGTCAATCTGTAACACTACATTAGCATTCTCGATGGTTACATTCACAATCTAAAAAGAACAACATGTATTACAAATAAATAACAACTGCATGTGCTGGTAGAAAATACTTAAGTTATTTTTTAGTAATATATTTTTATATAATAAGGGATTGGTAGTAGAGAAAATAATATCTTGAATTGCAATTTTATTTATTTGCTAAGGATATAAACAATCTACCAGGCTATTTTTCCAAATTACTGTAGTCAATATATTGTTTTAGACCTTTTCCTTCTTCAAATATCAAATATACAGATAAGTAAATGAGTTTGTTTTTAAACCAGATTTTTACATCTATACATTTATGATAATTTGATCAATTCTGCTTAAATTACACTGCTTCCCTTTAAATTAATGTTTATGCAACATCAATAATTTTACATGAGCTTCATTTGGGGTTCTAATCAATTGGACAACACAATCTAGTTAAGCAGAGTGCTTTAAACAGTTTAATTCGATTATTACATTATTTTATTAAAGTACGTATTTTTTTTCTGAACTGAAATTCTTCCTCTACTCCCTTTTATGCTAGATATTTTGGATATCTTTATTAAATAGTTAAGGACTTGATAAGGGATAAGCTGTCATGTCACAGGAGTCATTCATTGTAGTATAGGCTAAAATAGAATCCTTAACTTATTTTGCACTCTTATAGAAATTAGAGAAAATGTCAGTTGCATGAGAGTGCTAGACAGAAATTGAGAAAATGTTTGTTTTCTTACCTGGTTGCGGAGTTCATCAATCATGTGATGGTACTTGCTGTAGTCACGAGTCACTCCAGGTGCCCCAGGTCCATTTTTCTCATACCAGTGGCGAATTTTACGCTCAAGCTCAGCGTTGGCCTCCTCCAGGGAACGCACCTTTTCCAAGTAGTTTGCCAGCCGGCTGTTTAAATTCTGCATGGTTTCCTTTTCAGCACCAGCCAAAAAGACACTATCACCAGCTCCATAGGCCCCGCTCATTGAAACAGATGAGCTGGAGCGATAGTTTGCTCCATAACCACCACCTGCCACAGAGGCACTGCCAAAGCCAACACCACCACCAAATCCAGATCCACCATAGCCACTGCATATAGCCCCTCCGTAGCTACTGCCTAACCCTCCCATAGATCCCCCACCAAAGCCATATAGACTTCCTCCACCAATGCCTGACATCTTAGCACCTCCTTCATAGGAAGAGATTTTCCTAGATGCAGTAGAAATTCGAAGAGACATTGCAGTTCAGTGATGAGATATAACAGGTAGAATCAAAGGGTAGGCAGAGAGTATGCTAACGGGGCACTTTCCTCTGCCTTTTATAGGATTATTAGGGTGTTGCTTCTGAAATTCCTCCTACTTCTGGTGAAATTTTTTTTTTTGTTTGCTCAGCAGATGTAAGCTACAACTGGTTTTCTCCTCCCCCCCACCTTATTAGCATTTAATTCAACCTATGTCCATTTGCAGTTTAGTGCCCCAAGGGTGTTTGTTATGCTGAGGGTGGAGTAGGGAGGAACAAAGTGAAAAATTCATTATGATATTGCAGTTGTAGGTGAGTAATTCTTTCCCTCAACTTCTATTAGACCCCAGGCATTACTCTTCCTATTCCCAGAGCAAATCTTCAAGTAACATTAATTTATCATATTACCCTGTGAGCTTTTTTCATTCACACAATAGAAGAATGGAGGATCTTGGTGTTTGCCTTACAGTCACATTTTCTCATTGAGAATTTGCACCTCTGAAGTCTGTAGGGTAAAGGCCTGGCTAGTAGTACAGATAGGTAATATGTGTGTTGCCTCACTTTAAAATGTAGTAATCAGCTTTCATGGGTTGGTACATTTCCTCCTAGTCACTCTGTTGAGAGGGGCTTGGGGAATTCCCCCAAAGTCATGCCTTCATGGGACCACAGAAGAAGATTGTATTCTGTTTTGCTTAAATCATCAATTGCATCAATTGGCAATTTACCCTATCTCTCTGCTGCTGGAATAACAATTTGCACAGACACAAAATATTACAGCATTTTCCTTGTCTTGTTCTCTTTGAGGTAATATGCTTCACTGGGATTTTAAACAAAAAGCATAAACCTTTAAAATGAAGGTGTCTGTTTCTATTTTTTGGGGGGGGGGTGAAAATTTGAAAAGTTTTCAAGAATTAAGTACTTTTAAGTTTGGCATCACGTCTAAACTTTTTCTGAGAATGCTTGTTAAGTGGGGTAGGAGGTTGAAGTTCAAGATTGCACTTCAACAATCCAGAATATGCCAAATCCTGCTTAAGATGAAGGTTGACCGGTTTAGCAGAAACCAAGCCTAAAATAGCAGTTGTGCTAAATTAGAATAAAAGCAGTTAGAAAGAGACTTCAAGTGAAGTCACAGATGAAACAGTGAATTCATCAGAATAGCAGGTGGAGAGTGAAGTGTGAGCAACAAATAGACCTAATACACAGACATTGCTGCAGGAAGCAGTGATTGAAGGCAGTTTAAGACTTGAATTCCCAGAGCCCCCCCTCAAGGCTCAATTACCAGGTAGCCAATTTTTCTGCTCACTTAAATGACTTAATCATGAACATGATGATCTGTTTCTCTGATATTTGGTCCTCTACTTTGCTGTCACCTGAGTTTGCACTTTCTTCAGCCAATTGTTCCCTAAGATTGGATGGTGGATCAACTGAATTAGAAAAAAACACACACTTTGCAGCCTGATGAAATCAGGCTGAAAGGGCTTTCCTCAAGAGAATAGAAATCCTATTTTCTGCTTCAGTAGCTGTTTCTCACAATCTTCTACCTCAAGCAATTCTAGACCTTCCTCTTAGTTGGCACACTTGTGATAGTTTCCCACCCAATCTACATAGCTGGTTGGGATTTGTGAAACTAATATACACTATACATTTTGCTTACCTTGTGTCTCAAGTTGTTGAATGGGTACAGAAATCCGAGTAGATTGAACCTGAGTTAGTATCTTGAAGTGCCAGATCAGAATTCCAGAAACTGAGATGAATCACAGTTGGGAATTTCAAAATATTGGGGAATTCTGTAGCCAGAACCAATCTTCCAAAATAAGTAGGTTTCTATGTGCTGAAATAATATATTTGCCTAGATTTTCATATAACACATTTGAGTTAAAACTCCTTTGTTTTATTTAATATAGGGTGTCACATTTCATATGGGAATATTCTATGAAGTAAAGAATATTTGTAAAACATTGCATATCTGGAAACATTAATTAGGGTGAAATAGTTCCTTAATAAGCTGCTTTAATTTATAAGTAATAGATAACTGAATCCAAAATTATTTCTTGTTTTAAAATGAACGCTGCAACAAACCGCCCTTCTGTTTCCTGCATTTGCCTCCAGAAATGATCTCTTAATTTTAAATATGTCAGTCTGGACCTTTTTCTATGTATTTAACCACAGCTGTGAAAAGCAAAATTTTCAAATGAGAAGTATGACTAAACTATCTACTTCATAATGTTTTAATTAAAGAATGTATTGTCAGACAAACAAGAGGAAGAAAAGGAAGAAGAAGTAAGAGAGCAAAAGCAAGAGGAGGAGGAAGAGGTGGAGGAGGAGGAGGAAGTAGTGTTAAGGCATAATAACTAGGATACAAATTTATTTACAGGAAAAGTTAAGGATGCCTATACTATGGTCAGAATCAACATGTTTCTGAGCAGCACTATAACACTAATTATAGAACTTCTCTTCACATTTTTTTTATTCATAGTAAGGGTATTTTTGGAGGGAATGTCTTGAATCAGTTGGGTCCATTGTAACAGAGCTGCTTTTGGGTCAAGATAAAAAAGGCTGGACAACTGTAAACTCACATTATTAACTATATATTTAATTGAATTATAGTCTGCCATCTACCTTTAAGATTATTTTTCTTCTTTGATTTCAGTGCTCACAAGTGTGTGTGTGTGTGTGTGTGTGTGTGTATACTCACAGAGCGAATTTAATAGTTATTAAAGATACCTGATAATTTTATTTGCAGGGTTGTTTGATAAGAGTAGGTAAGCCATGTTCAATTCAAGTGTTGATAGCATACTTTAATCATTATAGATTAATCTGAATATTTGGCATCTAGCCAGAGCATAATTCTTTAAAGTGGATGGCTGTACTGTGAGAAAAAGCCTAGAGCAAGGGAGGGGAAGAGAATTTTAGCTATTACATTTCTGTAAACTCACTAGGGAGCGGTATTGGCACATTAAAACATACATGCTACTGAAATTTCACATCTTTCCTCAGAACTTGTAATATGGCAAAGTTAACAGCACTTCTGGCATCAAAGTATGTTTAATTAGCTGAGCAAATAATTTATACAAAGCCTGTTTTTTGCAGAAGTGGGTTCAATCGCTTGCGGTTTATCTTAGAGCAGGGGTTCCCAACTTTTCCTATACCCCGCATATCTAGAACGCGTCTGATACATTCTCACACCCCTTAAAAATAAATAATTATATGCATACAATTATACCTATATGCTATAATTTTGAAACTTCTAAACCCAAGTTTTTCTACCCCCTGGAATATCATCTCGCACCCCTGGTTGGGAACCCCTGTCTTAGAGGTTCAAGGAAAATTTAAGTTATTACTTGCTCCCAGCTCCATTTTGAATACGGGCTGTCTTCCTGAGCTTTTGATTTCTCTTTTTCAAGTTTTATTGTGGCACAGGATCCTTTCATGAACTTTAAATCCACCAATTAAGTTAATGAATATAGGGTTACCCACAGCTCTTTCTTCTAAAATCTTAGTGCTGCCATCTAGCATTTCATTGTCTTATAAATTAGTCAAATCCAAATTTCCTGGATTTTATTTGAAGTTAGATGTAACTTTTTTTTTTCACAATTTGCCTTTATTTTTGCATTTGAGAGTTATTTTTTATGAAGTTTTGCAGAATGTCCTTGTTTCCATGGAAGGCTCAGGAGTTTAAGTAAGAGATCTGTTTATTTTAAACTGCTTCTGTTTTCCAGTATATTGAGGGTGGGCATTTTTAGTAATATAACATACATGTAAAAATCCTCTCCCAATCTCTCTCAGAATGTCATTTCCTCTCATTAGAATTCCAACAACAGAAACAGGGATGGTATTGTTGGAAAGAGAAAAATTCAATTTCCTACCCATGCACCCACTTTGCTCTGTAGAAGGCAATGTGACAGCTAAAAAAAATGTGATGGTTAAATTAATATTTTTTGCAGACATTCAACAATGCTGTGATAATTCAATGATAACCTTGAGAAGCACTTTGTCTATGATTGGAACAGAATTAATGGAATCTACAGAAAATCAGCTCTTATTCAAGCTGATTTTCAGTCCATGCAGACCTAGAAAGTGATCACCCTATATCAGGGGTCAGCAACCTTTAACACTCAAAGAGCCATTTGGATCCATTTCCCATAGAAAAGAAAACACCGGGAGCCACAAAACCTACCAGGGTTTGAAAAGCTCCATAAATCATGTGCCGGAGGATGTCACAAATTGCTGATTGTGACACATATTTTGAGTGACAGGGAGCTGCAGCAGAGAGATGAAAGAGCCACATGTGGCTCCAGAGTCACGGGTTGCTAACCCCTGCCCTATATCGATGTTTCTCTATCTGAGAAAATTTAGATGTGTGGACTTCAACTTCCAGCCAATCCATACATTTTAAAGTTGTTGAGATTGAGGAACATTATCAATACCATGGACATTCTATTTCTACTACTATAGTATGGATTTTTCTTCATCCATTCCTTTAGTCATAACTAAAAAACCTTTCTAGATGTCACAAACTTAACTGCTCATTGCTTGATGTTTTATATAGTACAGTAATTGTTAAATAGATGGCAGATTAATACATGAATGTCAAACTCATTTTTGTACTGTTCACACATATTTTAAGAACACTGAGACTATGTAGAATCTGATGAGTAGGCAGCATGTTCATAATTAATTACATAAATCTACTTCTCTTTTTTTGTGAATGTTGCAACAACTGCTAGCTGCAAGAGAATTTGAGGGAGCTAAAATATAGACAAGCAAAAATAGATGAAATGAGGAAGCAAGGAAGGCACTCATATTAATTTTTTTTCCAATTTTCTAATTTTTAAAAATTCTGTTTTCAAGATATATATTTGTTTTATTTGAACAGACATATTGCAGGAT